>CM062804.1:1053219067-1053819067 GCA_031772625.1 Pinus tabuliformis
CCCTTGATTACCTTGTGATTTGTTTACACTGATTTGGACAAGCTCGTTGCTATCCTACACTTTCAGATCTGCAAGATAACCTGAAAAGTTAGAAATACCAGATTTGGAGTGTTTGAGCTTGGGGACTAAATTTTGAGTGAAAATATGCCCAAATATGAATAATATTTAAGAAATTAAAATGTTATAGCAATCCAATCAAAAATTGCATGAAAAGGTAGTCTAATCCCCCAACAGTCAAAAATGGAAGTTGCCATAATTTTTTTTAAAGGTAACTGGTGAATTGGTAACTTCAGAGGACTATTATGGGAAAGATATAAGATTAAATCATAATGGCTTCCACTATTCACCTCAATAGCAAAGTATTCAGCTTTTCCTGCCCCTTCGGGCTTATAGGGATTACTCGTCATGATTTCTAACATGTTCAAAATCTTTCCACATAGGCTAAGATGTCTTCGTAGAATAGAATCTGGGTGAGGGGGAATTAAAATCACTAGCTACCATTCATGTTATTGTACTATTATGGAAGTTTCCCTAATTAAGGTAAAAAAAATTGTGTCTAAGAGTCTAGTGCCTAGAAACACTAAGTACTATGAAGGTTAGGAGTTAAATGAAATAGATTGCCAAGTTTGATATATAAATTATAACTGTAGAAAATGAAAAGAAGCATACAAAATTCCCTCAAAATACTTAATAAATAGTTACCTTTCATGATTAAGAGTGAGGGTGAGCACAACGGAGATTCACTCATTATTTCCTCAGTGCAATGCCATGTCACTTTAGGTCAACTCCACAATGCCACGGGGGTATCTTGATATACAAACACTTCGTCAACAAGTCTAAGAGATCACTACCTAGAAACACTAAGTATGATGAGGTTAGGAGTTAAATGTAATAGAATGCTAAGTCTTATATATGATTTCTAACTGCAAAAACTACAAACCAACATACACAACTCACCCAAAATACTATTTGTTACCTTTGATGCTTAAGAGTGAGGGATAGGGACAAATAGCAGGTGAGATGAATTAGAATTAATCAAAATTTTATTTTTTTACTTTCTTTGGACAAGCTTGCTGATGTCCCAAACTTTGAGATTTGCAAAATAACTAGAAAACTCAAAAATGCTAGATTTGAAGGGTCTTTAAAGAAACCTAGAAGTGTGGAAGCACTCTAAGATGAAGAAAGCGTGGGTGCTTGAGCTTGGGGACTAAAATTTGAGTGAAAATACAACCTAGCTATGAACAAAATTCAATTTATTAATAGGTTACAACAATCTGATCCAAAAATTGCATGAAAAGGGGGTCCAATCCCATAAGGGTCAAAAATGAAAAATGCCATAATAAAGGTAAAACTTTTTGGAGCACTTAGGGAAACTTTAAAATCCTATAACTATTGATAATCTACAACAAAAGAACTTCATCAATGTAAGCTAGGGGTTTAAGGGTTAGTGTGAAAATTTCACTACTGAAATTTTATTGCAAAAATTGGAATTGATTCTTCTAACTGATAATATAATTATGTAGTTTATTGCTACGACAACATGAATTAATCACATTATAATCTTCACAAATAAAATACTATGGAAGATAAACTGGAAACTGAGAAAATACTGGCACAAGCACACAAAATATGACATAATTGTTTTTGGACAAAAGTCCTCGAAGAAACCCAATGTGGGAAAGCTAGTGCTGTAGTTGAGGGTTTATTTTAATATGCAATAATTAAAATCTGAGTACAATATTTGGAAGCCTAGATGGCCATCCAATTTGAAAGAATATGGCATAAAGTATCTGGAGAGAATATTCGCTTCCTCTATAAGAAAACCCCGACCTCTGAAAATTAGCCATGAACCCCTGCGCAAGTCGATTCTGCTTCTAATGATCTGCACGACTATGTTGGGAAAACCCACGCGATGCTCGTGACTATTCTGGGAAAACCTGTGCAACCCTTATCTGCAACGTCAAATTGCGTGACCCTTGTGCTTGATCTAGGCTACCTACGCCGTGGAATACTTTAGTCACTCGATTTGTACCTCTGCGAAATTGGAAATCCTCCTTCGAATCTCTGTCTCTGCCCATATAAGACTTGCCACTCAATATTTGACTCGATCTATGATTCAATATCTTGAACTGTCTAAATCATTGAGTGTCTGCAAAATCTATTTTCCATCTACCCATCGATTCCTTATAATATCTAGTTGGGACTCCAACGACCAAGATTAAATCTTTAATAAATGGCTAAGATTATTTCCTAGTCTATCTGTGTGAGTTTCTAGATGATTCACACCTTTCTCAATTAATTTCTATTAATTAACCCCTTTTCCTAAGTTAGACTTAGGAAATTTTAATTGTGTTCAATTAATTTAATTGAGCTATCTCTAGGTTGAATTTCCAGAAACGATTTTTGGGTTTTGGAGAACTCATGCATTTTAGCTTCTCCACAAAGTCTCGATACTAGAACACCATATGATGCTACAAAAACTAGCAATCCATCTTAACAAGGAAGGTATTCTAGTGTTGAACTGCTCCAACGCCCTATCTCTACATCACCCTCTATACGCTGCTAATGTCTGGCCACTGTGACTGCCTGCCACTTCCCACCAACTACTGCACAACTTTGATGCTGCATCTTTTCTGCTACTGACACTACTATATTGCTGCCAACTCTGCATCTGAACTGCAACTCCATCTCAATTGTTGCTACTGCTACTATAACTACTACAACTGAGAAGGATATAAAATACTGAACCAACTATGTCTCTGTGCTACATCTGTTTCCTGAGCATTTGACTACTACTAGCCTCTGCACTTTCCACTAAGGAATCTACGTTGCTACTGAGCCTCCTACTCTATTGTTAACACTACTTTGCACTCCTCAACACTTAACTACATCTAGTCCACAACTGTCACATGTGAATCTGACTGCATCAACTAACATTGATCCATCATACTACTGAATACTTTGGGCCCCTGTAGCAAGGTAATGGTCCATGAGGAGGACACCTCAATGAATCCAACCCAAACTTTGTGCTGCTTTGGGACTATAGCTCCATATCGGCCCACCTCTCTCCTGGAGTTGTAGTTGCAAACATGATGAAATATTCCTCCAACCTGGAGAAAAATTTGTCTATCTCTACAGATCTTGCCACTTGTTCTTGCTTGTCCTTCTTCCTGAGAGGACATTGGGTACTGTAGTGGCCAAAATCGCCACACTTGAAGCACTTGACCTTAGATAGGTACTTCTTCTTTTTCTCCCACTATCCTTGATTAGGACTCTTTGATGCAAGGGCCACATTTTCCTCTTCCTTCTCACCCTTCAATCCCTTATTGTTTCTTCCACTAATGAAGCTCCTTACTAGAGCTCACCTCATCTCCTCCTGTTGGAAGTCTGACCACATCCTGTCCCACTTACGCAAAGTGTCTTAGCCCAAGATACAATGATGACTTTCCACTCCTCTGAGACACTGTTTAGGGCTAAATGCACAAGCTTTGTAGGTTGAGGCACTTCCCCAACTATTGCAAGTTGATCTTGGATTTCTTGAATTATGGTGAGGAAGGGATCTATGCCTTCACCCTTATGCATCCTCATTTTTCTTAGCTTCTCTTGTAGGAACATATTTCACTTCTTGGAAGGATTCTGATATGGATGAGAGAGATCATCCGATGATTCTTTGGCAGTATTCTTGACCGCTAAGTGTGAGACTATATGGTCTCAAACTCTAGATAAGATCATCTGCTTTGCTTTAGCCATCTCTTTCCTGTATTCCATTAGCTGATTTGCATCATTCGTACTGCCACAACATTCTCTACATATGTCTTTGGGCCAAATTCATCTAGCAGGAAGGACATCCTGACCTTCTACATGACATAGTTGGAAGCTCCCTCTAACCTATCCTAATTTCTAAGCGCAATTGTGGCCATCTCTGAAATGTGGAACGAAAATCTCCCTCTTCCCCCTGCTTCGCTGTTGGATATGCCATTCACACTCCCTTTTGTTGTGAGAATATTTTCTTGTAGTAACTATCAGCTGTAGTTGGAAATATTGGATTTCTAGACTAGAAACCCTCTTAGAGAAATTATTTCTCTGTGTTCTCTTTCTCTTCCACTGACACTGAATCTTCTCTAGAAAAATATTACAAATCCTTTGTGCCCAAACAAGAATATGCTCTATGAAAATCTAAGTCGTTGCTGCTCCTGGATGCATTGCACTCGTGAATTCTTCGTACTTGCATGATTGTTCAGTATGAACTCGCACGATCCTCGTAGTTGTATATAAAATAACTCACGTGGCTCTCACGGTTGTTCTAAGATAACCAATGTGACTCTCTGAAAAAATTATACTGCACCTCCTTCTGAGCTTCATGTATGTCAAATAAGCTTTGATACCATGTGAAAATTTGACTACCTGAAATTACATTGCAGAAATCGAAATTAATTCTTCTAACTGATAAATTAATTATGCAATTTATTACTACGGAAACAACAAATTAATCACACTGCAATGTTCACAAATAGAATGCTGCAAAAGATAAACTGAAAACTGAGAAAATATTAGCACACACGCACAAAATATGACACAATTGTTTTTAGACCAAAGTCCCTGAAAAAACCCAATGTGGGAAAACTAGTGCTGCAAATGAAGGTTTATTTTATTATGCAGTATTTGAAATATGAGTATCTTATTTTGAAGCCTAGTTGGCTATCCAATCAACAAGAATTTGACATAAAGTATTTGGAGAGAATATTCTCTCCCTCCATAAGAAAACCTCAACCTCTAAAAACTGGCAATCAACCCCTTTGCAGGTTGATTATGCTTCTGATGATATGTGCGGGTGTGCTGAGAAAAACTGTGTGATACTCGTGGTTGTTCTAGGAAAACCTGCACGACCCTAATTTGCGACGTCAGAAAAATCTGTGTGATCCTTGTTGTTGATATAGGCTAGTTGCGTTGTGGAATACTTCAGTCACTTGCTTTTTGCCTCTCTAGAATTGGAAATCTTTCTTTGGATCATAGTCTCTACCTCTCTAAGACTTGCTACTTGATCTCTGACTCAATCTCTCAAACTGTTTAGATCATTGAGTGTCTACAAAATCTATTCTCCATCTACCGATCGAATCCTGCGTATAATCTCCAATTGGGACTCCAACAACCAATATCAAATCTTTAATCAATGGTTGAGATTATTTCCTAGTCGATATGTGTGAGTTTCTAGATGATTCACACCTTTTTCAATTAGTTTCTATTAATTAACCCATTTTCCTAGGTTAGACTTAGGAAATTTTAATTATGGTCAATTAATTTAATTAAGCCATCTCTAGGTGGAATTTCTAGAATTTTTTTTTGGGTTTTAGAGAAATCATGTGTTTTATCCTCTCCACAAAGTCTTGAGACTAGAACACCATCTGAGGCTACAAAAAATAACAGTTAGAAACAACCTTCCTCACAAAACATTAGTCAAAGAGCCCTAATAATCCTTAAGAAGATATTTTTGTAACCAAATTTTGATTTGTGAGGAAAACTTCTAAACCCACAAAATGATGTTAAATGAACCTTTAAAGCATAAAAAAGAGTGTCATTTTTCCTTGGGACTCTAGATCATCAATGTGGCACAAGTCCCAAGAAAATAACCAAGATAATAAATATAATACATCAACTTTTTATTTTTAGTTGTTAGTTTTTTTTTGTAAGGGTTTTTGAAGAATAGAAATGAGTAAAAGGAAAGAACAAGTTTTGTAAAAAATGGTTGGTTGTGGGATTAGGGCTCAGGTGTCGTAGCTCCACTAGAATATTTGGGGTCAAGGTGAATGCTCATCTTAAGTTAAGAGGTAGAACACTAGAAGTTAAAATCACCTCTTTGTGTAGTCGAGACAAGTTGTGAAACTTGTTGCCGCAAAATCTTGTAGGCCTTGGAGAGGGGCGCCCTACAAGGCAAGCACTAGATTAAGTGAAAAAAATGGGGTGATGGCCCACTATCACCACAACCAAATCCCCCTGCTCTTTATGGATTTTCACCAATGGGAGGTGTTAACCACTCAAGTTGCACTTGAAGATTTGTCAAAGGCTCCATGATCAGTGTACAATTGAAGCATTCCAGTATCATCAGAGCATATGAGAATTTCATAATTCCATAATTTCATTTGCTTCTTCTCTTCAGTTTGTTGTATATATTCCAGAGCCCTACAAGGATATTGTAAAAAAATATTCTAGTATAATGAAAAAAGAGTCATATAAAATGACTAGGTAGCTTAAGACTATACTAGCAAGTGAGTTCATTGTAAGGAGGTTTTTTCCTTAGCGCATTATTTGTGTTTTTCAACACGTATAATCAGTTGAGTTTTTCTCCTAGATATACCACAAATCTAGAGTGTGACTTGATGTTAGAGTCTTGGTGAGTCCTAGTTTCTGAGTCAATGTATATTACCTACTAGATCATCTCTAAAGTTTCATGGAATTTGTTTGAGTACAAGTGAAATTTTTATTGTTAAAAATTCCTTGCTCGACGAGATTTTTATGTAAATCTTGATGTAAAATGTAATATGTGTTGTCCGTAGAGGTTGTAGGGGGTATGATTACTCAAAATTAGATCTATACAACTCAAATTTCTATCTAGACACACTTTGAGTGTAAAAAAAATGTGTATTTACCCTTTAAAACCCCTTTTTTCTAATTTTTGGCAAAAATTGGTAAATAATTAGCGAGAAAATAAAAATGGGAAGAAAATAGAAATTCTCTCCTAGTGGAAAAATGGTAAAAAATGAAGTGGAATTTCCCAAAAATTCAAGTGAAGTCAGAAAGTGATGAAATATCCACAAATGAAGCAAGTTATCCACCGAGGGAAATTCGATGGTCCAAGAGAACAACTATTGTCCCAACAAATCAATTTTTTTAAAGGAGATGGTCATAGTTGGTTGATTTAAATGAGATTTTTTCAAGGAAAAATATGGAAACTATTTTTTGATTGTTCCAAACCGACTTCAGGATCAAATTTTCACTCAACCCAGTCTCCATTTGGACCTAATGCCTCCATCTCCTGAGGATCTGCGCATTCTCATCAAGGGTTACGATTTGTTGAAGGGAGATCTAGCCATTTCCACTGGGGATTAAGAAATTTTCACTTGGAGAGGGATTCTCTCATATTTTTTTCTATAAATTGAGCCTTAGAGCCCCTCATCAAGATTGAAATTCTTGAGCTATTAGCTAGTGAAACGCTGTTGTACTAAATATTTTTCTGGATAATAAAGAAAGACTTTAGGGTACATGCCTTTTGGTGTTTTTATTTTGGATTCTATGGTAATATTTATCTGGTTTATTTGCTCTTAATGCTTTGACACAATTTTATCTTTGATTTGTTAGTTTGATATGCCTTTGGATTAGAGAACCACTCTATATCTAGAAGCACTAGTGGGTTTTTAGTTGAACCCCTAGTCTTCATTTTGTCAGTGTAACTAGTTCCACCCGCTTTATCTCTAGCCACTTTTCACATTGATCTCTGCAACGTTGTGTTTGATAACCAATTAGTGATTTCACTATGAAAATACTGTTTGCATGGTTTGAATCCTTTGATTTATTAGCATGTGTTATTTTGTTTGTTTTACTTTTTACCAAACCTTAGGTTGAATCTAATGGCAACAATTCCAACATTTTCCAATTAAGGAACCCATTTTAATGGGGATCCTAGTCCTTTTCCTTGCTTTGGAAATGTTGGTCCTCCTTACATGGCTACATTGTCTCTTCTTGGATTCACAATAGGTTTACTGGTATGGTTGTTTTCAACCTCATTAGTCCCAAATACCCTAGCTATGCCACCTCAATCGAGTACTTCACCTCAACAACACAAACCTCATGTCGACCCTTTACCTTCTTCACCCATCATGTCTTCTTCAGGTGGTGAAAGTCTTAATGATAGTAACCAAAAGGCTAAGAAGAAGAATAAAAGGAAGAAGAAGAAGAAGCAATATAAGAAATGAGCCAACCAACCAACCATTGCTGTGAGTGTTGATAATGTTGAGGAACCCTCCAACATACATCGCAAGCTCAAATACCATTGCAAGCTTTGTAAGGGTGACAACCTTCTTATTGATTTTCCTGATATTCCTAAGGTATTAGAAGTGTGGTCTAAGTATTCTCATAAACTTATTGTTGGTCATTCAACTTGTGATTATAAGCTTCCCAGGAAAAAGGGTAAAGTTAGGCTTCCTTGTAGTTTATGCAAAGGGAGTCATCAAACCACAGGGGCTTCACTGGTGGAGAAATACCATACCATAACATGTGGGTTCATATTGGGGGATATCTATTGAGGAAAAAATGGCATAATATATTTGGAGATATATAGGGGGTAAAGGGTTTTTATATTGGCAAGTATGAAAAATGGAGCTCAAATTTAATGAAAAAATATAAAGGGTATAAAAATGTTAATAAAAAAATGGATACCTAAAATATCTAGTGGAAGTAGGGGTTTTTAAATTGGGAAGGTGTATTAAGTTTGTATTGGTAGGGGGTTAAATAATGTGATTTTTAGGGGTATTTTCCAATATGTAGTTAAATTATGGGTATTGTTTAATATGCCACAAACGTACATGATAGGTTAGAGGTTCATTAAGTGAAGGCCCCATGCATCAAACTCACCTTTGCCCTCATATGGATGAATCCTAGAAATTGTTGGAAAACCTTACTATTTCTCAACAACAACTTCCAACTAGTTACCATAAGATTTCTCCCAACCTAATGCCACTTGGTGAAGTGATTGATCCAATTCCCATTTCGGTCAATCCCAATCTTCCCTTGGAGAGTGAAACCCATACCACTCAGGTTGATGAATTGGTCGACTTGATATCATATTGAATTGATCCCACACTCCCCATAGAGAGTGAAGTTCATTTCACTCAGGTTCTTCTTGTTACTTTAGATTCCACTGCACCAGGGGCATTTCACCCATTTCCACGGCACCCCCTCCAAGTATTGAGGTCGTTTCCTTTGATTAGAATATACTGATAGAGTCTCCTCTCCCTTCTTGCATCCCTTTTCAAATCATTGTTAAGGATTTTGATAAGAACACGCATCACACTATTATAGATGAAGGTGTTTCTATTAGCATTCTATCCTCAACTGCTTGGAAAGCTTTGGGTTATCCTCAACATGTGTTTATTACTGAGCATCTATCGGATTTTAATAGAACAGAAAATGAACCTTTAGGGATCCTTCCTCAGTTATCCATTATCTTGGAAAGAAAAACTGTCTATATTGATGTTATGGTAGTATAAGGCCCCTTGGATTTCAATTTACTTCTTGGGTGAGCCTATGTCTATGTCATGAAAGTTGTCATGTCACACTCTTTCAAGTGATGTCTTTCAATCATAATAGAAATATTGTGACTGTTGACTAGCTTTCGTTTGTTGGCCCTGATATGACTACCAACCATTCTACATCCCTAAATATTCCATATACGTAAGTGGTATCCCCCCAACCATAGGTTAATTATGTGGCAACTTGTTCCATGCCTTCACTTACTGATGAATAATAGGCTCTCACTATATGCTCGACTTATTTTAACTTAGATCTAGTAGTTTACATGGTAAACCCTTCAACGGGGACATTGGAGCTTGATCTTCCTATCCCTATTGAGTCCTTGACATGTATTCATTCAAGAGAATTGTTCCTCCATCCAATGAAGATCTCTTGGAAGCCATGATCAAGGTGTGTCCCTTGGAATGTATTCCTTCTATAGTTTTGTCCTCTAAGAATCCATGATCAAGATCAGGGTGAGCATAATTCCCTTTCTGTGTCAAGATCATTAAAAAATGAAATAGGTCATATGAGCATAGTTCCCTTTCTGTATCAAGCTCGTTAAAAAATGAAACAAGTCATATGATCATAGTTCATTTTTTGTGTCAAGCTCATTAAAAAATGAAACAAATCATATGAGCATTGTTCTTTTCCTATGTCAAGCTCATTAAAAAATGAAACAAGTTGCCATGGGCATAGTTCCATTTATGTGTTAAGCTCGTTAAAAATAAAACAGATCTCCATAAAGCCAGGGGGACATGTTCCTCTGTTGTTATGCTGGGGGCACCAAACCTATCTCAAGCAAAGTTTTATCTTTATTTCAAGCTTCTGTAAAAATTAAACCTATCTCAAGCTCAGTATTTGTTCCTTCGCGTGCTCGTAAATAAATGAGAATAAGTTACCAAGTATAAGTTTATCACTTTTTGGGCTCATAAAAACTATACGAAAAAGGAAAATTGTGGATTTTCCTTTAAGCTCTCTTCAGACTCTAAATATGAAAGTTTTTTGAGTGAACTTGTTTCCTTTCACACTCGTTAAAAGGATTAGAAAGGGTGTTTGTTCGATGTAAGTTTACACCTTTTTTGGACCAGATAGACTAATTACGAAAAATGTATACTCTAGTCAATCATGGCTAGAAGAGTTCTCCTTTGTATTGTTTTATCCTTTTTTGGTCTTAAGAGACTAAATTTACAAAAAAAACACCCTTGGAGTTTTATTTATGTTCTTTTCAGACTCCATAAATATGAAAAATCATCAAGTTTCACTTTCTTTTGGCTCGTTAAAATTTTATGTTGAAAGAACTGAATGAGTTATATTTTATCGTTTTATCAGAATCATTAAACTTAAACTAAAAAGGCCATGTTAGATTTTACTTTTAGTGTCTTTTCAAACCCTCTAAATATGAAAACGACATCGAGTTACCCCTTTATTGGAGCCGCAAAACATAAAAATTGTAGGACTCATCAATCACGATGAGACCAAAACACTCCTTCCTAGGGTTCATTTAAAATACTCTGAAGGACTCATTCGAAGGATGAGCTTACAAGACAAGAATATGTTATCCTCCTCAAGCTTGTGTAAACATAAAGAGGTACTTGTCAGTATTGGTGGGGGAAATTTGGAAATAAACATTCATCTTTTGTATTTGAAAAGGAAGTATGTCGCTCTTGAACATGACACTCCATCACTTTTCATTTCAGGGTTAGGAAATCCATTTTCCTCTCATTTGATCATACCTTAGTAAAAGTATTCATATTGATATTTGGTTTTACTCTGATTCAAATGCTTCCAAGTCAATTGTCATGTCGCCAATATGTTCAAGAGAAATTCAACCTTAGTTAAAATCACTTTGTAGTCTTTAAATCCTTCTATCATGTTTGCCATCCCTGAGTTAATATTTAATCACTCCTAGTTTGTTATTCAAAACTTTAAATTTTTTTTGTGTTGTAGGCCCTCTTACAATGGGTCACTTCCTATCGACTTCAACACATCATCTAGGAAGTTTACCTAGAAACCCCCTTTATTACCTTGGGGACTGCATGCCTTAATGACATGTTTCCTTGATTTCAATGATAAGTTCTCATCATTGAGCTTTGATCAGATGATTCTATGGGTGTTCGACTTCAAATCATTTATTCACACCACATAGATTGTAATAGAGTATCTTGAGAACCATTTTCATTATTGCTAGTTACTCTCATATCTATTATTGGTATTCATCATTGGCCAATAATCAAATGGTTTCTATCATGTTCGAATTCAAGACATTTATTCACATGGTTAGATTTGTGCTACAAATTGATAGAGATGAAGATCATGGATTTTTTTTGGTACATCCAAGTTGCATAGAGTTTTGAGTATTCATGATTGTAACATGGATCCAAAATGTATATCTGTGTTGACGGTGTTGGACCCAACAACATGTCAGGGGATCTCCCCGGTAAGAAGTCCCAACTAGACCTCACACCATTTGGAATAGGATTCCCAACAATGGGTAGTACAGTATTGCCTTGACTGTGGTTGCGCGCAGAGGTAAGTAAGATGTTCTTGTTGGAAGAAAGGGTGTGACCTTGTAGCAAGTCAAGGAAGGTGCATGAAAGGCTCTAACACACAAAAGGGGGGAAGAGTGTGCCCCTTAGAAACCTGTGATAGCACACAGCTCGAAAGGGTGCACACGAGCAGAAAGACATCACAAGATGGAAAGAAGGATATCCGATGATCCAAAGTGATGGATTACATAAAAAACATACTTCGATAAGATTCATACAAACACATATGGAATAGTCCATACATACATGCATAAATTACAACTACATACATCATTAAAGTAACCAGGATAGTCGAACTACAACAACAACATATGCATGAAACGTGTTGGCTATGTTATATTAAAAGAATGATATATCCAATCATACATGCAACCATGACAACCACAAGCCCCGATAGAGGAACATTACAGTCACTGCCACCTGCTCCTCCAAAGAGATGTATTACCTCTACACTGTGGAGAAGCCAAGGCTCGTTACAATACACTCCAAGCTTTCTCTAAGTTATACCTATAGGAAGCTTGGCTCCCAAAAGCCTGTACAATGAGTTATGAGGTTCTATAAATAACAAAGGGTGGGGTGACCCTTGACATTCCCCTTTGTGACTCTTCACCTACCCTCATGACTCTTCAACTTACACATGACTATTACATTCTACTATTGACACTTGGTCTTTCACTTTTACAACATGTTTACATTACAATCTGCACATGTACCCATGTGAGACAAAAATAGGCTTGAGTAAGCCATGCAAGACATCACTAAGACTCAGATAGTTGTGGGAAGACTAACTCTTCGACATCCTCTCAATGATCGACGGTGGCGAACTAATGCCAAGCTTGGTAGTCTGTTATGGTGTCTGCGTGCTCTGTGGTGACATCCTTCTGAAAGTGAACTCTTGCCTCTGTTGCATCTGGGTACACTGATTTGGCACCTCTGTCCAACTCGTCGGATAGCATGCGCATCATGGTCTTGAGTGCATCTGGACCAGCAACATACTGGTGCATAGTGTCTGTGCTCATCTGCAAGTCTGCGCTGGTGGCTATGCGCATCAACTAAACAAAGTACATGTTCGGATCGAGTTGGACTTGGTTCTTTTTCTTTGCCTCGGTGAGTGTGTCAGTGGGTGGGATCGCATGCATGCGCACAATGACATCCATGCTCTTGAACACTCATGCATGTGAAGCCTACAAGTTTCTGATGAGATGCGAGAGTTCCTCATAGTTCTAGATCCTAATACGAATGCGTGCCTTCAACTCCACTGCCTTTGGTTTCATCATCTTTGGGAAGTGCAATGGGGCTCCCTTATACCTCATTGTCCATATTTGCATGTGATTGACAACAGTGTGTAGGTCTGACAAGATGCGTGCTCTCCTAGCACAACATTGTTGCCAACCATTGAGATGGACAATTGACTTATGCACGATGACAACCTGAAGTACACCTTTCGCATGATTGTCTCGAGAGACGATACTTCATCTAGTGTCTCTCTCCTTAACTTTACTCTAGTGGATGATGTAACTTTCTCTTCTCCCTGCTCGAACAGCTTGTAGCTCCTTAGCCATGTGCTCCTTCTCAGCTATCAAGAATCTAATACTCTAGTTGGTGGCTTCGGCATATGCTCTTGTAGCATCGGCCAATGTAGCTGGATGTCTACAAACATCAGACACGATCATACGTTCTTCAAATTACGTATGGGATACATGGACATCTAGAGTGGGAACTCTACACGACTACACAACTATGTGTTGTGACTTGTCAAAAGATGTGTTGTGCACATCCTCTTCCAGATTGTCCTCAAGGGTTTTAGTGTCTCCTTGATCGCTTGGGACTTGCTCTGCTTCCGGATTTGGTAAAGCCAGTGGGGTGACCTCTTAGTTCTGAGGCATGAGGTCAATGTCCTGATCTAACTCAGGCTAAACCATATCCGTGTCCATCTGCTCTAGCATCTATTCAATCTCTTGAGCAAAGTCCTGCTCCTGCGACTGCTCACCCTGTCTGCTATGTGACAACTGTTCGGATGAATCAATAACTTGTATGGGCACAATTAATCAATATGTGCATGCTGTGCCTCCTACTGTTCATGTTCCTGCTACGCTTCCTTCTCTCTTCTGTGCAACTCTTGTTCTTCCCTGAGTTGTTGTTTCAACTCTTGTAACTCCTTTTCTACTTCCTCCAACTTCTGCTTCTCCCTTTGCCTTTGCACGATCCTCTTGTCACCTCTTTGCCTCAATATCCAAAGCTGATTTCAACACAAGTGCATCTGCTTTGAACTTGTAGCTTTGCTTCTCCTTTGCACTATCTGCAACCTTCCTCTTGCCTTTGTAAAGCGCATGTCTGCTGCCCTCTTCTGCTCCTGATGATGTTGATCTCTAAGATGCTACAACCTTCTTCACTGCTAACCACTCTACATCCATTCTGACTGGTTCATCGATTCTGGAGAAGTTGTAGCAATATCTCCATAGGTCTTCCTTAGGCCAATGACACGCCCCGTGGATCCAAGGATGATACACTATCACATGCTTGTCCTTCAATAAGCAATGCAGGTCATATGGATTGAAACTTATGGTGCCGAAGGTGAACCTGTTTAATTCCTCCATCTCGACCTCAACATGCTTGTGATTTTGGATCTCATACAACCCGATCAACAAAGGAAGAGCAGGCCAAGGTGCCTTCTTCTTCATGTGCAGTCTCGCTGACAAGCCTGTCAAGATGTGATACAGAACTTCTTGCATGATCATCTTATCCATGGAAAACTTCGGCAAAACATGTAGAGCCTTCTCCGTGCTATACATCCATATGAAAGTACCAAGGGGTGAGGCATACCAATCTGCTATGCCGATCAATACCTCCATCGCTGCCTACGACATGCAAGGCAGATCCTGCTCAAAGATCATCCTTTATACCGGGGTGACGAAGTGGTTTGATAGTTGTATGATAACTCCACGGAAGCTGCATTCGGAGAACAACCTGCAATAAGTGTGCACAAAGGTTTCTGAAGGTGTCTGTTATATGCCTAGGGGGGTAATATGGGGTACCAAGGGAGGTACCCAAGGTAATAATGTAATAATGGGATGGGCCATAGTAATAAATAAGGTGGTTAACCCATATCATGTAAGGGACCACAAGTAGTTAATAATAATGTAATGGGTCCATGGTATTAGTTTGATGGTATGAGGGAACCATGGTAATGACCCATGGTATTGTATGTATGAAGCCTATATAGAGGCTAGAGACTCCATGTCAAGGAATAGTCAAGGATTATTGTATGAACAAACATATGGCTTGTGTTCTCCTTCCTTAAGGAGAGAATGTATGGTGTTGCCCTACCTTAAGGGTTTGATATCAATAAAGAGAAGCATTTCTATTTCTATCTTATTATTCTTGGGTTTATTTATATTATCATATATTTTTGGATCAGATCTACAACAAGTGGTATCAGAGCACTTTCTTGGGCACAAAAGTGGAGATTTTTTTTTTTAATTTTTTGCAGGATTTCGGGGGCGGCGAGTTTGCAGATCAGATTTGTATGTTTTGGTGCAAGATCTGTAAAATCTAATTGCAGATCTGTATTCTTTGTGAAAAATAGCCGATTTAAAAAAAAAAATCGGTTGAATCGGAGTCCGGATGAAGGAGATATTGCTGATCTAAAAATCAGTGGGGTTGTAGACAATTTTTCAGGGCAGCGAGTTTGCGGCGCAGATCTGGATGTCTTGGTGCACGATCTGAAAAATCTAATTGTAGATCTGGATTCTTTGTGAAAAAATACCCAAAATAAAAAAAAAATCAGTCGAATCGGAGTCTGGATGAGGGAGATATCGCTGATTTAAAATCAGCTCTTTTTTGCAGAAATTTTGGTGACGGCGGGAGAGTTGCAGCACAGATCTGAAATTCTAGTGTCTGGATCAAGATTTCTATCACATGGGAAGATGCAAAATGATTGTTCCATTTCTGGAAACAGGTTATAGGGATTCTGAGCAATATTGACGGAATTGTGACCATCTCAAATTTTCGCCAATTTTTTGTGATGGCGCACCTAGATCTAAATTTGAGGGACTTGTATCCATTTGATGGCTCTCATCCAGCCAAATGGCTAGCACAAATGGAGAAATGTTTTAGATTGAATTACATCATGGATGATGAGACTCAGCTGAGTGTGGGAACAATGTACTTGGACATTGAAAGATTGCAATGGTGGAAAGAGAATCAACGTTGCTATCGAAGGCCCTTGACTTGGGACAAATTCACAAAAGCTCTTATGGACCACTTTGACCGTAAAGCTCATCTTGTGGATAAGCTCACACAGACAGACACACAACCTAGCAAAGATTTTATTTTTACAGGAAAGAAGGAAACCAAGGAACCTAAAGGGTTATTTTCTGCTGGTATCTCCTTATTGCAGGTTCATGGATTGATTCAGAAGGAGAAAATCATTGTTTCTATAAATCCTAGTTGCAAGCATAATTTCATCAATGTTAATTTGACAAACAAATTGCAAGTTCCAGCAAAACAAATTGAAAATACACAGGTTGATGATGAGGATGTTCAAATTTATAAGGATTTGAAGCTTTCTATGGATAAGTATGTGTTGCATGGTGATTTTTATACTTCAGAGATGGATAATATGGATGTTGTTTTGGGATATCCTTGGATGGAATCTGCGGGTACTATCAATATTAATGTGCATAAGAAATTCCTGAAGCTCTGGTATAAAAAGAAGAAAATTACATTACAGGATATTTCCATTAATAAATAGGTAGAGTCCAAGGAGGCTGAAGGAGAAGATGTTCTAGGGTCTGACATATTAGATGATGAGCCAGTGATGATAGACAATCAAACACAAACAGAGGCTGAAGCAGAAAAGGTTCCAGGTGTTGATACATCAGAGGAGGGCTTAGTGGTTGAAGTCATATTAGAAAAGAAGACACCACAACAGGCACCACAGCAGGGTGAATTAAAGAAAAAGACACCGTGGTTTAAAAATTCAACATATCATCACCCACATCACCCCGCAAGAAAACAACCAACAAGATGGCAACCAATTAGTAACAAGGACAACAACCCCTGTATGACGGATAGCAAGGAGCGAAGATCCACCTACTACACATCAACACAGAAGAGCTGCCATGTTCAACTTCCATCTCAAGCGAGCGAGGGACCAACGAGATCGAGGGTTCACCTTTCTCTTGGATGGCTAGATGCACGTGCATGGTACCAGTGGACTACTCTTTTGAGTAGATCTTATTATTTGTGTTCTTCCCATGTTTCGGGGACGAAACATGCTAAGGGGGGTGGAGTGTTATATACCTAGGGGGGTAATATGGGGTACCAAGGGAGGTACCCAAGGTAATAATGTAATAATGGGATGGGCCATAGTAATAAATAAGGTGGTTAACCCATATCATGTAAGGGACCACAAGTAGTTAATAATAATGTAATGGGCCCATGGTATTAGTTTGATGGTATGAGGGAACCATTTTAATGACCCATGGTATTGTATGTATGAAGCCTATATAGAGGCTAGAGACTCCATGTCAAGGAATATAGTCAAGGATTATTGTACGAACAGGCATATGGCTTGTGGAGTGTTCTCCTTCCTTAAGGAGTGAATGTATGGTGTTGCCCTACCTTAAGGGTTTGATATCAATAAAGAAGCATTTCTATCTATTTGGATCTTATTATTTTTGGGTTATTTTCTATTCTCATATATCTTTGGGTTAAATTTATAACAAGTACCAAGGGGTGAGGCATACCAATATGCTATGCCGATCAATGCCTCCATCGCTGCTTGCGACACGCAAGGCAGATCCTGCTCAAAGATCATCCTTTATACCGGGGTGACGAAGTGGTTTGATAGTTGTATGATAACTCCACGGAAGCTGCATTCGGAGAACAACCTACAATAAGTGTGCACAAAGGTTTCTGAAGGTGTCCATGCCCAACCCAATCCTGAGAACTGTTGATGGGCATAGACTACATCAAGTATGTAAGCGGACATGAAAATATTTTCTTGCTGACCCTTGGGCGGATGCTGGGCTTCTGTTACTTATTCCTTCAATCGGAGAGCCAACATGTCAGACCTTTTGAAAGGTCTTCCTTCATTTGCTAGTTGATCCAACACAATCACCCAACTCTGCTGGAAGGTTTCTGTGCTCTATTGGCCGTATAAGTGGCATGAGAAGATGACCAAGAGTTGATATGCCTTCCACAATATCCTTGTCTTGTACACTTGGTTGGGTGTCGTCTTGAACTTAGACGACTCTTTCACCCAGCTCTTTAAGATGTCTCTTGAGTTTCCGTTGTGGCTAGGTCTAGTGAAGGGTATATCTATCATGATCACTAGCTGCGGCAAGCGATACATCTCCTGAAAGTCATTTGTCATGAAGGTCGCAAGTTTTGTTCCACTGACACTGCCCAACACCATTGTCTCTGGATCAGTATGCTAGACAATCTAGTGGATCATGTTCGCGCATGGAAACACGAGATACCTGCATGCAATCCAGTAAAAGCCAGACTTGTGTATGTTGATATAGACTCTACGGTCCTCCAGATCCTCCTCAAATATGCCTGAAAATATGTCGTTCATGTCCTGCCATTTCATCTTGATCTTCTTGTTTATGAACAACTTAGTGTCTTCATAGATGGGCAAGCTCATAGACACTTGCTCGACTGCATCTCCAGTTGCACTCTCAACGGTGTCCTTCAACCTCGCTCTCTTAGAATCCATTTTACCTATATTGCTGAGTGATAGATGAACAACTATGATACCTGGAGACAAAGTAACACTCATGGCAAGAAAACTGGCAATTGAAAACTAAAAGAAACTTTAGGACTAACATGCAACACACCTAGGTGACTGACTGGAAGGTTTGCACAATTTTCATCGGGAGGCTCGGACACTAATTGCCAGAACTATGTAGAACACAGTCCAGACTATTAGTGGGCTGATTGACTGCTAGAAATATGCAGAGCACAGTCCAGCTTGGCCTGCTGAGGACTGAAACTGCACAATGCGTAGTTTCAGTCAGCTTGACTGCAACCTGGTCAAACTGCATCTACACAATTTTGGGGACCAGTGGGGCATTTCCTCTTAGAATTACATAGAGAAAGCTTGGGAAGTCAGTGTTGGGCAAGCTCTATACAATTCCTGGGAGGAAGGAAGAGCCTTCACTGTAAAAAATGTGTAGTGCAAGCCGGGCAAGGCAAGGTCAGGGCCAAGGCAGCCCAAACCCGCTGATAGGCGACTAAAAACATGAAAAGGCTGAACACATGTTTTAAGTTGACTGCAGACATGAGTGAATGAACATGCATGCAAACTATGAGTGCAATATTCAGTAAACAGAAAAACAAGTAAGTGTGTGAAGCGAGTTGCCGCAACAACGACCGTTAGTGCATAAACAATGTCATGCATGCAACAATAGTGAGATGCAATGAAAAAATTGAAACAATGATTCTACAAGCTAACATGCATTAAAACTACATCAAGAGTTCAACAAAACCAAGAAAACAACACTCACACAAACCAAAAAGCGACAGAAAAGCAGCAAAAGACATGAAAATCAGACTTACCTAGAAAAATCTAAGCTGAGTATGTCAAACGCTTCTAGATGCGATGGGGGATGCCAGTGCTCCAAGATCAAAGTGAAGAATGAACTCTGAAGTGTTGAATAAATAGTTTTGATAAGATCGAGGCTTATGATGTGCATGCCACAAATCTAGGAAAAGCGACACTTAGCAGGAGGTTTCTAAAACTGTTTTTGCATGTAACCCCCAGCTACTAAAAATGGATGTCTAAAATCTATGAATGCTTTTTTCTTTTACTTTTTTTGGGAAAAATTAGCCCATGCATGCAAAGCAAGATTGTTTAGTTTTGGAGGGAACTAATCAACATGGGAGCACATGAAAAAGATTGCAAGCCTCTGGATGAATTCTGCGCAGTTTCTAGGTTGAGTGGCTCTGGCTACCCCTCAGGCTCTGCGCAATTTCTGGACTAAAGCCAAGGTTGTCAGCTTGATTTGCGCAAATTTTGAGAGCAAGCCCTTGAATGGGCTGCTCTGTATAATTTTTAGAGGGAAGGCTGCGTGCTTGCTCTGCACATTTCTAGAGAGCAGCATGATGCCTTGATGTTCTGCGCAATTCCGAAGAGAAAGGCTGGTTTCCCTCTAGTTCTGTGCAATTCTGCAAGTGAGCACAATGGCCAGATCATGACCAAGTCATGGGATGTCATCTTGTGGGTGAAAGGAAACAAGCTAGCAAACACAAGTTGATAAGCCACAAAAACTCAACTGAAGCATAAGTACCTGTCAGTGCAAGATATGCCGCTAAGGATGGTTGGTAGGGAGACTCCAAAATGAAGCTAAGGAAAATTTTTGGAGGATGGTTGTAGCTGCTACAACGCTTGGAAACACACTAGTAGAACTCCAGCTCTCTGAATGGACCTTGTTTCGTGAAAATCAAGTCTAACTCATATGGAATTATTGTTCGATTCTTAGATCATCATGGTTTCCACACTAGCTTGATTAAAATATGTAGCACCTACCATGCTCTTGATTGGTCAGCACACATTCCAAGCCAAGTCAACTCAGTTGTTTCGACTGGGGATGAGGGGTATATTGGTACACAAGTAATATGACTGTCAAAGTTTAAGTTTCATCTTTGGTGTTTCTCCATTGCCAACAGGCCTGGACAACACCCCGGTGGAGTCACGCAGGAACACAAGCATCGCTCCACTACCAGTGAGCCGAGTCAGTACCCCGACGAAGTTACTTGCATCACCTCTCTGCATAGGAAGCCTTTCTCTTATTTCGCCTTATTCATTTTTTCAAAAATGTTCACATTTTCGTTTTTTCATTTTTTTCATTTTTTCAAGAACTGTGCATAGGCACTTATTTATTTCAGAGGTGAAAGAGGGATCCCAACTTATTGAGAGAAGAAGAGGTTGTTCCTTTAGAGAAGTATTTTATATAAACCTCTAACATACTTTTTAAAGTTTCCCCCCTCACCTTACTCTACTTGACTGAGCTGACAAGGATTAACCTAAAAACAAGCGACGAGAGTAGGTGGTACTAGTTAGAGCGCAAGCGTTGTGTTTTCACCAGGATTCACTTTGAACAGAACGTATTTTCCATTGGTGTATCATTGATTGAAGACAAAAAGCTCTACATAAAGAGATAGGACAATAGATAGCCAATCATTGATAGCTACACAAGTCTTCTTGTACTTTACCTTACTTGTTTCAAGAGTCGTACAAGGTTTCATGCGAAACTAACCTACAACCATAAACAAGCAAACAAAATAAAACAAAGCAAAGAGCAAAAGCAAATGCGAAAGAAAAGCAAGTAAGAAAAGAAGGCAAACAAAAAAACAAACAAACAAACAAAGAAAACATGCATGCAAGAAAACCAGACATAAAGAAGACACTACTCCTACTCTTAAGCTAACGGTGCATGGGTCTGCTCATGTTAAGTGATATTTCCAATGCATCCACCGACGCATTGATTGACCTATGTTGGTGAAGGCATGGTTCACAAAAAGCACGGTCAGGTGAACCAACAAACATGAAAGATATAACAATGAACATAAACACACTCTAAGTTTAAATGCATCCACATAAAAGAAAATAGTGAAAGCACAAGACAAGCACTCTGTGGACTTACCATGGTGTTGTGATACACTGTGTGCAGATGTTAAGCATATGCACTCTCTTGACTATGACAGGCAAGAAAACATGAGAAAGAGGGACAAATTATGTCTTGCAAGTGTGCTTGCTGTGTATGATTCCTCCAACACATGAGTGATAGGATCATGTGGTTTGAGTGGAGGAAGCGAAATCTGTGTGTTTGATTGATGTTCAATGCATATAGATGAGTGATGAGGAGCCTTAGGTAGTTCAACAATTTCCTGATTGGAAGTGAAACTAACCTCAGGACAACAAGGGTGATCTGATATTGATCAATGATCTAAGTGATATCTCAAATTTCAAAGTGTTCAAAAGAGTGTCAAACCTGAGCGACCAGATATATCTCATCTTCCTTATTCCGGTGCCACGAATGGTTTGAAAAACTGACACCGTATGAAGGAGTTATCACAATTTGAAAAGTCCAATAAACTACAATTTTTGGACATTTGACCAAAATTAATTTGGTTTTTGGAAATATTAAAAAAAGTATATTCCGAGGAATATTCGCTTTTGGGGACCAATCAGGTACCGACACGTGGCAAGCCTGGAGGCTACCATGTGGCCCTGGAATGGTGATGAAAAATTTGTTAGGGGTCCAACGGAATCGAACCCACGACCTTCGACAATACAGGACAATGCTCTACCACCTCCGCCCGACGGTGTTTCTTAACTTACAACGGTGGCATTGTATATTTGTTTCGTAACAGTTTGAGGTTTGGGGGTTAGGACTGCTAGCGGTCCCCTGGAAAATAGTTCACATGTTACAAATTAATAGCTGATTGCAGCGCCCAAAACGTGGTTGCATTTACCACGACCGCCAACATTATCCCTAATCGTCGCTTGAAACGTAGTCACATGTGGATGCATGTTACCCGACGGCCAGATCTACGCGGCATTCTCCCTAACTGCCAGGGTTATACAACCACATATGCGCACTAAACAGTTAATGTAATAGTCACCTCTGACAGTTTAGTTTGGTGGAGCGGCTAAAAAGGTGGTTATGCTAAGTTTAACTGGAGTTAAGTGCGAGTTGACCAAATTTGGTGGAGTATCCCTAGGGGATATTGCCTAAATGCACTCCAGGGGAAGTTTTCGACCAGTGAGAGTGAAACAAGAGGCTAGCTAGGCTAATTGGAGCCTTCTAAAGCCAATGAAATAGTCCAGAGAAGCTAAAGAAGTCATCTTCATAGAGATTTTCATCCAGGGAGATTTTGGAGCTCAAGGCCACTAGGAGTTGGAGGCAGTTGTAGGAGCCACTAGTACTCGTTCTCAGTGAACCAACAGTCATTCCTGACTGTAATGAGAATTTTGAATTCATTGCAAGGATTTTCAGAAGCATTTGAAGACTTCTAAAGGCTGATATGCTATAGGGAAGTTTCAGGCAGCCCAGTGCCAACCGAGGAGGAAGGCCTAGTTTGGGATGAAATGCTCATTTGAGCAAGTGATCAGTCTATTTTCAGTGTCTGATATGTGCTGGATATAGTAGATGAGGTTTCAGTGATAGTTAAAGAATTCTGAAGGAGTTAGTGCCATCAAGAAGCTCAGGGTAGCTCAGAGCACTAATTGAAGGGATCAAGTCTAAGGAAGCTTATATTTGTTTGCAGCGTGATGACAACCATGACAAGGATATAGATGGTATTCTAAGCCCATTGGTTCAGTTCAGTAACCTTTGGATTTAAGTTTGGAACTTGTAAAAGAAACTTTGCCATAATCCCAAAGAGCCAAGTCAAGATGACAAAAGCTCAAGGAGACGTAGCCCACGATATTCAGGTGAACTCCTAGATTAAATTTGTTGTTATGTGTAGATGTTTATTTTCTGCATTATATGGCTATTATATGTGTTTAATATAAATAGAAACAAATGGACTTAAAGCACTTAAACAGTTAAAAACAAAAGACATACACCTGTTTCAAGTATTTCATTCTGTAAATGTCATATATAAGCTAGATCATTTATTTGTTAAGCTAAGTGGGAGGTTATTATAAGCATAACAAGTTATCAAACCCCCATTTCAGATCAGGTGGTATCAGAGTAGGTTTCCTGATTGACATAGAAATAGGTTACTTGTTTGACTTGAAAGGTGTTTAAACAATGCAAAGAATTTGATTGTTTGGCTGTTTGTAAACTTACTGTTACTTGAGTTTGCAAAGGTGAAGGGAAAGCTACTGATAGCTAAGTCCAGGAAAGGACAAGAAGGAAGAAGGGCTGAAGGCAATCTCCTTACCCAAAGGACCTCAAGGGAACCCTTGAAGCACAAGAGGGTTTGTTTGCAAAAGGTTGCTTAAATAAGAGTTCAACTCTATAGCCATTTAGTTCAAAAGTTTTGTCAATAGATTTTGAAAGCTTTGTGAATTTTGTTGAAGTTCATTTGTTCATTTTTATAATGACAACTTCTACAAGTGAGTTTTCAAAATCCTCCTCCTTCACAAGATTCTTTGATGAAGACATGAAGCGAGACTTGTTCATCATGATGGATATGGTGAAACAAATGTATGAAGATGAAAGGAAGAGCACCAAACTTCGAGAGCAGTTGAATTCCATGAAGGATGAGAAGCAATTTCTTTTTGACAAGTTGCAAGAAATGGAGAGACACTTTCATATTGTAAATATGAACCTAGAAAGGATGCATGAGTTGGAGACACAACTCCTTGTTGCCAAAGAAGCCTTAGTCAAGCATCAGTTTGAAGAAGAGGTAAACAATTCTAGTTTGTCTTCAATTTCCTCTAAGAATGTTTATGTTGGTTCTTTTGAAAAACATACAAGAGGTATAGGGTCCAAGTTGATATCAAAAATGGGCTATCAAGGAAAATGATTGGGCAAACATTCACAAGGCATTGTTGAGCCAATAATGGTTGCAGAAAGGCCTAAGTATTTGGGTCTTGGCTATGGACAATCTTATGGAGAAATTTCCAAAGCAGCCATGAAGGCAATTGAAACAGTTCCTAGAAGGAGTTTCATTTTAGGTTCTCTACCTCAAGTTTGTAAAGATTGTATTCATGGGGAATGCAATTGTTTGAAACATGCTTTGCAAGAAGAAGTTGTTCATAAGCATGCACTCGAACAAGGGAGTTGTGAAAGATCTAAAATCATTGAAGAGATTGATGGTGTTCCAAAGGGAGCCACTTCTTCATTCGATTCACCTTCTCATGAAGGCAATAAAGGTGAAAGAGGAAGGTATAAATCTGATTTCAATCACATTTCTTTTGATTATGTTAAGCATGGTAAATTTCCACCTAAGCATTGGAAAAAAATTGCATGTTCCTTTTGTGGTTTGGTTAACCATAGTGTTTCTAGATGTTGGAAGAAAATGGCCACATAGAGGAAACTTTTGAAGAAAAGGAGGCAAGAAGCCAAAGGTTCATTGGAAAAGGGAAATTATGTTGTAAAGAGAATGAACATGTGTTGCACTTATTTCCATAAGCAAGGACATATTGCTGAAAAGTGTTGAATTTTGAATCCAACAATGCTTCCACGAAATTTGAAGAAGGTGGAAAAAGAGAATGGCAAGAATGGAAAGGAAGTTTCCATAATTGATGTGTTTCAGGATGATTCACCTGTTGATGTCAATGTGCAATTAAAGGAAGTGCCTTTGATGTGGATTAGTAAGAAATGGTTTGAGTTCTTATCCAATTAAAGTTGCATGTTTTTTGATTGATACATTTCTTTGCCAAAGGAATGCAAGTTGCAGGGTTTTACCAAAAGGTGAATGAAAAAGTTGAGTATGAGACTCGTTTTATTACAGCAAAATTATATTCATTTCAGCTTTGTAAGTACATTTACATATGATTGAGGATCTTGCACTAGCCATGCAATGCATGTGTATGGAGGTTGAAAGAAGAGGGTGTTGTACTCTCATCTACTATACAGATCAATATATCAGTCTTTTGGGGTCCAAAAGTTTCCTAATGGAGAGGAGTGATCAGATATTGACCAATTATCTAAGTGATAGCTCAAATTTCAAAGTGTTCGAAAAGTGTCAAACCTGAGCGAATGGATAGATCTCGTCTTCCTAATTCCGGAGCTGTGAAAGGTTCGAAAAACCGACACCGTATGAAGGAGTTATTGCAATTTGAAAAGTCCAGTAAACTACAATTTTCGGACATTTGACCAAAATTAATTTGGTTTTTGGAAATATGAAAAAAGGTATATTCCAAGGAATATTCCATAGAATATTCCCTTTTGGGGACCAATCAGGTGCCGACATATGGCAAGCCTGGAGGCCACCACGTGGCCCTGGAATGGTAATGCAAAATTTGGTAGGGGTCTAACAGAATCGAACCTGCGACCTCCGACAAGACAGGACATCGCTCTACCACCTCCGATCGACGGTGTTTCTTAACCTACAACAGTTGCATTGTATATTTGTTTCGTAACGGTTTGAGGTTTGGGGGTTAGGACCGCTAGCGGCCCCCCGAAAAGTAGTTCACATGTCGCGACTTAACCATTGATTGCAGCACCCAAAACACAGTTGCATTTACCACGACCACCAACATTATCCCTAACCGTCGCTTGAAATGCAGTCACATGCGGATGCAAGTTACCTAACTGCCAGATCTACGTGACATTCTCCCTAACCGTCGGGGTTATACCGCCGCATATGCGTGCTAAATAGTTAATGTAACAGTCACTTCTGATGGTTTAGTCTGGTGAAGTAGCTAAAAAGGCGATTATGCTAAGTTTAACTGGAGTTAAGTGCCAGTTCACCAAATTTGGTGGAGTATCCCTAAGGGATATTGCCTAAATGCACTCCAGGAGCAGTTTTCGACCAGAGAGAGTGACGTAAGAGGCTAGATAGGCTAATTGGAGCCTTCTGAAGCCAATGGAATAGTCTAGAGAAGCTGAAGAAGTCATCTTCATAGAGATTTTCATCCAGGGATATTTTGGAGCTCAAGGCCACTAGGAGTTGGAGGCAGTTGTAGGAGATACCAGTACTCATTCTCAGTGAACCAACAGTCATTCTTGACTATAATGAGCATTCTGAATCCATTGCAAGGATTTGCAAAAGCATTTGAAGACTTCTAAAGGCCGAGATGCTACAGGGAAGTTTCAGGTAGCCTAGTGCCAACTGTGGAGGAAGGCCTAGTTTGGGGATGCAGTGCTCATTTTGAGCAAATGATCAGTATATTTTCGGTGTCTGATATGTGCTGGAGATAGTAGATGAGGTTTCAATGACAGTTAAATAATTCTGAAGGAGTTAGTGTCATCAAGAAGCTCGGGGTAGCTCAGAGCACTTATTGAAGGGATTAAGTCTAAGGAAGCTTAGATATGTTTGCAGAGTGATGAAAACCATGACAAGGATATAGATGGTATTCTAAGCCCATTGGTTCAGTTCAGTAACCTTTGGAGTTAAGTGTGGAACTTGTAAAAGAAACTTTGCCATAATCCCAAAGAGCTAGGTCAAGATGACAAAATCTCAAGGAGACGTAGCCCACGATATTCAGGTGAATTCCTAGATTAAATTTGTTGTTATGTGTAGATGTTTATTTGCTGCATTATATGGCTATTATATGTGTTTAATAATAGCAGAAAGCGGAGGCTCTAGCTTTGTGGCAGGGGCTCTCTCAAGCGATCAAAGGCAATGTCCGATCCATTTCAGTCTTCGGAGACTCCAGAATTATTATCCAGGCTCTGCAATCCAAAAAGAATCCTTCTCAGCTCCACTTATCAACCATCCTCAGGAGAATCAGACTTATTTTGCCCAAATTCCACAAGATCTCTTTCTACCACATCCCCAGGGAATTAAACTCCCAAGCAGATATGGAAGCCAATCAAGGCGTTCTGAGAAGCAAAAGTACGCTGTCAGTTAACCAGATCGATAGCTTCTGCAATATCCCCTAAAAAAGTGCTCCCAGGATCTTTTGATGAGGATTTGCCGCCCTGCGTTTTTTCTCTGCTGTAAGTGCATCCAAAGGATTTATAAGAAGAACACATTTTGTGGAGTGCTGGGACTGATGAACCCGTCAGCGGCTATGGAGAGATCTATTGCCACAGGGCCCTTTCAGCTTCCTACGAACGGCCACAGACCCGAAGGTACAACGATGATGGTTCCGTCGAATTCTGCCAAAAGCCTCCAGCAGGGGGACACTCTCTATCTCCGATTAACAGTGTATTGGAATAGTTGGGAAAACAGACCCTCGGTCATTTTCCAGAAATGCGTTGTAGTCACTATTTGCCTTATTGCTGGCGCCTTTTAATAAAATTAACCGCTTTTGTCTAAAAAAAATAATAGCAGAAACAAATGGAATTAAAGCACTTAAACAGTTAAAAACAAAAGACATACACTGATCCAGATTTAAATAGGAACGCAACAAAATACAGAGATAACCATATACACAAAGATGCAGCGGAAATAATACTTCATTTCATTAATGCAAAATACTGAAAATATGCTTACAGATAGAAATGGAAATAAACCAGCTAGGGCAATGGTAACTTATCTCTGAGAAGAGATGTGGCAGCGACATGCCTCTAAACTATGTTACAATGAGGCTCGAAGGCCTATTTATTATTGAGAAACAATGGAAAACCCTAAACATCCAAAAACCTAACCCTAGAAGATGAAACGCCAAACTGTGGGCCTCGTTTGGGTAAATTGGTACATCAACTTCCTGGGGTCATAACTTTGGCATACGATCTCCATTTGACGCGCACAATATCTTGTTAGAAAGATCTATCAGAGAACTACAACTTTGGGAAGAGCAACATCCCTACATGGACCCATGTTGCTCCCAGTTTTCCAAAAAAACATCGTTTAGGGCCTCAAAACAGCTCCGGAAGTTCAGGACCTCAAAAACTACTAAAAATAGTAAGTTGTGCTACAATTAAGGAAACTGAAAAGCTGAAAGAAACAATGATGGGGGTCCAAATGGACTTGGCAGGTGGCCACCAATATCCACCTGGATCATTCCTCCCCCTTTAGGAAGCAATGGTCCCCATTGCATTGAATTCCTCCATGAGACGAGGAAACTTCTGCTGAACTTGGTCCCTGGTGAGCCACTTGCCCTGGTGAATGAGTTGGCCTGCTTTGACAACTCGATACAATTGGATATTCTGCTGGCGAGTGTGCTTGATCTGTCTGTCCATGATCAGATCAGTTGCAGCTTGTTCCATGCAATCTCAATTTAACTCTGTGGGTGTGAGCTGTTCTGCAATGTCGGATGTGTCTAGTAATGGTGGAAAGTATGGCTGAAGGTGGTCCACATTTAACACTAGGTGTAGGCCAAAGAATGGGGGAATGCTGAGCTCAAATGCATTGTCTCCTATAGCCTTGGTAATAGTGTAAGGACCATAATGGAGTGGTCTGAGTTTTTGATAGGCTCCGGTAAGGCGTTCCTTTTGCAAATGCAACTAGACTTTGTCGCCCACCTGAAACTTGTATGGCACCCGATGTTGATCATGTCATTGCTTGTACTTGGCATTTGATTTCTCCAAAATGTCATGGACCTGTAAGCGAATATGTTGGATGTGCTCAATGAAGCTGTTTTCCTTATCTGTTTCGGACTGGACATGAGCCTAATCTGTGTGAGTAGCTACAACTGGCATGGCCACATCAATGAGACATAGTGGTTGGAATCCCAAGCCCACCTGAAAAGGGTTGTGGCCAGTCGAGCTGTGGAGGGCCTAGTTGTAGCTGTGTTGAACATAGGGGAGGATCTCGTCCCATGTGCGTGGATGCTTTGAGTTCTACATGCATAGAATGTGTACGATCATCCTGTTGACAACCTCTGTCTAGCCATCAGTATGGGGATGGAAGGCTGTGGACTTAGTGAGTTTGGTGGTTAGCATCGACTAGAGACTGGACCAAAAAGTACTGAGGAACCTGCTGTCCCGATCTAAGATGATAGACGATGGGATCCCAAAGTGTACCCACACTCATTCAAATAAGAGCTTAGCAGTGGCTTCTGCTATGATATTATTGTTGCAGGTGGCCATAATGTCCATCTTCGAGAACCTGTCGATGACCACCAAAACACAGTCGTTTCCATGCTTAGTGGAAGGAAGACTTGACATGTAATCCATGGATATGGATTCCTAAGGTCGACTAGGGGTAGGCAGCAGGGTATAGAGGCCTTGTTTCTTGATGGTTGGTTTGGCAATGGCGCATGCAGTGCATGATCTGATGTAGTTCCCAACATCGTGTAGAAGATTCAGCTAATATAAATACTTTTCCAGTACTGCCACCATTTTCTCGACCCCGAAATGTCCAACAGCCCAACTGTAGTGTGCTTCCCAAATCATCTTGGCTTGCTTGAAGGAACACAAAGGTGACCCATGTGGCATAAAAAGACATCCTGGAGGTGAAAATCTAGAACATGCTAACCCTCCAAGAGTGTTTGGTATGTGTGGCCAAATTCTGGGTCGCTTTTGTAGAGAAGTGGCCAGTTAGAAGTCTCGTGCCCACAAGAGTTGAACACAGTGGTTAACGCCATGATCAGTGGTCAATTGAGGCAATCTGCAACATTATTGGTGCTACCCTTCTTATACTTGATATTCAAATGGAACTGTTGCAGGTATGTGGTCCACTTCTGATGGCGATCATTCTGCAATTTCCCTTGGGTCTGTATGAACTACAGGGGTTGGTGGTATGTGTGGATGACCGCTTCCTTCCCCAAAATGTAATGCTTCCATTGTCGGCAGGCCTACACAATGGAATACATCTCTTTGTCATAAGTGGGATACTTCCGGACTGTGTCTGAAAGTGTCTCACTGTGATATGCCATTGGATGCCCGTGTTGAGTAAGGACTGCCCCAATAGCATAGTCAGAGGCATCTGTCTTGACCTCAAATGGTTGTTGTAAGTCTGGTAATGTGAGCACGGGTGCCGTGCAGAGGTGATATTTCAACTCTGTGAATGCCCTCTGTTGAGATTCAGACCAAAAGAATTTTGCTTTCGCTCCTCCCTTGGTGACTTGACTCAAGGGCCAAGTGATATGAGAAAATCCCAACACGAACCTGCGGTAGAAGTTGGCAAGACTGAGAAAGCTGCGGAGCTCTGTCAGAGTGGTTGGAGATGGCCAATCTCGAATGACTTGGATCTTGGATGGATCCACATGTACCCCCTATTCATCAATAATGTATCCCAGATACTGAACCTAGGTCATGCCAAAAGTGCATTTCTCGAAATTGGCATATAACTTGTGTTGCCGCAGTGTTTGGAGAACTTGTTGGATGTGGTGGAGGTGCTCTTCCCAACTCCGGCTAAAGATCAAGATGTCATCCAAGTATACCACTAAAAATGAGTTGGTGAATGGCTGCAAGATGTCATCCATTAGCCTCATGAAGGTTGCAGGAGCATTCGTTAATTCGAAAGGCATCACCAACCATTCGAACAGGCCCTCCTTGGTTTTGAAGGTAGTCTTCCACACATCGGAGGGTTCGATTGGTACCTGGTGATATCCTAACTTCAAATCGATCTTGCTGAAATATTTTGCCCCCTTCAGTTGGTCCAAGAGGTCATCAATCCGTGGGATCGGGTACCTATTATGGACAGTGATCTTATTCAGCGCCCGATAGTCAATACAGAGTCTCCTAGTCCCATCCTTCTTCTGTACCAACATGATTGAGCTCCCACAGGCAATGAACTTGGATGGATGTGACCTTTCTTCCGCAGCGCCTAAATCCGCCTCTTGATTTCATCATTCTCCAAAATGGAGCGCCGATAGATTGGTCCGTTGGGCAGCGGTGCACCTAGGGTCAGATCAATGCAATGCTTGACCTGACAATGTAGAGGAACCCCTACGGGTACTCCTCCATGACCTTGTCCATCTGTAGTTTTCGTGCTGAGGGGCCTTGTCTAGAGGTCGTGGCCACTGTCTTCTTCTTTCCTTGAGGGAGTATCATCAATAAAACAAATTTCCCGGTTTTGGAAATGAGCTTACTGCAATGTTTTGCAGTAATCAAAGAGATGGTGGTAGGCAGTGCTACCTCCGGTATCTTGTACAACTTAGTTCCCAAAGTAACAATAACAACATGGGGCCTTGATTCATATACAACATGTCGCTTCCACAAGTATGGTTGTCTTAGTAATACATCACAAACTTCAAGGGGAGCAATGTCACACAATACCTCATCCGTGAAGGGCTTGATGTTTTATGGAAGACGACACTGCTGGATAACGTGAAGATGCCGTCCTTGGTGAAGCCACCTGATGGTGTACGGTTGTGGATGTGTTGTGGTCGGTAAGCCTAGCCGCTTCACGACCTCTGCCGAAATGAGGTTCTTTTGACTCCCAATGTCGACAATGAACTGTAGTGGGGAGCCCTTTACCCACATCTAGGAGTGGAATAGACGCTCCTCCTCCTCTAGATCTTCAGGTTCCTCCTTCTGGATCTTCATGGTGGCAACGGTGGCTTTGGGATCTGCATCGATAATCTGCTTCCCTTTGTCATTCCCCTTGTCGGTTTCGACTCAAAATCGGAACCTACATCTGATTCTGAAATCTTTAGCTCAGCCACCAGTGACTGCTTGGCCCGACACTCACTTGTGTTGTGAGTGGAGCTCTTATGGAACTCACACCACTTTCCCGTGTCCTTTGTCGACTTTGCAACACTGTTCTTTGCTTGCAGCTTTGGCGGGTTGTCTTGGGGCACCTTTCACTTGCTTTATATTTGCAGATCCAAAGTCTCGCTTCTTCTATTTAAGCTTTTGCTCGACCTTGAGGACATATCGGTATGCAGTGTCGAGCGAGGAGATGTTCAGGAATTTTGTTTCTTCCTAGATGTACTTGTGCAGGTAGCCGCGGTATTTGAGTACCAAATTCTACTCTGAATCCTTGATACCCAACTTTGTGCGAAGGGTATGGAAAATATTGGTGAACTCTGGCATGTCTTGGTCCCTTCCCTACTGCAGCGTGGTCCACTTTATGTATTGATCCTCATAGCTTTCGACAGGGTAGTACTGTGCCTTGATGGCATCCTGGAATGAATTCAAAGTGGGTGTGGCTGAAAATAGTGAGCTTGTACTTTCATCCTTATGCTCGCAGTAGGTTTCCCACCAGTCCTTGACATGGGGGGCTGATTTGAGAAGAGCGAAAATAATCTTTTCCCAATTGGAAAAATCATGAACAGAAAAATAACCCTCTAGCAGATTTAACCATTTATCGACGACATCTGCGTCTATCTAACCCTAAAATACGGGGATTTCAAAATTAACTTGTAACTTAAACGGTGTGGCATTTCTAGAGTAGTTGTTGGAAGCTGATGCGTCGCCCCTGGGTAGCCACTGAAGGATATGGGCAAAGTTGTCCATCATCGCGTTCCTTTGTCACTCGAGGGCTTCTTCGAGTAAGATTTTGATAGGATATCCTGCCCCCTCATCTTTCTTTTCATCCGCCATGGGAGGCCGTCAGGATTTGCGAGGTTGGTCTTGCAAAGGTTCAACCAGTTCAAGCCCTAACTCCTTATATCCCGACCTTGTTGGGGACATGCAAAGAAAAACAGAGAAAAAAAGTAGACTGCTTTGATACCACTGGTCTAGATTTAAACAGGAATGCAACAAAATATAGAGATAACCATATACACAAAGATGCAACGGAAATAATACTTCATTTCATTAATGCAAAATACTGAAAATATGCTTACAGACAAAAATGGAAATAAACCAGCTAGGTCGATGGTAGCTTATCTCTGAGAAGATATGTGGTGGCTACATGCCTCTAAACTATGTTACAATGAGGCTCAAAGGCCTATTTATTGTTTAGAAACAATGGAAAACCATAAACATCCAAAAACCTAACCCTAGAAGACGAAACGCCAAATTGTGGGCCCTGTTTGGGTAAATTGGTACATCAACTTCCTAGGGTCGTAACTTTGGCATACGATCTCCGTTTGATGTGCATAGTATCTCGTTAGAAAGATCTATCCGAGAACTACAACTTTGGGAAGAGCAACATCAATCCATAGATCCATGTTGCTCCTCGTTTTCCCAAAAAACTTTGTTTAGGGCCTCAAAACGGCTCCAGAAGTTCAGGACCCGAAAAACTACTAAAAATAGGAAGCTGTGCTACAATTAAGGAAACTGAAAAGTTGAAAGAAACAATGGTGGGGGTCCAAGTGGACTTGGTAGGTGGCCACCAATATCCACCTGGATCATACACCTGTTTCAAGTATTTCATTCTGTAAATTTCATATATAAGCTAGATCATTTATTTGTTAAGCTGAGTGGGAGGTTCTTGTAAGCAGAACAAGTTATCAAACCCCCATTTCAGTTCAAAGGTCTTTACATAACCATTAGATTGGGCTGAAGTGCCTCGAAAACCTGTGGGGTTTTGACTTCATCGATAGATAGATCATCATAAACACGTGGCTTTGAAAAATCAACAACGATTGAATCAACATCGTGATCGAATATGGGAGTAAATAGATCATGAAAGCTTTGATAAGAAAAATCAATGAGTTCATCGACATCCTCATCATTAGATAAATCAAATAGAGGGGTAGATGAGAAGAAAGAATTTTATCCCTATGTGTTTCCGGAAAGGTAGATGAAATATCAAGTGGATTTTCAGTGAAGAATTTGTCCTTTTCGTTGTCAAATGATGGACAAAAATCGGGTTTGTTCTGTGAATGATTGGAAGTAGATGTATCCATGGATGGATTTACACAAGGAAAATCATAGATAGCAGAATCACCAAATATTTTACGATAAAGCATAGGAGGCGCGGCCAGAAGGAGGTCATGCTTCATTGTAGATTGATGTTCAGATTCCTAGTCATACTCATCATAAATGATAATGCAGGTTGGTTGTGAAACATCAACTCCGTCAATGGCTTGATCCTTGTTCACAATAGGTGTAGAGTTTGGAATGGAAGAACACAAGACAATACAATCAGGAAGATCAAAAGAACGTGGAGACGGAGTTTGAGTTAACAAATTCATATGACAACCCATGGGATTCCCAACCAAATCTATGCAGAAATTGAGAGTAGTGAGGGTGGGAGGACGTGACAGTTAAATAGACGTGTGTGCATGTTATCCCACATCACTCTGCGGGGGTGGAGCTGTTTGATGAGGGGAAGGCGGACAATCACTTGTGATAGCAACAGTGTCTGCTTGAGATTGTATAACTCCATCACTGAAGTATGCTGAGCGCGGTTTGAACTTTATCTTACCCTGGGGAAAGATTGATTTGTGACAACGATATTCCAATCTGTCCATGATATATTGGTATTTCATCTGACTTTTCGAAGCTTCAAACATGAGTAAATGGAAGCATTTCCAAAAATCCATAGGCGGTTCATTCGAGGCCTTTTGTTGTTTTAACATTTCCTTGTCAAGATATTCAGGATTAAAATGATGGAAAACAAATCTAATTAGATCACTGAACTACTTAAATGAGTGCACACAATTGGTAGGCAGGTTGTGGCACCATCATTTCAGGGATTCACGAAGTGTGTATGTAAGAAACATGCTGATCTCTATGTCATCAAACTCTTCCTCATTCCCAAGAATGCATGGAAGTCATGTAAGTGCTCAGGTCAGGCCACTTCGCCTTCGCCATCATACCTGAGTTCCGACAAGTGACCAAAGAACTCCTTCGTGACTTCGAAGGAATGTGCATTGGACAAACATTGTGGACGGTTCACTACAACAATATCCATGATAGATGTGCGAAGATCCAAAACAAGATGTGAGGATTCATCTTGTCAAATGGATTCTAGTTCTCCTTTCACATTAAAATATGTCATGTATGTTACGAGTCTAAAGAAGAATTTGGTTTCAGTTGCTATGTTGGAGGACCATGGATATGATGTGATATTTAAAAAATGAAAGAATATCCTTCACCACATAGCCTTAGGACAAGTGAAGTGGGACAGGGTTCGGGTGAAGAACCTCTACAAATTGGATGTACAAGACTGTGTATCTTTGAGAAAAAAATCATAGAAGGTGTAGAGCCGAGACATCGGTAAGTTGGGGCATAGAAGATTGGATCACTTGCACCACGGAGCTTTAAAGATCATGCAATAGATTTATACAGGACTTCCAAAGGGTACACTGGAGCAGAGAGATACATGCAAAGGGTGTACATTGGGGAAGTACAACAAATCCACCTTTCATGATAAGGACAGTCAAGCGCAAGCGATCCTTGAAAGAGTTCATTCAGATGTGTGCCAACCGTTCTCAAAAATATCCACGACCAAGAACATGTATTATGTGATATTTGTAGATGATTTCTCATGAAACTGCTGAATTTTCCTCATGAAAAATAAATATCGGGCGTTCTCTAAATTTTGTAAATTTAAAGAACTTGTTGAGAAATAAACTACTACGAAAGTGAAGGTTCTCAAGAGCGATAACGATGGAGAATATGTGTCAAATGAATTCAAGAACTTCTATGCATCAGAAGGCATTTGAAGGGACTTAACAGCACCCCATAACCCACAACAAAAAAGGGTGGCTGAAAGGAAGAACATAAGTATTCTGGGAGCTACACGGGCGATGTTACATGATCGGCTCCTATTGTTGCACTTATGGGCTGGAGCATGCAACACAACTGTATATGTGCATAACATGATTCCTCATCAGATTCTCAGGATAAGTACACTAGAAGAAGATTTTTCAAGTAAGAAACCAGATGTGGAACAATTCAAGATCTTTGCATCATCAGTTCATTGTCATGTTACCAAGGATGAAAGGAAAATGCTAGAGCTAACAACTGAGTTGGGCATATTGGTGGGGTACATTGATACACCTCACAACTATCGGGTGTTCTTTCCATATCACAAGATGATAGTGGTTCATAGAGATGTGAATTTCGATGAAGAGAAATCCATGAGATGTGATGAGACTCATCATTGGGTAATTATATGGGCCTTAATTGGCCTTAATTCACCTCCTAGCTTAGTCAAACCAACTATTCTCACAACATATTGCATACTTTTGATTATATTTTGTTTATGAGATGAGTGAGAGTTGGATATTTTGCTTTGTGGTCTAATGTGCATGTAATGCAGGAATAAAGGATAAAAGTAAGGAAATGTGGCAAAGACCTTGGTAAAAACTCGAATGGGACAAGGAAGAGGAATTATAGGAGGTAAATCCTCCTCATTTACTACCCCTCTATTTGAATATTCCTCCATCAGCTCGGAGTACAAACAACTATCACTTTGAGGACTAGAAGATAACCAAGCAAGAGAAAGTGACAGAAACAAGTTTATCTTGAGTGGGGAGCTGAGCCTCCCTAATTTGAAGGAAGTCATTGGAGACTTCAGATGTATAAGTAGAGAGGCTTAGGACCTCAGTAGGATTCAGATTCTTATTGTAAAACTCTACTTTATTTCTGAGCTGTAAAACTTGTGACAATTTGTTATGTAATCCATGGTTTTTATAATAAAGATGAGTTCTGTTTTGAGCCAACACTAAGTTAACTAATAGGGTTGAAGCTATTGGGTTAGGGCCCAACCCGAGCAACCAAAGCTCCTCTTTATTGTACATATATGCTAGCATAGATTTCTGGTTCTGTTCATTTGCTTAAGTAGCTTCTTGGTTTTCTGTTCATTTGCTTAAGTAGTTGCATTTCCATTACAACAGTACAACAGAGCTTCCTGGTTTTCTGTTTAGTTTCTTAAGTAGCTGCATTCCACTTCTAGTAATATAGAGTAGATCGATTGTGCTTTAGTTTACTTCCATTTGTGCCTTCTTTCAGTTCACAGGTTAGATAGGAGGAAAAGATCACCACAAGGTTGTACTTAGGTGTCTCGGCCTCACCTCCTCCCTCTACGACCATGAGTTGAGGAAGAGACCCTTTAGAAACCCCAAAAACACAGGTTTCTGGTTCTCGCATGAGCTATGGAGTTTGTTGATTCATGCAGTTACTTGTTCACCCTCACTCATTTTTCTGTCGTTTTCATTTGAAACCTGCTTTAGCACGTTCTTCATGCATCATTTCCTCACCATCCAATCCACAACAAACCTGCCCAATCACCATCCGATTCATTATTTTATCCAACTGCCACCTCGTGTGAAGTCTTCCACCTACTTTATGTGCTTTAAATCCCCACCATCAATCTGCCTCGCCTGATCCGACGACTATCATGTCACATCAACACTTTATGTGCCTTAAACCCCTACCGTTAATAGGTCTCTCTTGATCTAATGGATATCATGTCACCTCAATACTTTATGCACCCCAATATCCATCGCCAAATTTTTTAGCCTGATCTAACAGCTATCGCATCACCTGCTTGGCAACTAGCTTGGCCAATCTCCACCGTCGATTTGTCTAGCTAGATCTGGCGGCTATCGTGCATTCTCACACAGTTTCTTGCACGACCGTTATCCACCCGAGAGCATGCGAGAAAAGTGGTTTTCTCATGCTACGTGTCGCTTAGTTAGGTTAATCACGTGAAATTCAAAAATACAACTTACAACTTTGAGGGCACGCAAGAAATTGATTACCGCCTTCGAAACCCACTCCATCATTTTTGCACGTTTTCTTCCCGAGATATGATCTCTGTCGTCCATCCTCCAATTAATCCTGTATGTCCATCTCTTGACTTAATTCCTCACGATAAGATCTCTGTCGTTCATCTACTTCGTTACCCTGTTCGTCCATCCATTCACTTAATTCCTTGCAATAAGATATCCTTCGTTCATCTGCTTCATTACCCTGTTCGTCCATCCATTCACTTAATTCCTCGCAATAAGATCTCCGTCGTTCATCTGCTTCATTACCTTGTTCATCCATCCATTCACTTAATTCCTCGCGATAAGATCTCCTCCGTTCGTCCTGTTCATTAATCCTGTTCATCCATCTATTCACTTAAGCCCCCGCAATAATATCTCCACCATCCATCTTCTGTTCATTGATCGATCCAACGGTCCCTATGCACTACCGCGTCCTTACATCCTCCTTTCACCAATTTTGATCTCTGACTGCTCTTCCTCTTGAAATCAGATTTCGTTTAGATCCTTTGCTTACACCTTATTATAGTTTAATGCTCTTCACCTCTGCAACTTAGATAGCAACATTAGGTTAGTGTTGATTTAGCAATTCTGTTTAGCATATATGCTTAGATGGTTAGTTAGGTTATGGTGTGGTTTAGCATTACATGCTATTTTCTACATTACTGCAGTAGAGTAGCTTTCTCTTAGAATAGATTTTCTCTTCTTCCATCAAAGAATTAAGCTTCTTTTGACCCTATAGAAGTCTGGCTTGGAACCCCTGGGGTCTCTTGCCAGATGAGCAGTGACAACAGGTAGGACCTTCACTTTTACTTGTGCATATAGGACTGTCACCCCGAGTTTGTATGAACCCTGGGTTGATAAGTAAAGCTGGTAGCCCTGGGAGTTGCAGCATTCCTGTTGCAATACCTAGGCTCATCAATTTTTGGCGACGTTGTCGAGGAGGTGTCAAAGTAGAATGCGATTACTACTTTCTTCTATTTCTAGTCTCCAACTTTCTTTTATCCTACTTCTTATCCTCAATTTTATTCCATTATTTTATTTCTGCAAAAGTAATCTAGTAACTTCCTTTATTTCATTTGTCATTATCTGATTTCCTTTCCATTCTGCAAGTAGAATTCCAATTCAGCAAGTAGTCTTTTTATTAGTAGTTTTCATTCAATCAACAATTTCATTCTGCAAGTAGAATTTCAATTCAGCAAGTAGTTTTTGTTTTTTTTTGGTCAATAGTTTTCATTCAAATCAGCAATTTCATTTCTGCAAAGTACTTTCTAGCTTTAAAGAAAATCTTACAAAAACCAACCCAAAAACATTTCCTTTCATGCCTCGTAGGAATAGGGACAATTCAGGGAAATTCTTGCCAAATACCCCACTGCATCCAACAATCAACCTTCTCTCTTCTTTGGTGGCTGTCACTTGGAAGAACCTTTAGGTGAGCAACCTTACATATTGAAGAACCTACAGGGGAAGAAGAAGAGGAAGAACCCATTCCTACTAAACTAATGGTTGAAGACTAAAATGACAGAGGAAATAGAGAGAGAATTGAGGGTGCCTTTCCCATTAAGAAAACCAATGGGGACACTAAGATGAAGAATATAAGCCCCTCTGCTCTACCTCATTTCCATGGCCTGACCACAGAGGACCCTGACACTTTCCTATTTGAGTTTTCTGTTATATGTCGAACCTATGACTATACAGATGATGAGAAAAAGCTAAAATTGTTTCCATCTACCCTCAAGGATGCAACATTGCGCTGGTTCATGGGTTTACCGGGAGATAGCATCACAACTTGGGATTAGATGCAGCAGGTTTTTAACAACAAATATAGGGACTACTGTAGGTCAAAGGACACTAAAGAAGAGATTTTTAGGATGACCATAGGCCAAGAAGAATCCCTAGAAGACTATGAAGAAAGATTCCAGCTCAATTACAAAAGGGCCAGGTGCACACTTGACCCTGAGTCACTAAAGCTGGTCTTGCTTAGAGGAGTAAGGAAAGATCTTCTAGATACCTTACACATGTTAGCAGGAGGAGATATCTACCAATTACCCTATGAGGATATCAAGACTGTCTTTAGAAACCATTCTAGGGCAACCAGGAAAAAGGGTAGGGGTAGTCAACTTATGGCCAGTACATCATCCTCCAACTCATTCATCAAGGGTGAAATTGGAAATATGCTGGAAGATTTCAAAAGTGATATGCTGCAAACCCTTGCCTTGTAATTGGACACCATGAACATCAAAAGGAAGCAAGAGGAATCAGAGAGAGCCTTGGTCATATTTTGTCCTAGATGCACCAAGAGGCATCCTAGGAACGAATGTCCATTGAATTGTATTAATATTTGCTCAGTCTGTGAAGAAAACCACTCCACAGACAAGTGCCCTTCTTTACCTGGACTCAAAGATGTATATCAAGGAACTGAAGGGGTCACTGAGCAGCTTTGCTACATAAACCAAAGGAGATCTCCCGGGCATAGACCATACCAGCAGGGTATGCAAGGGTCATCCCATGCATATTACAACCCCAACCAAACCACAACTATACCTTCTTGGGGACCCCCTACTCATCCTTCCTGGTCTACACCCCCTCCTTGGTCCTATGCATCTCAGTATCATTTGCAGCTAGCCAACCAATCATTTAAGCCTTATGTTCAGCCACAACCTCAGTGGAATACCCCACTCTAGGGGTGGAGGCCCCAATTCAACAATGTTCCAGCCCTATTGCCTCCACCACCTACCCAACCACAACTCCTGCACTCTGCTCCACCTAAGCAACCCCAGATGCCTGCCCAACCAAATCTGAACCCAAACAATAGGTAGGCTCAACAAGTATATAGTGGAGAGACATCATACCCAGCTTATGTTGTAGAAATCCAGGAGATCAACCTAAGATATGGGAGAATTCTCCCTGATAACCAACCTCCCTCTCCACATAGGGAGGTTGAGGAAGAAAGAGAGGAAAGCAACCTTAAAGTAAATCCATCCTTTCCTGAGAGATTAGCCCAACCACTCCATCCTACCCCAGGAGAAACTGAACTTCTCGAAGAATTGAAAAATCTACCTGTAAAGATCCCCCTTCTCCAGGCAATCAAATATTTTCCCATTTACAATAAGTTGATTAAGGAGAAGTGCTTCAAGAATCCAGGAAGAAGAAAAAGGGATGCCCCTACCATTAATGTCATTGGGAAGATGTCTGAATTAATGCTAGGGCAGGTAATATGTCCAAAATATTTGGACCCTGGAAGCCTTGTAGTAGTTGTGCACATCAATGGCACCATTGTCCCACACACCCTGATTAATCTTGGGGCTGCTATTAATGTGATGACTAAGGACACCATGCTCAAGATCAACCTCCAAGGGTCATTGAGGAAGACCACAACAGTTCTGCAACTTGCAGACTGTTCCACAGTCACCCCTGAGGGAATTGTGGAGGATGTGATGGTTTCCATTGACTCCTGGGAGTACCCTACAGATTTTCTAGTTCTCCAACCTAAGGCTAAGCTTACTGGTTGCCCTCTCATCCTTGGGAGAACATGGTTGGCCACACATGATGCTTACATTAGCTGCAGATCTAGGAATATGACCATTAAGAATGGGCATATGTACAAACAGTTAGCCCTATACCCTCCTGCTCAACCTACCCTAGAGCATGATTTACCTTTATGGGTGGAGGAGGAGGAAGAAGATGAGGTTCATTCTGCCCAAATTTATGCTTTAGAAGCAACCATAGGAGGAGGACATCAAGCTGAGGATGACTTAATTGAACACATGCTCCAAAGTCCAACTCCTAGTTCACTACCATTAGAAGAAGAAGTAAGGGAAACCCAAAACAATCATACAATTGACTTATGCTTGGCCAATTCCAACCCACTCCATGTCAAAACCATAGAATTTGGCCCAGACAAACTTTGAAAATTAATCCTTCTCTTTCTACTTTAGAAGAGGAAAAGCTATGCAACATGTTGAGAGAAAACCTAGAAGCCTTTGCTTGGAGTTATAAGGAAATGAATGGAGTACACCCCTCAGTGTGTACTCACCACATATACATCAAAAAAGGTTGCAAGCCAATCAAGAAACCACAAAGGAGGATGAATCCAGCTCTTAAAGACATAGTCAAAGAAGATCTGCAAAAACTGCTAGATGCAGGATTCATTTACCTATCTCAGATAGTGAGTGGGTCTCTCCTTTAGTGTTAGTTCCCAAGGAAAATGGTAAGTGGAGGATTTGTGTCGATTATAGGGAGTTGAACAAGCCATAAAGAAGGATCATTTTCCCCTGCCCTTCATTAACCAAGTGCTAGATGGCCTGGCAGGGAAGAAGTTCTTTTCTTTCCTAGATGGATTCAGTGGGTACAACCAAATCTAAATTTTCCCAGAAGACCGGGATAAGACCACATTCACCTATCCTTGGGGTACTTTTGCCTATAGGGTCCTTCCTTTTGGCCTATGCAATTCTCCTACCACTTTCGAGAGAGCAGCCTTGAGTATTTTTGCCGAATTAGTACATGATGCTGTGGAAATCTATATGGATGACATTACACCTTATGGCTGTGATTTTCAAGAAGCTTTGACTAACCTAGGCAAATTATTACACAAATGCATTAAAAAGAACCTATGTCTCAGTCTAGAAAAATGTGAATTCTTAATGACTGAAGGGACTGTGCTAGGTCATTCAATATCTCAGCAAGGACTACAGGTGGACCCAAACAAAATAGCAGTCATCTAAAGGGTCCCACCTCCACAAAAGTAGAGAGGTGTCAGGAGTTTCTTAGGGTTAGCTAGATACTACCAAAGGTTCATAAAGGACTTCAACAAGTTAGCCTCTCCTTTGTTTGGGTTGTTGGCCAAAGATTCTGAGTTTATATGGTCAAAGAGCTGTCAAGAGGCCTTAGACATTATAAAGGGTAAGTTAACCACTGCACCAATCCTTAGAAGCCCAAACTGGGCCCTCCCTTTTCATATTCATGCTGATACCTCACACAAATCTATAGGAGCAACCTTAGGTTAGGAAGAGGAGAAATTTCCCTATGCCATCTATTTTACCAGTAAGAACCTATTAAAGGCTGAGCTAAATTATACTGTGACCGAAAAGGAACTCCTAGCTGTTGTGCATTCATTAAACAAATTTAGGCATTACATTACAGGCTATCAAACATTTGTGCATACTGATCATGTTGCAATCAAATATTTAATGAACAAACTAGATGTGAATGCTAGAATTATAATATGGTTTCTTTTATTATAGCAGTTTGATCTAACTATTGTTGATAAGCCTGATAAGGAAAATGTTGTTGCATACTTTCTATTTAGGATGAATCTTCCTATAGGTGAAGAAGGAATGGTGGATGACCAGTTACCAGATGAGCATTTGTTTGTTATTTCAGTTCTCTCCCCATGTTTTGCTGATATAGCAAACTATTTGGTATCAGCACAATTCCCACCAAACTTGCCCTCCAAATAAAAGAGCAAGATAGTTAGGAAAAGCGCCCCCTTCACTTGGATTGGGGGCAATCTATTCAAACTTGGCCCAGATCAAATCTTGAGAAGGTGTGTAAGGGGAGAGGAAGCTTTTGACATCCTTCTGACCTGTCATGATGGGCCTTGTGGAGGTCACTTTGCAGCAAAGAGGATAGCATTCAAAGTGTTGCAAGTCGGCTATTATTGGCCTACTCTTCATCAGGATGTGAAAAAGTACATTAGTCAGTGTGATCGGTGCCAGAGGATGGGAAAGCATACTCCAAGAGATGAAATGCACCTACAACCTCAAGTGACTTTCGAGCCATTTAACAAGTGGGGATGGGCTTCATTAGGCCTATCAACCCTCCTTCAAAGCAAAAACAATACATCATTGTGTGCACTGATTATTTTTCTAAGTGGGCTGAAACCAAGGCAATTAAGGCAGCAACAGAAGAGAAGGTGGCTGAGTTCCTAAGGGAGAATATATTCTACAAATATGGGTACCCTAGACTGCTAGTCACAGACCAAGGCAACCAATTTACCTCCAACATGATTGAAGAACTACTCAGCCATCGCAAAATCAAGCATAGGACCTCCACTCCTTATCATCCACAAGCTAATGGGCAAGTGTAGGTGACCAAGAGGGCACTGGAGAACATCTTAACCAAGGTAGTGAGCAGTAGCAGGAAGGATTGGGCAGAGAGACTAGTTGAGGCCATCTGGACCTATAATACAACATGGAAGACCACCACTATATTTACACCCTATGAGCTGGTCTATGGAAAAAAGGCTTTGCTATCCATTGAGTTTGAATATAACACATTGAGGATGGTAGCCCAACTAGATTTGGATCTCAGACATGCACAGAAAGAAATATTGTTCCATTTGAATGGCTTGGATGAATTCAGAATGCATGCCCTCCTACATACAGAGATAGTTCAGATTTAGAGGAAGATCTGACATGACAAACATATTAAGGAGAAGAAATTTCAACAGGGAGACTAGGCATTGTTATATGATTCTAGGTATAAAGACTTCAAGGGAAGCTAAGGACAAGATGGCTCGGACCTTATGTGGTGGAATGATACCATGATAATGGTTCAGTGCAAATCAGAACTCTAGATGAAGAAGCCATTCCATTGCTTGTTAATGAACACCGATTGAAAATGTCCAAGAGGCTTTTATCAAAACAAGAGTTCATTGACAATATCAATAAGACAGTGATGATGGTGGAGCAAGTTCCAACTCCTCCCTCTTCAGGGCACTGAAAAAGAGAAGAAAGAATAAGGATTCAGGTGAAAACCTCCATGAGGCGCCTGAGTCCCATCTTTGAGTTGAAAACCTCATGAGATGGCCCAAGGATGAGAAAAAATGAAAAAGAGTAAGAATATCCCTGGGTGAAAACCTTCCTTGAGGCGCCCAAGGCAGATATCTAGGTTGAAAACCTCTTTGAGGTAGCCTAGGTGTTTTTCAAAAAATATATATAATAATAAAAGAAAAAAAAAAGAAAAAAACATAATTGTTATTTGCAGGTGGGTGAAAAAGACAATCAAGGAGCAAAGAGAAGATCCAAAAGGAACCTTGCCTCACATATATTCATCTCCTCCACTCCTTACCATGCATCCCTCCATTAATTCCATTGTTTTTCACTTCATTGCTTCAATTCAGGCGAATATTGTGTTTTCTACAGGATCCCCTGAATGGTAGATTGGTTAGGTCCCCAAAATTCATACTAGACATGATTTAACCAATCACCTCAACCATTACCATCATCCCTGCATCCACACACACTCCTACTCCCTCTATCCATTCATTACAACATCCTCACAACACCAACCAACAACATGATCAAGAAATTCTAAGGGAGACACCAAACATTGCCAAGTGGTAATCCAGGAGCTCCATAGCAGTAGCAGCATCAGATCTCCAGTCACAAACACCTCCAAAATCCAAGAAACCATCAACAGACAACAGAGGAGGAAGAAGAATGACCATGCAACAAATAGACAACACAACACCTTTGATCTTTGACAACTGCAGCATGGCATCGAGACCACAGGTAAGTATCCCACTCACTCACTCATATGCACCATTTGATCAAAAGTTGTAAAGGTTATGAGGTAGTTGGTTTGTAAGTGAAAAGGTGGCCAGTTAACTTGGGCACCTTCGTTCAGTCATCACATACAAAGCAGGGTGTCCTCTCACACATGGCTGTAGTAAACTCAAAGAACAAAGGAGGAGTAGGATAAGAAGTGGTTAACTATGGATTTAACAACTGTGGGAGCTGATTACAAGGAGTGGGAATGATGAGGTGGTATAAAGGGAAACAAAACATCATTTTCATGCATTCATGCATTCCACTCCTTGAAACTCCCTCACTCAAGTAGCTCTCATAACTCTGGCCACTCACTAGAAGCAAGGATCCATCGTTCTGCAAGAGAATTCCTACAAGAACAATCTACAAGATACATAGAGGCAGTCTATAGGATAGGCAGAGAGGGGTTCAAGAGGGCATATCAAGAGAATTGTTCACTACCACCATTATAAGGAGTTAGGATCTAAAAATCCATCCCCATTTACAAGCAAATGAACTAGAAGTCCTCTAAAAAGCTAGTGGATTACATATGCAGGAAACTCTGTTTTCTCAAGAATTTGCTCATTCCCTCACTCCACACAGTAGAATCCATGCCACTGTTATAGTTAGAGGGCTCACTATAGATCTCACCCCAGAGTTCATCAGTAGGGTCACCACACTTCCCCTAGGAATTACATGGAGAAAAGAAGACAAAGCAGACAATGAGGTGGCAAAAAGGAAATTCTTTTTAGAAGGTGAAGAACCCACAAAGGATAAAAATGGAGTAAGGAGGGAAAATTTTCCATACCCATGGAGTGAGGTAGGCTACCAACTCATCAAATATATCTCATATGAGGGTAGATACAATGTTGTTTATGGCTACCATTTTAGGATGCTTGAAGAACTAAGATTTGGGGTAGAAACACCAGTTCACCAAAGACTCAACATACCCTATTTCTTGATGCAATCACTCATAGAATCTAGCAACAAAGTAAAGGAAGGGAATTCCCAACAGTTGGCTCACCATGGTTTGATCAAAATCCTCATTGAGGATGCCCTCCAAAACCTCAAGATCCCTATAAAATGGTCAGTATTCAGAGACTTATCAGCAGAGGATGACATCAAAAACCTCATCTATGATATTAGTTCTTCTGTCAGAGAGGAAGAAGGCATTGAAACAGAAGGGGAAGAACACAAGGAGGGTTCACCTAGGGTGTCTCTAGAGGTCCTTGAGAGGACAGTTGTAGGAAAAGGAAAACCAACTAGCATGTATGGCCAACCTCTCCTTGGAGGCCATCCAGTGTAGGATGCCAGCTAAATCCTATACTCTTTACCTCAAAGAACAACGACTGCAATTTTCAGATTAAAACACTAGCACAAAGGGGCACCATTCCATTTCAGGACTATAGGTAGTTTATTGATCTTTGTGATTAAAGTGCACTAGAGGATAGGGCCAAAATCACTGAGTTTTACTTGCACAACGTGGCCCTCATAGAAATGAATATTTAGGATCCGAATGTAGAGCTAGGAGATCTACAATTAATGGCTTTGGCATCATTGATGAACCATGAGAAGTCAAGGGCTACAGAGATGAAAATAATATTGGCCAGAGAGAAAAATGAACCTCTTTTCATCAGAGCTAAACAATCAAATCCCATGGCCCTAATCAGCACCCATAATCTAATTGCAAATGATCCTCAACTGGCACCTAGATATCTTGCTGCCCAAGAGCAAGCAATTTTACATTTTGAGGATATGTTTAGGCTGCTAAGAGATGATAATATGCATGCCTGCTAAAGGAGATGGAAAACACTGACACACAGCTTGAAGATCAGAGAATATCACTCCCCTCAAAGGTTGAGAGAGGCACTCAACATGACACCTATGTATAATAAATCAATGCAAAGGTTGAAGGTCAATTGGATAGGCCTAAAAATCAGTCCACTATTACTCCTAGGGATGCTAGAATGGTGAAAAGAAGAAGAGGAAAAGAGGCAGTGGGAAGAAGTAGAAAGGAAAGCAGGCTTCTATAAACAAGAGGAAGAGACCACAAAAGAAGCATGGGATGTCAAAGAGGCTACTAGAGCCATGAAGGACATGGACATTAACTAAGTTACTCAGAGGATGAGAAACACTTTCAGAAGGGGGTGATGATGAGCCTCATCATTAGGTAATTATATGGGCCTTAATTGGCCTTAATTCACCTCCTAGCTTAGTCAAACCAACTATTCTCACAACTTATTGCATACTTTTGATTATATTTTGTTTATGAGATGAGTTAGAGTTGGATATTTTGCTTTGTGGTCTAATGTGCATGTAATGCAGGAATAAAGGTTAAAAGCAAGGAATTGTGGCAAAGACATTGGTAAAAACTTGAATGGGACAAGGGAGAGGAATTATAGGAGGTAAATCCTCCTCATTTGCTACCCCTCCATTCGAATATTCCTCCATTAGCTCGGAGTGCAAACAATCATCACTTTGAGGACTAGAAGACAGCCGAGCAAGTGAAAGTGATAGAAACCAATTTATCTTGAGTGGGGAGCTGAGCCTCCCTAATTTGAAGGAAGTCATTGGAGACTTCAGATGTATAAGTAGAGAGGCTTAGGACCTCGGTAGGATTCAAATTATTATTGTAAAACTCAACTTTATTTCTGAGCTGCAAGACTTGTGATAGTTTATTATGTAATCCATGGTTTTTATAATAAAGATGAGTTCTGTTTTGAACCAGCACTGAATTAACTCAGAGGGTTGAAGCTCTTGGGTTAGGGCCCAACCCGAGCAGCCAAAGCTCCTATTTATTGTACATATATGCTAGCATAGATTTATGGTTTTGTTCATTTCCTTAAGTAGCTTCCTGGTTTTTTGTTCATTTGCTTAAGTAGCTATGATGAGCTTCAGAAATGGGTAATTTTATGGGCTCATTTTACCTCATAACCTAGTCAAATAAACCATTCTCTTAGCTTATTGTGTGATTTTTGAATTATATTTATGCTTATAGAGTGAGTTGAGTTAGTTATGATGCCATGTGGTCTAATATGTGTTTAATGCAGATTATTGATGAATTTTGTGGTCAAAGTCAAAGATCCAGTGGACAAATGGCAGCAATAACTCAAAGTAGAAAAAGGAGAGGTCTTATAGGAGGGAATCCCCCTCATTTATTACTCCTCACTTCGAATTCCCCTTCATTCATTTCGGAGTACAGGCAGGCAAGTCATGCATCAGCAGGCAGCCGAGCAAGTGGAGGATAACTGATGATTATCTCGAGTTTTTGGAGCCAAGCCTCCTTGATTTTGAGGAAGATGTTGGTAGCTTCATTTTTATAAGTAGAGAGGCCTAGGGCCTCACTATGGTTGGATTTTTGTTCGATTTTTTCTGCAGTATTGCTTATGTAAACTCTCCTAAACTTCGAGCTTATTATCTTGACGGTTCATGTAATCTTGTTATTGTTTTGAGAATAAAGATGGAATCCTTTTTGAGTTAGCACTGAGTTACCTCACAAGGCTAAAGCTCTTGGGTTAGGGCCCAATCCAAGTAGCCAAGGTCCTCTTTACTTGTATTTGTATGTTTTATTTTAGTTATAGATTAGGTTGATGTTAGATGAATTTCTTTCATGGTTAAGAATAGGTTGCTTTTAATGATTCAATAGTTTTTCTCCCATTTGTGATTTCCATAGTAGGTTAAGCAATGATAAAAAGAAGATTTAAAAGGCTAGCAATAGTTCATTTTCCTCTCTTCCTCCCTTTGGGACCATGATTTGAGGCAAAGACCCTCTTGCTACCCCAAAAACACAAATTTTCCTCATTCATAGGATTTCTAGTGTTTGCAGCGTCTTAGTTGGTTCATAGTCTAGTTTAGCTTTTCTTTCGAACTTCTTCATCATGCTCATTTCCTTATTTTGAACAGTATTCCTTCATGCTTTACTTTCCTACAATGGTTATCAGCATTTCCTTTCTTAGATCACAGTTTAGATTAGCTTGATGCAAAACTCTGTTTTTCTAGATGCACTTATTTCATTGCTTGCTTAATCTCAATGGTTGACTGTCAATTGTTCATGTAGCAGAGATCTTCTAGAAAAAAACCAGCCTATCATCCATCCCATTCTTCATCTGATCCATGCCCTACAGGTCGCCCAAGTCTCCCCTCAATTCTACCTTAGTTTCCTGCATTTTCCATAGAATTTCTTCCTCTCTCCTTGAGCAAATCCAATCATCTTTCTCTCTCCTAATGATTCTTGGTAGACCCTAGGTGCCCTAACACTTCATTCCAACCTTCATTCACCTTTTCCACCCACTCTCACACCCTCAAAACAACCAAAACTGCTCTCGGCCTCCTCCTGTAGGCCTCCTGTAGAACGTTGTTTTTCCTCCTGTAGATTTCCTGTGTCCTCCTGTAGATTTTCCTGTAGGATTTCTTTTGAAGGCTGAGTGTGGGAAAAGCCTCGAAAAGGCCACCTGAGACCTCCTAGGACCCATGCACACCATCCTACACCCTCTCAAGTCCCAAAACTGCCTTCCATCGCCACCTATTCACTGCCACATTCACAAATAAATAAATTACATGCATGTAAAATTCATATAAAAATACATAAAAATCCAACAAGATATTTTTTCTCATTTACTTCTAGAAATAGCTTAGTTAGATGATTGTTTACTTCCTCGAGTAGGTAATGGCATTCTTTTTGTGGTTTTCATAGTGCTTCCTGCAAAAGTAGGATTAGTGGTTAACTAGGATTTCCTTGGTTTGCTTTACATTTCAGTCTTTCTTTCTACAAGTAGAATAGCATCAATAGAGTAATCTCTCTTTTTCCTTTCATCACATATAGAGCTTCTTCTGGAATCCATAGAAGTTGGCTGAGCTCCTAGTGATCTTGCGCCGGCTGACCAAGTGACAAATTGCAGTAAGAACTAGTACTTGTGCATATAGCACCGTCACTTCCAAGTTTGTTACGAACGACCGGGTTGATAAGAGTAAAGTAGGCAGCCCAGGAGTTGTAGCATTATTGTTGCAATACTAGTGCTCACCACTTTTTGGCGCCGTTGCTGGGGAAGCATCAAAGTATTATGTGATTACTGCTTTCTTCTATTTTCTTCTTGCAACATTATGCTAATAGTTTATTTCAACAAAAGTATAATAGTCATTTCTTTTCTTTCAGTTCTGCATTTATTTTACTTTCCTTTTCAATTCTGCAATTTCCATTTCAGCAAAAAGTAGATTAGTCACTTCCTTTCTTTCAGTTCTGCATTTCCTTACTTTCCTCTTCAATTATGCAAATTTCATTTCAACAAGTTCATTTTAGTTAGTTGCAAATTTTTTGGTTCAATCAATTTCAGTTTTGCAGGTACTATCAGTGTGGGGAAAAAGAAACAAAAACCAACCAAAAAATTCTCCTTTCATGCTTCGTAGAAATAGAGATAGTTCAGGAAAAAAATTTCCCAACACCCCCACTGCTTCACACAGCCAACCTTCTCTCTTCTTCAGTGGTTGCGATCAAGAAGAACCCTTAGGTGAACAATCTGAAATATTTGAAGAACCTATAGGGGAAGAAGAAGAAGAAAACATTCCTTTGGAGCCAATGGCTGAACACAAAAATGCTAGGGGGAATGGAGAAAGAATAGAGGGTACCTTTCCCATTCGGGAGACCAATGGGGACACCAAAATGAAGAATATAAGCCCTTCCACCCTACCTCATTTCCATGGTCTGACTACAGAAGATCCTGACACCTTCTTGTTTGAGTTTGTTGTTATCTGTCGAACCTATGACTATGCAGAAGATGAGAAAAAGTTGAAACTATTCCCTTCTACTCTCAAGGATGCAGCATTGCGCTGGTTCATGGGATTACCTGGCAATAGTATCACAACTTGGGCTCAGATGGAACAAACCTTTAACAATAGGTATCGAGACTATTGTAGATCAAAAGATACTAAAGAAGGAATTTTTTGAATGACTATAGGAAGTGATGAGTCCCTAGAAGACTGAGGAGAGGTTCCAACTCAGTAACAAAAGGGTCGGGTGTACACTTGACCCTGAGTCTCTAAAGCTGGTCCTACTCAGGGGAATTTGGGAAGATCTTTTAGACACCCTCCATCTACTGGCCAGGGGAGACATCTACCAACTGTCCTATGAGGACATAAATATTGTTTTTAGAAACCATTCTAGAGCAGCCAAAAAGAAAGGTAGGGGGAGTCAACCCATAGCCAGTACCTCTTCCAGTAGCTCATCCATTAAAGGAGAAATTGGAAACATGATGGAAGACTTCAAGAGTGAGATGTTGTAGGCTCTTGCCATGAAAATGGATACCTTACATATCAAAAAGAAACAAGAGGAAGCAGAGAGGGCTTTGGCCATTTTTTTCCCTAGATGCTATAAGAGGCATCCGTGGAATGAATGTCCATTGAACTCTATAGAAGTTTGTTCAGCCTATGAAGAAAATTATTCTACAGATAAGTGCCCTTCCTTACCCAGACATAAAGCTGTATATCAAGGGGCTGAGGGAGTCACTGAACAACTCTATTACATAAACCAAAGGAGGCCGCATGGACCTAGACCATACCAATAGGGGATGCAAGGGACATCTCATGCATACTACAACCCCAACCAAGTCAATTACATACCTTCTTGGGGGCCCCCTGCTCATCCTTCCTGGTCCACACCTCCTCCTTGGTCCCTAACATCTCCATATCATGACCAACCAGCCACCCATTCATTCCAATCATATGCTCAGTCGCAGCCTCAGTGGAATGCATCTCATTAGGGGTGGAGGCCCCAATACAACTCTCCTCCCGCTCTTTTGCTTCCACCACCTGCCCAACCACAACTGTTACCTCCTGCTCCACTAAAACAACCCTAAATGCCTGCCCAGCCAAATCTGAACCCACACAACAGACAAGCTCAACAAGTGTATAGTGGGGAACCATCATGCCCGACTTATGCTATGGAGATTCAGGAAATTAACTTACGATCTGGGAAAGTTCTTCCAGATAGCTGGCCTCCACCCAGGGAGGTTGAGGAAGATAAAGAGGAAAGCGAACCTAAAGCAAATCCACCCTTTCCTGAGAGACTATTCGTAATAGTCCAGCCTACCCCAGAAGAAACTGAACTCCTGGGGGAATTGAAACATCTATGTGTGAAGATACCACTTCTCCAAGCCATAAAAGATGTCCTTATCTACAATAGTTTGATCAAAGAGAAGTGCTTTAGGCATCCAGGAAGGCACAAGAGAGATGCCCCAACCATCAATGTCATAGGGCAACTGTCCGACCTGATGTTGGGGTAGGTAATCTGTCCAAAATATCTAGACCCTGGAAGCCCAGTAGTTGATGTTCACATCAATGGCACCATGATCCCACACACCTTGATTGATCTGGGAGCTGCCATTAATGGGATGACAAAGGACACAATGCTTAAACTCAACCTCCAGGGCTCCTTGAGGAAGACCACAACTATGCTACAACTTGCAGACCGCTCCCCTGTGAACCCTGAGGGGATTGTGGAAGATGTGATGGTCTCCATTGATTCTTGGGAGTACCCTGCTGATTTCTTAGTTCTCCAACCAAAGGCAAAGCTCACAGAGTATCCTCTCATTCTGGGAAGACCTTGGTTGGCTACTGCCAATGCCTACATCAGTTGTCGAGCTAGGAACATGACCATAAAGAATGGGCATATGTGCAAGTAGTTAATCCTATATCCTCCTGCCCAACCCTTGCTAAAACATGATCTACCTCTCTGGTTGGAAGAGGAGGATGAGGATGAAGTCTATTCTACACCGCTTTGTGCATTAGAAATCACCATGGGAGGAAAACTGCAAGATGAAGATGATATGATTGAAAATCTGATTTAGAATCCACCCCCAGTGTATCACCATTAGAGGACATAGTAAGAGAAACCCAAAACAACCCCTCAACTGATCTCTGTGTGGCCGACTCGACTCCTCTCTGTGTTAAGAATATAGAGTTTGGCCCAGAAAGAACTTTGAAAATCAATCCATCCCTATCCACTTTCCAAGAGAAGGAACTGTGTAGCTTGCTGAGAAAACACCTAGGTGCCCCCACCTGGAGTTATAAGGAGATGAAGGGAGTGCACCCTTCAGTATGTACTCATCATATATACATCAAGGAGGATTGCAAGCCAACTAGGCAGCTTGAAAGGAGGATGAATCCCGCACTGAAAGATATTGTTAAGGAAGAACTACATAAATTGCTTGATGCAAGATTCATCTATCCCATCTTTGACAGTGAATGGGTCTCTCCTTTGGTGCTAGTGCCAAAGAAAAATGGTAAGTGGAGAATCTGTGTCGACTATCGGGAATTGAAAAAAGCCACTAAAAAGGATCATTTCCTTTACCATTCATAGATTAAGTGTTAGACGATCTGACAGGGAAAAAGGTTTTCTCTTTCCTAGATGGGTTTAGCGGGTACATTCAGATTCAAATCAGCCCAGAAGACCAAGATAAGACCATTTTCACTTGTCCTTGGGGTACCTTTGCATAGTGAGTCCTTCCTTTTGGTTTGTGTAACACTCTAGCCACTTTCCAAAGAGCGGTATTGAGTATATTCTCTGAATTAGTTTATGATGCAGTAGAGATATACATGGATGACTTTACTCCTTATGGCTTTGACTTTCAGGAAGATTTATCTAACCTAGGAAAAGTTCTAGATAAGTGTATTGAGATGAACCTGTCCCTCAGTCCAGAAAAATGTGAATTTTTTATGACTGAAGGGACTGTGCTAGGTCATGCAATATCTCAAGAAGGACTGCAGGTGGACCCCAACAAAATTGCCATCATCCAAAGGGTCCCACCTCCTCAAAAGGTGAGAGATGTGAGAATTTTCCTAGGTTTAGCTGGGTATTACCGAAGATTCATTAAAGATTTCAGCAAGCTAGCCTCTCCTCTATTTGGCCTTCTAGGTAAAGATGTCGAATTTATATGGTCGGAAAAATATCAAGAAGCCCTAGATACCTTGAAAACAAGATCGTGATTGCCCCAATTTTGAGAGGTCCAAACTGGGCCCTACCTTTCCACATTCACACATATGCCTCGAATAAAGCAATAGGAGTAGCCTTGGGACAAATTGATGAAAAACTACTTTATGCCATATACTTTATAAGCAAAAACTTGTCAAAGGCAGAGTTAAACTATACGGTGACTGAGAAGGAGCTCCTAGTTATTGTGCATTCTTTAAACAAATTAAGACATTATATCACAGGCTATCAAACTTTAGTGCACATCGATCATGCTGCAATTAGATATTTAATGAACAAAACGGATGTGAATGCTCACATTATTAGATGGTTGCTTTTACTGTAGTAGTTTGATTTGACCATTATTGATAAGCCTGGGAAAGAAAATGTTGTTACTGACTTTTTGTCTATAGTAAATTTTCCTGCAGGTGAAGAAGGAATGGTGGATGATCAAATTCCAGATGAACACCTATTTCCTATCTTAGTACTCTCTCCATGGTTTGCTGATATAGCAAACTACTTGGTTTCAGCATAGTTCCCACCACACCTGTCCTCAAAAGAGAAGAGAAAGATAGTAAGGAAAAGCATCCCTTTCACCTATATTGGGGGGAATCTCTTCAAACTTGGCCCAGATCAGATCTTGAGGAGATGTGTTAGGGAGGAGGAAGTCTTTGACATCCTCCTGACCTATCATGATGGGCCTTGTGGAGGTCATTTTGCAGCAAAAAGAACTGCCTTCAAGATACTGCAAGTAGGCTACTATTGGCCCACTCTTCATTAGGATGTGAGGAGATATACCAGTCAGTGCGATTGGAGTGAAAGGATGGGGAAACCAACTCCAAAGGATGAAATTCCCATGCAACCTCAAGTGACCTTTGGGCCATTTGAGAAGTGGGGCATGGACTTTGTGGGCCTATCAACCCTCCAAAACAGAAGCAATACATCATTGTGTGCACCAATTAACTGACAAAGTGGGTAGAGACAAAAGCAATCAAAACAATGACAGAGAAAAAAGTAGCTGAATTTTTGAGGGAAAACATATTCTACAAGTTTAGGTATCCAAGAGAGTTGGTCACAGATCAAGGCAGCCAGTTCACTTATAATTTGATTGAAGACTTGCTCACACATCATAGAATCAAGCACAAGACTTCCACCCCTTATCATCCACAAGCCAATGGGTAGGTGGAGGACATTAACAAAGCATTGGAAGGGATCCTAACCAAGGTGGTGAGCAGCAGCAGAAAAGACTGGACGGACAGATTAGTTGAGGCCACTTGGGCCTACAATACAACATGGAAGACCACTACAGGGTTCACACCCTATGAGCTGGTCTATGGGAAGAAGGCTTTGCTATCAATAGAATTTGAATTCAATACCCTGAGGATGACAGCTCAGCTGGACCTAGACCTCAGCCATGCACAGAAAGAAAGATTACTCTAGCTCAATGGATTGGATGAACACAGAATGCAAACCCTTCTCCATACAGAGGTAGTTCAGCTTCAGAGAAAGATATGGCATGACAAAAACATCAAGGAGAAGCAATTCCCAGAGGGAGATTGGGCACTACTCTATGATTCAAGATACAAAGATTTCAAGGACAAGCTAAGGACAAGATGGCTGGGTCACTACACTGTGGAGAAATGCAATGACACTGGTTCAATTCTGATAAAAACCATTGATGATGAAGCCATCCCCATGCTTGTCAATGGACATCGGTTGAAAGTCTACAAGAAACCCCTCTCCAAGTGAGACTTCACTGAAAATTTGAATAAAATAGTGATGGTAGTGGAGCATGTCTTGGCCTCCACTTCATCCACTCACTGAATAAAAAGAAAAAATAAAAAATAAGGACCCAAGTGAAAACCTCCATGAGGCGCTTGAGTCCCATCATTGGGTTGAAAACCTCTTCCGAGGCAGTCCAATGATGTCAAAAAAAAAAGAGAAAAGAGAAAAATAAGGTCCCTGGGTGGAAACCTCCCTAAGGCGCCTTAGTTGTTTTCAAAAAAAAAAAGAGGAAAAGAAAAATGAATTTCCAGTTGCATTGCAGGTTTGCAGGAGGACTACAGGAAAAAATAGAAGGTGCCAAGGGAGCCCTGAAACCAATACCAGCACCTATCCTACCTTCCCACACCTTTTTCCATCATTCTTGGCATTCTTTTCACCTCACTATGCTTCTTTTTCAAAAACTGTGTTTTCTACAGGAGGCTCCTATAGGAATTACATAGAGACAAAAATGGATATAAAAGGTAGTTTGAGGGGTAGGTAAGCTTCATAAAAGATCTATAAATCCTCCTGCAATCTTCAAACCTTCTTGCCATCACTTCCAGACCTGCATCACATCCCAAGCATCATTCTTCTTCCTGCCCAAGAAAAAACACAAAAAGAACAATTTTTTAGAAAAAAGAAAAAAAAATAAGAAAGAAAACAACACCATCCACCTCACCTGAAGCCTACCTATTACCTGTCCATCTCTATCTACATTTTTGGTATCATTCTGACAACTCTAAGCATAGGAAATAACTGAAGTTTCAAAGGAAGAAGCAGCTACAAGAGCTCCTATAGGAATTCCTGTAGCAGCTGATCCCATTAAAATCTAGCATCATCAGCAAGAGGGTGTGAATATGAAGGTTGAAGCAGACACCTGAAGATTAGATCCAGCCAGAGAGGAACCTGCACAAAGCACAACCACACATCACTAAGCAGACAAGCATGCATCAGAATAAATAAATGCAACAGAGGGAAAAAGCCACAACACCTCACAGCAAATGCATTCGAATCTCAGGTAACTAACCCGCTCCTCAGTTTGCATTTGTATAATTAGAAAGCATGCAACAACACCGAGATGGTTGAGGTTGAACAAGGGAAAGGTGGCTAGTTAACTTGGCCACCTTCAGCTAGTTGACTCCACTCATCCGAAGATGTCACCCACACGTGCGCACAGTCAACTTAGGAGAGATGTCAAGGACAAGTAGTGGAGGAAACGTGAACTCCGAGGCAATCATGAGGGATGATTACAAGGAAAGAGCCATGATCAAAAGGCAGGTGGGGACCAACAGTTTGAATATGGCCAACGTACACTTGGCCAGCTCACCCTCCATCACCAGAAATATCCATAAACAACAATAAGTACTCCTCCCCGAGCACTCTGACCACCTTTTCCTTCATTCTCTCCTCGAAACTCTACTTTTGAAATCTCCTCGTGCCCCCACATCCTCGTAACCATCGTTCTCAGTTGATCTCTCCCATATTCCTACTCTCAGTGTTGTCTACGGGAGCACTTATAGGTTCTACAGGAGAAGCTACAAGAATTCTATAGGAGGGACAATAGTGTTCTACAAGAGGGCCAGTGAGTGGTTTTGAAGGGAGAAAGCACGGGTTTCAGTACAATTCTCGGGCAAAGGAAGTAAGTTTTATGCATACCCTATTGAACATCAAAATATGCAAGCAGTGGTTAAATTTTGAAGAGGAAATAAAACCTTTAGGTGGAGGAAATACATAACAAAATTTCTGCTTATTTCTTGAAAAAACACTGTCTCTGTGTTTCTCTGTTTTTCTTAAAAAATTGTTGTCCCCTTCTCCACATTTGGATTCCCAAAGTAGCATAAACAAAATGACAGGAGGTTTTATGAGGAAGGAACCCACCAACTCCTTGAGGATCCATGCACATCCTCAAGTAGTGGACATATTCACAAGAGCAAATTGGATGAATTTTTTTGAGAAATTCCGAGGGTTTGATGAGGAAATTGCTCAAGAATTTGCCCACTTTTTGGTCCCTCACACCAGAACACAAGCCACTGTCACCTTTAGAGGCCTTTCCATGGAGATAACCCTTGAATTTATCAGTAGGGTCACTACCCTTCCTCTTGGGTTGCCTTGGAGTAAGGATGAAAAACCAATTGGCGAGGCTGCCAAGAAAAGCTTCTTCCAAAACGATGAAACCCCCGTAGAAGATAAAAATGGCATAAGAAGAGCTAGCATACCATACCTTTGGGATGAGGTTAGCTATCAAATAATCAAGTACATTTCCTGTGAGGTGAGGTACAACATTGTCTATGGTTACCACTTTAGAATCATGCATGAATTAAGGTATGGCATGGACACTCCAGCCCCTCAGAAGCTCAGCATCCCCTAATTTCTCCTGCAGTCCCTCATTGACTCCAGTACTAAAGTAAAAGCAGGAAATCCAGAGCAGCTAGCTCACCATGGGTTAATCAAAATTTTAGTGGAAGAAGCCCTCCATACATTCACACTCCCCATAGCATGGGAAATCTTCTGAAACATGATAGCTGAAGATGACATAAAGACCCTGACCTATGATATCAGTCCTACTGGCAGTGAGGAGGAAGAGCAGCAAGGGGGAGAAGGTGAAGCAACTGGGGATTTAGAAGAACAAGAAGGGAAGAAGGAAGAAACCAAGATAGAGGAGGAGAAAGCTGAAGAAATAGAGCAGGGAGAAATAGAGACAGAGAAAGAGACAGAAGGAGGAGAAAAAGGGGTAGAAAAGACAAAAGTATCCCCTGAGACCCTAGAAAGAGAGGCAAAAGCTACTCTCATTGCCATCAGCACACCAATTAAGCCAAAAAAGAAGAGGAAGAGTCAGACCTCAATGTATTTCAGGACTAGGAGGAGCACAGGAATCAAAACAGGGAAACCCTAGCCTGCTTCTAAAGTGCCAATTATTATTGAAGATTCACCCTCTACCCAAGGAAAATAATCCCCTTCCAAGGCACCTATCACTTATGAAAGGGGGACTCCTAGATCTCCCACATGGAAAGAAAAAGTAGAACTATAGGACTCAAAAACAGTCCTACAGGAGGCACAAAATGTTCTACAGGAGACCCTGTTAAAACTATAGGAGACCCAAAAGCTTGAAAAAAGGGTAGAAGGACAGCCACAAGGAAAGGAGGAAGCAACAGAGGCACAAGAACCTGATCCCCAGCCTAGTCTTGGCTCCTACTACAATCTTCTTGAGGGGGGAAGAATAATTCCACAAAAATTTGCAATTCCACTATTCTTTGAATTAGAGAAAGAAAGGATAAGGACCCATAGCTAGATGCAAATAGTCAAATCCAAAGGGGTTGAGGATATTGGCCATATGGAGAACAAACTCAGAGAAATGGGCAGAGAGTTAAGTGCTGCCAGACAAAGAGAAGCAGTTTCAAGAAGCCAACTTGAAACAGAAAATGACTTGCTAAGGAGGTCGTTGCAAGAGAAAGAGACCCAACTGACATGCATGGCCAGCTGGTCCATGGAGGCATTTCAATGCAGGCAACCAACAAAATCCTATGGCCTATATCTCAAGGACCAATGGTTGCAATTTCAGATAAAGAATTTGGCACAAAGAGGCACCATGACTTTCCAAGATTACAGGAAGTTTATGGACCTGCTTGACCAAAGCACATCAGAAGATAAGGCAAAGATGGAAGAATTCTACCTGCATAATATGGCCCTCACAAACATGAATGTGTGGGACCCCAATGCTAGGCTAGCGGACCTGCAACTAATGGCCATGGCCTCATGGATGAACCATGAGGAGTTAAGGGCAACAGAAATAAGAAGGTTGATGATAAAGGAACAAAATTAGCCCTTAATGATCAGATCCAAGCCATCAGACCCCATGGCACTCATCAACACACATAACCTACTGGCACATAGTCCTCATATTACCCCTAGATATATCAGTGATCAGGCACAAGCCATTGCACATTTTGAGGATATGGAAAGGTTACTTGGGGATGACTGTGTGCATGCATGTATGAGGAGATGGAACACCTTACCACACAGTCTGCAGATCAGGGAGTATCATTCCCCAATGAGGATGAAAGAGGCATTAAGGAGAGTGCCCATGTATAAGCACTCCATTTAGAGGTAGAAGGTCAATTGGATTGGCCTCAAATTGAGTCCCCCACTACTGCTAGGCATGCTAGAAGGCAGAAGAGAGGAAGAAGAGCAGGAGCAGTGGGAAGAAATAGACAGGAAGGCAGGATTCTATGACAAGGAAGAGGAGACCACAAAATAAGCATGGGATACTAGGGAGGCCACCAGGGCCATAAAAGATGAGGAGATGGACTAGGTTTCTCAGAGGATGAGCAGCACTTTCAATAGGGGGTGATGATGAGCCTCATAAATGGGTAATTATATGGGCTCATTTTACCTCCTAACCTAGTCAAATCAACCATTCTCTTAGCGTATTGTGTGATTTTGAATTATATTTATGCCTATAGAGTGAGTTGAGTTAGTTATGATGCCATGTGGTCTAATATGTGTTTAATGTAGATTATTGCTGAATTTTTTGGTCAAATTCAAAGATCCAGTGGACAAATGGCAGCAATAACTCGAAGTGGAAAAAGGAGAGGAATTATAGGAGGGAATCCACCTCATTTAATACTCCTCACTTCAAATTCACTTTCATTCAGCTCGGAGTATAGGCAGCCAAATCATGCATCAGCAGGCAACCGAGCAAGTGGAGGATAACTGATGATTATCTCGAGTTTTGGGAGCCAAGCCTCCCTGATTTTGCGGAAGCTGTTGGTAGCTTCATTTTTATAAGTAGAGAGGCCTAGGGCCTCACTAGGGTCATATTTTTGTTGGATTTTTGCTGCAGTATTGCTTATGTAAACTCTGCTCAACTTCGAGCTTATTATCTTGATAGTTCATGTAATCTTATTATTGTTTTGAGAATAAAGATGGAATTATTTTTGAGTTAGCACTGAGTTACCTCAAAGGGCTGAAGCTCTTGGGTTAGAGCCCAATCCAAGCAACCAAGCTCCTCTTTACTTGTATTTGTATGTTTTATTTCAGTTATATATTAGGTTGCTGTTAGATGAATTTCTTTCATGGTTAAGAAAAGGTTGCTTTTAATGATTCAGTAGTTTGCTTCCATTTGTGCTTTCTATAGTAGGTTAAGCAGTGATAAAAAGAAGATTCAAAAGGCTAGCAATAGTGCTTTGGCCTCTCTTCCTCCCTTTGGGACCATGATTTGAGGCAAAGACCCTCTTGCTGCCCCGAAAACACATATTTTCCTAATTCATATGATTTCTAGTGTTTGCAGCTTCTTAGTTGATTCATAGTCTAGTTTAGCTTTGCTTCAGAACTTCTTCATCATGCTCATTTCCTTATTTTGAATAGTCTTCCTTCATGCTTTACTTTCCTGCAATGGTTATCAACATTTTCTTTTTTAGATCACAGTTTAGATTAGCTTGATGCAAAACTCTGTTTTTCTAGATGCACTTACTTCATTGCTTGCTTAATCTCAATGGTTGAATGTCAGTTGTTCATGCAGCAAAGATCTTCTAGCAGTAGGCCAGCCTATCAGCCATCACATTCATCATCTGATCCATGCCCTACAAGTCCCCCAAGTCTCCTCTCAATTCTGCCTTAGTTTCTTGCATTTTCCATAGAATTCCTTCCTCTCTCCTTGAGCAAATCCAATCATCTTTCTCTCTCCTAATGATTCTTGGTAGACCCTAGGTGCCCTAACACTTCATTCACATTTTCCACCCACTCTCACACCCTCAAAACAAACAAAACTACTCTCGGCCTCCTCTTGTAGGCCTCCTGTAGAACGCTGTTTTTCCTCCTGTAGATTTCCTGTGTCCTCCTATAGATTTTCCTGTAGGCTTTCTTTTGAAAGCCGAGTGTGGGAAAAGCCTCCAGAAGGCCACCTGAGACCTCCTAGGACCCATGCACACTATCCTACATCCTCTCAAGTCCAAAAACCGCCCTCCATTTCCACCTATTCGCTGCCACATTCACAAATAAATAAATTACATGCATGTCAAATTCACATAAAAATACATAAAAGTCCAAAAAGATGTTTTTTCTCACTTACTTCTAGAAATATCTTAGTTAGATGATTGTTTACTTCCTTGAGTAGGTAATGGCATTCTTTTTGTGGTTTTCATAGTGCTTCCTACAAAAGTAGGATTAGTGGTTAACTAGGATTTCCTTGGTTTGCTTTACATTTCAGTCTTTCTTTCTGCAAGTAGAATAGCATCAGTAGAGTAATATCTCTTTTTCCTTTCATCACATATAGAAATTCTTCTGGAATCCATAGAAGTTGGCTGAGCTCCTAGTGATCTTGCACCGGCTGACCAAGTGACAACCTGCAGTAAGAACTAGTACTTGTGCATATAGCACTGTCGCTTCCAAGTTTGTTTCGAACTACTGGGTTGATAAGAGTAAAGTAGGCAGCCCAGGAGTTGTAGCATTATTGCTACAATACTGGTGCTGACCAAGCTACATTTCCATTACAGCAGTATAGCAGAGCTTCCTGGTTCTTTATTCATTTTCTTAAGTAGTTGCATTCCGCTTACAGTAGTGTAGAGTAGATCGGTTGTGCTTTATTTTACTTCCATTTGTGCCTTCTTTCAGTTCACATGTTAGCTAGGAGGAAAAGATCACCACAAGGTTGTCCGCAAGTGTCTTGGCCTCACCTCCTCCCTCTGGGACCATGACTTGAGAAAGAGACCCTTCAGCAACCCCTAAAACACAGGTTTCTAGTTCTCGCATGAGCTATGGAGTTTATTGTTTCATGCAGTTACTTGTTCACCCTCACTGGTTTTTCTGTCATTTTCATTTGAAACCTCCTTCAACACATTCTTCATGCATCATTTCCTCACCATATGAGCCACAACAAACCTACTCAATCACCATCCGATTCATTAGTTTATCCAAATGCCACCTCGCGTGAAGTCTTCCACCTAATTTATGTGCTTTAAATCCCCACCGTCGATCTGCCTCACCTGATCTGATGGCTATCGCGTCACCTCAACACTTTATGCACCTTAAACCCCGACTGTCGATCTGCCTCTCTTGAACCAACGACTATCGCGTTACCTCAATACTTTATGCACCCCAATCTCCATCGTCGATCTGTCTAGCCTTATTCGACGGCTATTGCGTCACCTACTCGCCAACTAGCTTGGCCAATCTCCACCGTCGATTTGTCTAGCCTGATTCGACGACTATCGCACAATCTCGCGCGGATTCTTGCATGACCGTTATCTACCTGAGAGCACGCGATAAAAGTGGTTTTCGCGTGCTACGCGTCACTCAATTAGGCTAATCACATGAAATTAATAAATACAACTTATAGCTTTGAGGGCGCGCGAGAAACTACTTACCGCCTTCGAAACCCGCTCCATCATTTCCGCACGTTTTCTTCACGCGATATGATCTCCACCATCCATCCTCCAATTAATCCTGTTCGTCCATCTCTTGACTTAATTCCTCGTGATAAGATCTCCACCACTCATCTGCTTTGTTACGTTGTTCATCTATCCATTCACTTAATTCCTCACGATAAGATCTCCGCCGTTCATCTGCTTAGTTACCCTATTTGTCCATCCATCCACTTAATTCCTCATGATAAGATCTCCACCATTCATCTGATTCGTTACCCTGTTTGTCCATCCATTCACTTAATTCCTCGCGATAAGATATTCGTTTTTCATCCTTTTCGTTAACCCTGTTCATCCATTTATTCGCTGAAGATCCCGTGATAAGCTCTCCACCGTCCATCTTCTGTTCATTGATCGATCCAATGGTCCCTATGCATTATTGCATCCTTACATCCTCCTTTCACCAATTTCGATCTCCGACTGCTCTTCTGCTTGAAAACAAATTTAGTTTAGTTCCTTTGCTTACACCTTAGTATAGTTTAATGCTCTTTATCTCTGCAACTTAGATAGCAACATTAGGTTAGTGTTGATTTAGCAATTCTGTTTAGCATAGCTGCTTAGATGGTTAATTAGGTTATGGTGTGGTTTAGCATTACATGCTGTTTTCTTCATTACTATAGTAGAGTAGCTCTTTCTTAGAATATATTTTCTCTTCTTCCATCAAAGAATTAAGCTTCTTCTGACCCTATAGAAGTCTGGCTTGGAACCCCTAGGGTCTTTTGCTAGATGAGCAGTGACAACAGGCAGTACCTTCACATTTACTTGTGCATATAGGATTGTCACCTCCAAGTTTGTATGAACCCCGGGTTGATAAGTAAAGCTGGTAGCCCTAGGAGTTGTAGCATTCTTGTTGCAATACCTAGGCTTATCAAGATGTTCCCTTGAGAGGGAGCTTCATTTGCATGGAGATGAGGAGATTTTAGCTCCAAAGGAAGAACCTCAGGATGATGTGGAGAAATCACATGCATAGGAGTAGAGAGTGGAAGCACCCACTCATGCAGAGATTTCCAAAGATGGAAGGAAGCACATCAAAGGAGCTGACATATTGATGCATGATTCTAGAGAGAATGTGGAAGCACCCACATCGCAACATAGGAAGGGGAGGTCACCAGATTGGTACACTGGCTACATGGCTCTACTGAGCGAGAGTGTAGATATTGAGCCATCATCGTTCAAGGAAGCAATGAAGAAAGTGATATGGGTTGATTTCATGACAGAGGAGTATGACTCCATTATCAGAAACCGTGTTTGGGAAGCGGTCCCAAGACTAGCAAACAAGTCACTAGTGAGTTCCAAATGGCTTTACAAGGTTAAAAAAGCAAAAAATAGGAGTGTGGATAAACACAAGGACAAGTTTTTGGCTAGAGGGTTCTATCATGTGGAGGGAATTGATTACGAGGAGACATTTTCTCTAATAGCAAGGTACTCTTCAATCGGATCTATTCTAGCACTTTCAGTGCAGATGGGATGGAAGATACATTAGATCGATGTGAAGACAACAATCCTCAACGAAGTGATTGAGGAAGAGGTGTGCATTGAGAAACTGAAAGTATTTGAGACCTTTAACAGAGAGTCGCATGTTTGCAAACTCAAGCGAGCACCATATGGATTGAAACAAGCACCCCATGTTTGGTACACCAAGGTTGATAACTATTTCACCACGTTTAGCTTCACCAAAAGTGAAGCAGATGCAAATCTTTACCATATTATGGTTGAAGGTAAATTTATTATTATAATATTATATATCAATGATTTAATTCTAACAGGTGATGAGAACTTGGTAAAATCTTGCAAATATGGTTTTGCAAAAGAATTCGAGATGAAGGACCTGGGGCTCATGCATTATTTTCTTGGTATGGAAGTATTGAAAGGAGATGAGGAACTATTTTTCTCTCAAGTCAAGTATTCCAACGAGATACTGAAGAAGTTCCACATGGAGAGAAACAAACCCATAGAGATTCGTCTAATAGGGAATTGGAGGAAGGAAGATGTTATTTCAGGTGAAGTAGTGGAGGCTACTATTTACAAGCAGCTTGTGGGTTCACTTATGTATTTGGTGAACACATGACTAGACATATGTTTTGCACTTAACCAACTTAGTCAAGCAATGGTTAAGCCAACCAAACTCTATTGGAAGGCAACAAAATATGTTTTGAAATACCTCAAAGGAACCACTTAGTTTGGTATTTGGTACAGACGGATAGAGGAAGTGAAGTCGCAAGGCTTCACATATGCATATTGGGTAGGCAGTCCATCTGAAAAGAAGAGAACATTAGGGGGAATATTCAGTATTGGGTCAACAACAGTTTCCTGGTACAACAAGAAGCAAAGATCAATTGCACTTAGTTCGATGGAAGCAGAGTACATGGATGATAGTCAGGCAACTTGTGAGGATTTGGACGAGGAAGTTCCTTGTTGGGTTATTTGGTCAGTAGATGGATCCTACAATGATTTTTAGTGACAATTAGAGTTGTATCAAACTCCCTGAGAATCTAGTTTTTCATGATCGGTCCAATCATATCAACATCATCACCATCTACGAGATTATGTGTAGATGAGAATCATGTTGCTGGAGTACATTGCCACAAAGGAACATGATGCAAATATTTTGACAAATCCATTGTCACGACGAAAATTCAAGTTTCATAGAAGTAGGATCAGGGTTGCAGATAATCCATTTCTTGTTGAGGGGGAGTGTTGAAAATGCAAGAAGAAAATCCTAATTTAATTTTGTCCTTGAATTAAATTAGGAATAAAATTGTAATCCTACATCACATGACAACTTGTATTAGTTAACTAAGTTAAATTGACTTAGTTGGCACAATTAATTTGAGTTGAGGGTCTAAATTGAGTCATAGGATTCTTGGTTGAGTTTGTTTTGAGTTGTAATTAATTAATTCAGTTTAACTGAGTTAAATTAAGTTAAACTATTTCCAACTGATGGAGGAACTAGTAGGAGGTCAAACAATGGGGTGCTGCTTCATGTGCTTAACCAATTAAGTGACGATTCACGAATAAATAACTCATACATGTCATATTTGAGAGTTACCCAGTTGAGATTGGAGTTCAGGGACAATGTACTATCAATTGTATAAACATCCGAATTGTATAGGTGGTGCATGCAGTCAGAGGAAGGCTTATGATGGATTGGGCAATTCCAATTGAGGAATTTCCCTAATTAATAGGGGCTAATTCCCAAAGGAAATAATGTAAGGAAATATAGACTTGGGCAAACTAGATATGGGTTAAGTATTGGCCTAGGCTTTTCTAGGAAGTAGTGAGACAGATAGAGATATTGCAGAGGTTGCTTAGTGATTAGCCTCATCATTGAGTAATTATATGGGCCTTAACTCACCTCCTAACTAGTCAAATCAAATCTTCTCAAAATTTATTACATGTTTTGATTATATTTTGTTTAATGAGATGAGTTAAAGAGAGATATTATGCCGAATGGACTAATATGCATTGAATGCCAGTTTGGAAGAGAAAATCAAGGAACCTTGGCAGGAATAAGGTTTGAAACTCGAATGGGACAAGGGAGAGAGATTGTAGGAGGTAAATCCTCCTCAATTACTCCTCCCCCATTCGAATATTCCTCCATTAATCACACCAGCTCGGAGTGCAATAAGCCAAGTCATGAAGATCAAAAGGCAGTCGAGCAAGTGATAGACAAGGAGTTAGTTCATCTCAAGTTTGGGAGCTGAGACTCCCTATATTTAAGGAAGTCATCAGGGACTTCAGTTGTATAAGTAGAGAGGCCTAGAGCCTCACTAAGAATTGAATTTATGTTGTAAAAACACTAGTTATTTTTGAGCTCCATACTTGTGGAAGACATTGATGTAATTTTATGTTTTGACAATGAAAATGAGATTTTTCTTGATCCAGCACTGAGTTAACTCAAAGGGCTGAAGCTCTTGGGTTAGGGCCCAACCCTAGCAGTAAAATCTCCTCTTCTTGTATTTATATGCTTGGCTTAGTTTCATAGATTCATGGTTAAATTGTCTTTAGAAGTATTTCATTGCAAGTAATGTGGATTTGATTAGTTGTTTATTAGTTTGCTTCCATTTGTGTTTTACTTCAGTAGCAAGTTAGAAGGGACAAAAGGAGCACCAAAAATCTATCAGCAAGTGTCTTGGCCTCACCTCTTCCCTCAGGGATCATGATTTGAGGAAAAGAACCTTATGCAGCCCCAAAAAGATAGATTTCCATTTTCTCATAAGATTTAGAGTTTACTGTACTTGAAACAGAATTTGATCAATTTTGCAAGTGTAGGATTTAATCAACATCTCTTCCATCTTCAGTCTTACAGTAGATCTCATCCTTGATTCCATTTTATTCAGCGATTTTCCTCATGGATGAAGTAGACAACTAGTTCATTAAATTCTTTTTTCTACCTTGCTAGAATTCTTCTTGTTCACATGACTTTTTGGCAATTATAAATGTTTGATGTAGAGTAGGTGCTTAAAAAATATAAAGATATCTCATAACAGACAACCACCTTCCAACTTCATCCATCCATAATCATTCCTTGCTTTCACCAAGACATTCACCAATCTCATCATTTCACATAGAAATTCCTCCAAGCATGTTGAGTGAATCCAACCATCTCCTAACCTTCGTTTTGAGTTCTGAGTGATCCTAGGAATTTTCTCACTCCATTCCACCCATCCACCACCTTCCCTAAGCCTTCCATCATCTCTAGCAACTATCATTTTGCTCTCGACTGTATCCTGTATAAATATAGGGAATCCTGTAGGTTTCTAGTACATCCTGTAGGTTTTCTTGTAGTGGCCTATTTTGAGGCTGAATTGAGGGAAAAACTCTAGGAAGCCACACCAGGTCACCCAAGGGTCTCCTAAATCTTCCAACCATCTCCTAAACCTCCCAACCATCCACCAGTATCACTAAGCCACTCGCCACATCACCAAAAGAGATTAGGGTTTACACTTGATTTTCCATAAAAAGAATAAAAAGAACAAAACATATTTATTTCAATCCTTTACATGAACAATAGTGATTTTTGATGTCTTGAACTTCCATGCTTTAGACAGTAGCATTTCATACATGTTAACTTGGCATTCTTGTAAAGCATAGTTTCTCAACAGTTAGTTAGAGAATGGTGTGTTTTAAGCATAAGATTTCAGTCATTTTCGTTATTGCAGTAGACAAGCTTTCTCCTAGCATAGATTTCTCTTCCTTTCATCAAAAATCAAGCTTCTTCTAAATCCATAGAAGTCTAGCTTGAAAACCCTAGTGGTCTCTCACCAGTTGAATAGTGAAAAAAGGCAGAACCATCACTTTTACTTGTGTATACAACACTGTCAGCTCCATGTTTGTATGAACCCCAGGTTGATAAAGTAAAGCTGGTAGGTCCAGGAGTTGCAACATTCTTACTGCAATACTAGTGCTCATCACTTTTTGGTGTCGTTGCCGGGGAGGTGTCTGAGTAATATGTGATTATTTCTTTCTTTATTCTATTTCTTGTTTCTAATATTTTGCTATTAGTTTCATTATGCAAAAGTAATTTAGTTGCTTCCTTTTTCATTTTGCATTCTTTGCTTTCCTTTCCATTCTGCAAGTAAGATTTTGATCAAGTAGTTAATTTTTTTTTATTCAGTCAGTAGTTTTCATTCAGTTTGCAATTTCAATTCTACAATTACTTCCAAGCTTGAAAAAACAAAACAAAACAGACACTTTTTCTCTTTATGCCTCGTAGGAATAGGGATAACTTAGGAAATTTTTTTCCAAATATCCCCACTGTTTCAAACAACCAACCTTCCCTCTTCTTTGGTGGCTGTGAACTGGAGGAACCGTTAGGTGAGAAACCATACATATTTGAAGAACTTATAGGGGAAGAAGAAGAAGGAGAACCCATTCCTACTGAACCTATGGCGGCAAATAGAAATGACGGAGGAAATAGAGAAAGAGTTGAGGGTGCCTTCCCCATCAGGGAAACCAATGGGGACACTAAGATGAAAAATATAAGCTCCTCTGCCCTTCCTCATTTCCATGGCCTGACCACAAAAGACCCAAACACTTTCTTATTTGAGTTTCCTGTCATATGCCGAACCTATGACTATACAAACGATGAGCAAAAGTTGAAACTATTTTCGTCCACTCTCAAGGATGAAATTTTGCGTTGGTTCATGGGTTTACCTGGAGATAGCATCACAACTTGGACTCAGATGCAGCAAGCCTTCAACAACAAGTATCGGGACTAATGTAGGTCTAAATACACTAAAGAGGAAATTTTTAGGATGACCTTAGGCAATGATGAATCCCTAGAGGATTATGAAGAAAGATTCCAACTTAGCCACAAAAGGGCCAGGTGCAAACTTGACCCTAAGTAACTGAAGCTGGTCTTGCTTAGAGGAGTAAGGGAAGATATTCTAGATAGCCTACACTTGTTAACAGGAGGGGATATTACAAGTTACCCTATGAGCATGGTAAATTTTAGGGATGAATTTTAGCCCAAGTGCGAAATTTAAGGGGTTTTCCATTTTATAGGGGCAATTTTTTTATAAAACACCCATTTCATATATTTAGCCCAATTTTTATTTAAAAAATATTTTTTTTTTTCATTTTAGCCCAAAAAAAGGACACATAAACTATGAAAATACTCATTTGACCCGATTTGTCTGGTTTGGGAGGTTATATTCCATTATAATCACTCGATTTTCTGCTTTGCAATGTTAAATTCGTTTGCAATCGCCCATTTTCTAGCTTGGGAAGTTGTATTTGGTCCCAATAAATAAAAATATAAATAAAGTGGAGGTATGGTAAATAAATAAAACCTCTTTTTATACTTACTCCAAAGGTATGGTAAATAAATAAAAATATAAATAAACTAGAGGTATGGTAAATAAATGAAACCTCTTTTTATATTTAGTCCATAACCCTCTTTCTATTTAAGAAGGCTTAGAAAAGAGGCTTTATTTAAGTGAATCCTATGGGCCAAATACCATATTTATAAAAAAGGTATGGTAAATTAATAAAAATATAATAAACGAGACTTATGGTAAATAAATAAAACATTTTTTTTTTATATTTACTCCATAAGTCACCTTATATTTATGAACAAGCAAGGGTGTAAATAAATAAAAATATAAATCAAGTGGAGGTATGGTAAATAAATAAAACCTCTTTTTATATTTAGTCCATAACCCTCTTTCTATTTAAAAAGGCTCAAAAAAGAGGTTTTATTTAAGTGAATCCTATCGGCCAAATACCATATTTATAAAAGAGGTATGGTAAATTAATAAAAATATAAATAAATGAGAAGTATGGTAAATAAATAAAGCATTTTTTTATGTTTACTCCATAAGTCACCTTATATTTATGAACACACAAGGGTGTGAATAAAAAAAAATATAAATAAAGTGGAAGTATGGTAAAGGGGTATATCAAGGAGCTAAAGGGGTCATTGAGCAGCTTTGCTACATAAACCAAAGGAGACATCATGGGCCTAGGCCATACCGGCAGGGCATGCAAGGGTCATTCCATGCATATTACAACCCCAACCAGACCACATCCATACCTTCTTGGGGGTCCCCTGCTCATCCTTTCTGGTCTACACCTCCTCCTTGGTCCTTTTCACCTCAATATCATTCCTAGCCGGCTAGCCAATCATTTCAACCATATGCTCCACCAAAACCTCAGTGGAATGCACCGCCCCAGGGGTGGAGGCCCAAATACTGCAATGTTCCAACTTTATTGCCTTCACCACCTTCCCAACCACAACTTTTACACTTTTCTCCACCTAAACAACACCAAATGCCTGCCCAGCCAAATCCGAACCTGACAATAGACAGGCATAACAAATATATAGTGGAGAGACATCCTATCTAGCTTATGCTGTGGAAATTCAAGAAATCAACCTGAGATCTGGGAGAGTACTTTCGGACACCAACCTCTACCTCCACCTAAGGAGGCTGAGGAAGAAAGAGAGGAAAGCATGATTAAAGTAAATCCACCACCTTTTCCTGAGAGATTAACCCAACCACTCCAGCCTACCCCAAGAGAGACTGAACTTCTAGGAGAGTTGAAAAACATATGCGTCAAAATTCCACTTCTCCAAGCTATTAAAGATGTACCTATTTACAACAAGTTGATTAAGAAGAAGTGCTTCAAGCATCCAGGGAGATGAAGAAGAGATGCCCCTACCATTAATGTCATTGGACAACTATCCGACTTAATGCTAGGACAGGGAATCTGTCCAAAGTATTTGGACTCTGGAAGCCCTGTAGTAGATGTGCACATCAATGGCACCATCGTCCCACACACTTTGATTGATCTTGGGGCTGCCATTAATGTGATGACCAAGGACACCATGCTCAAGCTCAACCTCCAAGGTTCATTGAGAAAGACCACAACAGTTCTGCAACTTGCAGACCACTTCATAGTGACCCCTAAGGGGATTATGGAGGATGTTATGGTCTCCATTGATTCTTGGGAATACCCTACAGATTTCCTAGTTCTCTAGCCTAAGGCTAAGATTAGTGGTTACCCTCTCATCCTTGGGAGGCCCTGGTTAGCCACTGTCGATGCTTACATTAGCTTCAAAGCTACAAATATGACCATCAAGAATGGGCATATGTCCAAGCAGTTAGTCCCATACCCTCGTACTCAGCCATCTCTAGAACATGACTTACCTTTGTGGTTGGAAGAGGAGGAGGAAGATGAAGTTTATTCCGCCCAACTCTATACTTTAGAAACAACCATGGGAGGGGGACAACATGATGAAGATGATTTGATCGAACACATACTCCAAAGTCCAACTCCCAGTACATTGTCCTTAGAAGAAGTAGTAAAGGAAACCCAAAACAACCATCAAATTGATCTATGCTTAGTTGATTCCAACCCTATCCATGTCAAAACCATATAATTCGGCCCCAAGAGAACTTTGAAAATAAATCCATCTCTTTCTGTTCTCCAAGAAGAGAAGTTGTGCAACATGCTAAAGGAACATCTGGATGCCTTTTCTTGGAGTTACAAAGAAATGAAGGGAGTGCACCCCTCGGTGTGTACTCACCATATTTATATCAAGGAAGGTTGCAAGCCAGTCTGACAACCCCAAAGGAGGATGAATCCAGCTCTTAAAGATATAGTCAAAGAAGAACTGCAAAAGCTGCTAGATGTAGGATTCATTTACCCTATCTCAGATAGTGAGTGGGTCTCTCCTTTGGTGTTGGTTCCAAAGAAAAATGGTAAGTGGAGGATTTGTGTCAATTACATGGAGTTAAACAAAGCCACAAAGAAGGACCATTTCCCTCTACCTTTCATCGACCAAGTGCTAGATGGCCTGGCAGGGAAAAAGTTTTTCTCTTTCCTAGATGGATTCAACGGGTACAATCAAATCCAGATCAGCCCAGAAGACTAGGATAAAACCACCTTCACTTGTCCTTGGGGTACTTTCGCCTATAGGGTCCTTCCTTTTGGCCTATGCAATGCTCCTACCACTTTTTAGAGAGAAGTCCTGAGTATCTTTGCCGAGTTAGTCCATGATGCAGTAGAAATTTATATGGATGATTTTACACCTTATGGAGGTGATTTCGAGGAGGATCTGTCCAGCCTAAGTAAGGTTCTACAAAATTGCATTGAAATGAACATGTCTCTTAGTCCCGAAAAATGTGAATTCTTGATGACTGCAAGGACCGTGCTAGGTCATTCAATATCTCAGCAAGGATTGTAGGTGGACCCAAACAAAATAGCTATCATCCAAAGGGTCCCACCTCCACAAAAGCAGAGAGATGTCAGAAGTTTTCTACGGTTAGTTGGATACTACGAAGGTTTATAAAGGACTTCAGCAAGTTGGCTTCTCCTTTATTTTGGTTGTATGGTGAAAAAGCTGTCAAGGGGCCCTAGAAACCCTAAAGGACAAGTTAACCACTGCACTGATTCTCCGAGGCCCAAATTGGGCTCTTCCTTTTCATATTCATGCTGATGCCTCGCACAAAGCCATAGGAGAAGCCCTAGGCCAGATAGTTGAAAAATTGCCTTATGCCATTTACTTTATCAGTAAGAATTTGTCAAAGGCCGAACTAAACTACACAATGACTGTAAAGGAGCTCCTGGCTATTGTGCATTCATTGAACAAATTTAAGAATTATATTATAGGCTATCAAACATTTGTACATACTGACCATGCTGCAATCAAATATTTAATGAATAATGTGAATGCCTGGATTATTAGATGGTTACTTTGATTACAACAGTTTGATCTAACTATTATTGATAAGCCTAGAAAGGAAAATGTTGTTGCAGACTTTTTGTCCATATTAACTTTGCCTACAGGTGAGGAGGGAATGGTTGATGATCAGTTACCAGATGAGCACTTATTCGCCATCTCAGTTCTCTCTCCATGGTTTGTTGACATAGAAAACTATTTGATATCTGCACAGTTCCCACCCATTTTTTCCTCCAAATAGAAAAGCAAGATTGTGAGGAAGAGCGCCCCCTTCACCTGGATTGGGGACAACCTCTTCAAACTCGTCCCAAATCAAATTATGAGAAGGTGTGTCAGAGAGGAGGAAGTCTTTGAAATCCTTCTGACCTGTCATGATGGGCCTTGTGGAGGTCACTTTGCAGCAAAGAGGACAACACCTAAGGTGTTACAAGCTGGGTATTGTTGGCCCACTCTTCATCAAGATGTGAAAAGATATACTAGTGAGTGTGATCGGTGCCAAAGGATGGGAAAGCCTACTCCAACAGATGAAATATATCTGCAACCTCAAGTGACTTTTGAGCCATCTGACAAGTGGGGCATGGACTTCATTGGACCTATTTACCCTCCTTCCAAGCAAAAGAAGTATATCATTGTGTGCACTGACTATCTGATTAAGTGGGTTGAAACCAAGGCAATTAAGGTTCCCTAGAGAACTGGTCATTGATCAAGGCAGCCAATTTACCTCCAACATGATTGAATACTTGTTAAGCTAGTATAAGATCAAGCATAGAACCTCCACTCCCTAACACCCACAAGGTAATGGGCAAGTGGAGGTGACCAACAGAGCGTTGGAGGACATCTTGACTAAAGTGGTTAGCATCAGTAGGAAATATTGGGCAGATAGACTAGTTGAAGCCACCTGGGCCTATAATACCACCTAGAAGACCACCACTGGATTCACACCCTATGGGCTGGTCTATGGGAAAAGGGCTCTGTTGTCCATTGAATTTGAGTATAATACATTGAGGATGGTAGCCCAACTAGATCTAGATCTCAGCTGTGCACAAAAAGAGAGATTGCTCCAGTTGAATGGTTTATATGAGTTCAAAATGCATGCCCTACTACACACAGAGGTAATTTAACTTCAGAGGAAGATCTGGCATGATAATAACATTAAGGATAAGCAATTTCAAGAAGGTGATTGGAATTTGTTATATGATTCCAGATATAAAGACTTTAAGGGCAAGTTAAGGACAAGATGGTTAGGGCCTTATGTTATAGAGAGATGTCATGATAATGGTTCAGTGTAAATTAGAACCATAGATACAGAGGCCATTCCTTTACTTGTTAATGGGCAAAAATTGAAAGTTTACAGGAGGCCATTGTCAAAGCAAGAGTTCATTGATGGTATTAATAAAACAATGATGGTGGTGGAGCAAGTTTTAGCTCCTGCCTCATCAAGTCACTGAGAAAAGAACAATGAAAAATAAGGACTCATGTGAAACCTCCATGAGATGCCTGAGTCCCACTATTGGACTGAAAACCTCTTGGGGCGGCCCAATGGTGTCAAAAAAAAAAAGAAAAAAGAAAAAAAGGGAAATAAAAATATCTCTTAGTGAAAACCTCTCTTGATGCGCCCAGGGCAAGCAACTAAAATGAAAACATCTTAGGGGCAGGCTAGTAGTTAAAAAAAAAAAAATTAAAAATAAAAAAAAGAGAAAAGAAAAATCATGAAAAATTGTTTGCAGGTTAGCAGGAGGATGATCAAAGAGCAAAGGAGAATAAAAAAGGACCTATTCCAATTATATTTTTATTTCCCCATCCATTATCATTCATCACTCCATTTCTTTCATTTTTTCACTCATTTGCCTCAGTTTGCAAGGGTACTGTGTTTTCTACAGGATTCCGTGAAAACCTACAGGATCCCATGAAAACCTATAGGATGATCCTGTAGGAATTACAATGGCTTCGGAATCCTAAAGTGAGTAACCTCGGGGCAAGGAAATGACCTGCCCATGTCAAAAAAAATAAAAAACCATACATCACAACTTCATTACCATACCTCTCTCCACCATGATCACCCCTGCATCCATCATAAAAAAAAAATCATTTTCCAAAAAATTCATAGTCTTCAAGAGAAAACATAGAGAAAGGATGAAAGAGAAAGCAGAGGGGGGAAAACCTAAATGTATTTTCTCATTATTCACACTCCTAGACCTCCTCTCTATCCATGTCATCATCCTCAAAGTCCCAACAGTGGAAATGATTAAAAATTCTGAGGGAGAAGCAACTACAAGACATCCTATAGGAAATCTTGTAGTAGCCTATCCCACAGAATAAAAATCATGAGTAGCAGCAAGATTCCAGCATGAAGATCCAAGGGCAGAAGAAGCTCTAGAGCAGCAGCAACACCATCATCTTCAACACCAGGTACCTGCATATCAAGGGAATCATCGAAGGGCAATAAAAAAAGGAAGGAAAAGTAACATGCAACCAACACACAACAAGCACCTCATGTCTTCAACAAACTACAACAAGGTATTATCACCATAGATAAGTATCTCGCTTCACTCTCTCATTTGCATAATAGAGTAAAAAGATGTAAAGGTTGTGAGCAAGTTGGTTTATAAGCGAAAGGTGGCCAGTTATCTTGGCCACCTTCGTTCAATCAACGAGGACAAAAAAGTTAGTCCCCACACACGTGGCAAGAGTTAAGTCAAAGAAAACGAGAATGGGATCAGAAGCAGTTGAGACTACGGATGCCCGAAGTGGGAGTTGATTATGAGGAGAGGGGAATGATGAGGTGGTAGTGAGGACCAATGGTCCAAAAATAGAAAACTCGTACCTTAGCTGCAAGAAAACCACCTCACTCAACTCGACCATAAGAGGAAATAAACCTTGATCCCCATGCACTCTTGCATTCATCTCCTTGAGGCTCACTCTAATAAAATCGCTCTCGTACCCAAGCAACCTACAGAAGAGAAAAATTCCATCTTTCTCCCGCACAGGACTTGCTACAGGATCACACAGGGAATCCTATAGGATCACACAGGAATCCTACATGATATAGTCTGGTAGTCTACAGGATTGACAAAGACCAGTTTCAGAGAAGGAAACATAGGGGTTGGCTACAACAAACACCATGAGGAGGTAGGCTCTGCATTTCCTTCCATTTTTCCAAGTGAATAGAACAGAAAATCTCCTAGTTTGAGTGAATTTGATAGCTGTGTAAGGGAATTGTCTCCTCAAGTATTTCAGTCCCATTTCCTCCTGCATTAAAATTTGTATCAACCATCTCTTCTCCTCAAAATTCACCAGACAAAATGACAGGGGGGTTTAATAGAAGGGATCCCATTAACACTGTGAGGATTCACCAACACCCTCCTATGTTAGAAATCTTCACGAGGCATAATTGGATGGGGTATTTCGAGAAATTAAGGGGGTAGGATGATGAAGTAGCCTGAGATTTTTCTCTCTCCCTCATTCCACTGACAAGAACCCATGCCACTGTGGTGGTGAGAGGCCACTCCATTGAGCTCATCCATGAACTCATAAGAAGAATTACCACACTGCCCCTAGGGGTGCCTTGGAGAAAGGAAGACAAAGGGGATAGCCAAACTGCCAAAAAGAAATTATTTGTAGAGGGAGAGGAGCCCATTGAAGACAATAATGGAGTAAAGAGAACAAGCCTACCATACCCCTGGAATGAGGTAAGCCACTGCCTTATAAAATACATATCATGTGAAGGTAGGTATAGTGTGGTTTACGGTTATCACTTTAGGCTCCTTGAAGAATTGAGGTTTGGAGTAGAAACACCTCCTCACCATAGGCTCAACATACCATACTTCCTTCTACAACCTCAGAATTCCTATCCAATGGGAAATTTTCAAAGACATGTAGACAAATGAGGATATCAAAGCCCTCACATATGATATTAGCCCTACTGTCAGTGAAAAGGATGAAGAAGAGACTGAAACAGATGGAGAAGAAGTAGAGAAGGATGAAGAGGAGATAGATGAGGATGAAGATGAAGAGAAAGAGAAAGCAGGTGATGAAGAAACAGAGGAAGATAACAAGGAGGACACTGATAAACAAGATGAGTACCTAAAGGGAGAAGAAGAGGGGAAGGCATAGGTAAAAAGGGCAATGGAAAAGAGGAGGTAAAAGATAAGGAGGAGTCACCTAGGCTATCTCTAGAACCCACTGAGAGAGAAGAAACAGCTGCCCTCACTGCCCTTAGCGCCCCAATCAAACAAAAAGGCAAAATATAGAGGCAAACCCCCTTATACTTGAACAAGGAAAAGTACAAGGATAAGGCAAGGAAAAACCCAAACTCCAACCAAGGCTCCCATTGTTATTAAGGACTCACCTAAACAACAAGATAAGATGACTCCTCTTATAAAAGCTCAAGAAGAAGGATCCTCAGCACAAACCTCCCCTAATTCTCCTATCACCTATGTGAGAAGGCCTGTAACCAGATCTACCTCATCCAAAGGAAAAGACATCCTACAAGATACACAACAGGACCTACAGGAAGTAGAGGCAGTCCTATAGGAAACTTTGCTAAACCTACAGGAAACTCAAAAATTGGATGAGGAAGGAAGTAAGCAACCATAAACAAAGAGAGAAGATCCAGAGCTAAGGGAACCTAGTCCTCAACCTAACCTTGACTCCTACTACAAATTTATTGAGGGGCGTAGGGTCATTCCACAAAAATTTTCCATTCCATTATTCTTTGAGCTTGAGAAAGAAAGAGCCAAAACACATAGATGGATACAAATTGCCAAGTCCAAGGGAGTGGAGGACATTGGTCACATGGAGGAAATGCTCAAAAAGATGGGCAGGGAACTAAGTCGCCCAAGGGACAAAGAGGCGATCATGAAGACTCAATTGGAGGCAGAATATGCATGGTTAAAAGGATAGTTGCAAGAAAGAGAGAATCAATTGGATTCCATGGCCAGTCTATCTTTGGAAGCCATCCAGTGCAAGATGCCAGCTAAGTCCTATGAATTATACCTTAAGGAACATTGGCTATAGTTCCAAATCACGACCCTAGCACAGAGAGACACTATGCCATTCCAAGATTATAGACAGTTCATTGATCTTTGATCAAAGCACATTGGAAGATAGGGCTAAGATGTTTGAGTTCTACTTTCATAACATGGCTTTGACAAATATGAATGTATGGGACACTAATGCAAAGCTAGGGGATTTATAGTTGATGGCTTTGGCATCATGGATGAACCATGAGGAAGCAAGGGCTGCAAAAATGAAAAGGATATTAACAAGGGAACAAACAAAGCCTCTTATGATCAGAGCTGAGCAGTCCAATCCAACGGATGTCATTAGCACACACAATTTAATTGCAAATAATCCTCAACTTGCACCCAAGTATCTTGTTGCCCAAGAGCAAGCCATTACACATTTTGAGGACATGTTCAGATTATTAGGGGACGACAACATGCAATCTTGCCTAAGGAGATGCAATAATTTTCCATATAGTTTGAAGATCAGAGAGTACCACTCTCCTCAAAAGATGAAAGAAGCACTGAATAGGACACTCATGTACAAGCAATCCATCCAAAGGCTTAAAGTCAATTGGATTGGCTTGAGACTCAGTCCAGTACTACTCTTGGGGATGTTAGAAGGAAGGAAGGAAGAAGAAAGAAAATAGTGGGAGGAGGTATAAAAGAAGGTAGGATTCTATGCACAAGAAGAGGAAACCACAACAGAAGCATGGGATGTCAGGGATGCCACTAGAGCTATGAAAGACATGGATATTGATGGAGTTGCTCAGAGGATGAGAAACGCTTTTAGAAAGGGGGTGAGGATGAGCCTCATCATTGGTTAATTATATGGGCCTTAATTCACCTCCTAGCTAGTCAAATAAACTCTTCTCATAATTTATTACATGTTCTGATTATACTTTGTTTAATGAGATGAGTTAAAGTGAGATATTATGCCTAGTGGACTAATATGCATTGAATACGTGTTTGGAAGAGAAAATCAAGGAATTTTCACAAGACTAAAGTTTGAAACTCGAACGGGACAAGGGAGAGAGACTGTAGGAGGTAAATCCTCCTCATTTACTCCTCCCCCATTCGAATATTCCTCCATTAATCACACCAGCTCAGAGTGCAATCCACCAAGTCATGAAGATCAAAAGGTACCCAAGCAAGTGATAGACAAAGAGTTAGCTCATCTCGAGTTTGGGAGCCGAGCCTCCCTAGATTTAACGAAGTCATTAGGGACTTTAGTTGTATAATTAGAGAGGCCTAGAGCCTCATTAGGATTCAAATTTCTGTTGTAAAAACACTAGTTATTTTCGAGCTCCAGACTTGTGGAAGACATTGATGTAGTTTTCTATTTTGATAATGAAAATGAGATTTTTCTTGATCTAGCACTAAGTTAAATCAGAGGGTTGAAGCTCTTGGATTAGGGCCCAACCCTAGCGGTAAAGGCTCCTCTTCTTGTATCTGTATGCTTGGCTTAGTTTCATAGATTCATGGCTAAATTGTCTTTAGAAGTATTTCATTGCAAGTAATGTGGATTTGATTAGTTGTTTATTAGTTTGCTTCCATTTGTGATTTACTTCAGTAGCAGGTTAGAAGGGATAAAAGGAACACCACAAAGCTTTCATTAGGTGTCTTTGCCTCACCTCTTCCCTCAAGGATCATGACTTGAGGAAAAGAGCCTTATGCAACCCCAAAAAGACATATTTCCATTTTCTCATAAGATTTAGAGTTCACTGTACTTGAACCAACATTTGATCGGTTTTGAAAGTGTAGGATTCAATCACCATCTCTTCCATCTTCAATCTTATTGTAGATTTCATCCATGATTCCATTTTATTCAATGATTTTCCTCATGCATGAAGTAGACAACTAGTTCATTAAATTATGTTTTTCTAGCTTGTTATAATTCTTCTTGTTTACATGACTTTTTGGCAATTATAAATGTTTGATGTAGAGCAGGTGCTTAAGAAATATAAAGAGATCTCATAGAAGGAAACCACCTTCCAACTTCATACATCCATAATCATTCCTTGCTTTCACCGATACCTTCACCAATCTCATCATTTTACATAGAAATTCCTCCAAGCATGTTGAGCGAATCCAACCATATCCTAACCTTGGTTTTGAGTTCTGAGTGATCCTAGGCATTTTATCACTCCATTCCACCCATCCACCACCTTCCCTAAGCCTTCCATCACCTCTAGCAACCATCGTTTTTCTCTTGGCTGTATCTTGTAGGTTTCTAGTACATCCTGTAGGTTTTCCTGTAGTGGTCTATTTTAAGGCCGAATTGAGGGAAAAAATCTAGGAAGCCACACCAAGTCACCCAAGGGTCTCCCAAACCTTCCAACCATCTCCTAAAACTCCCAACCATCCGCTAGCATCACTAAGCCACCTGCCACATCACCAAAAGAGATTAGGGTTTACACTTGATTTTCCATAAAAAGAATAAAAATAACAAAACAAATTTATTTCAGTCGTTTACATGCACAGTAGTGATGTTTGATGTCTTGAACCTCCACGCTTTAGACAATAGCATTTCGTACATGTTAGCTTAAAATTCTTTTAAAGCATAGTTTCTCAACAATTAGATAGAGAATGGTGTGTTTTTAGCATATGATTTCAGTCATTTTCCTTATTGCAGTAGACAAGATTTCTCCTAGAGTAGATTTCTATTCCTTTCATCAACAATCAAGCTTCTTCTGAATCCATAGAATTCTATCTTGAAAACCCTAGTGGTCTCTCACCAACTGAACAGTGACAAAAGACAAAACCATCACTTTTACTTGTGTATACAACACTGTCACATCCAAGTTTGTACAAACCCCTGGTTGATAAAGTAAAGTTGGTAGCTCCAAGAGTTGCATCATTCTTGCTGCAATACTACTGCTTATCACTTGGGCTTGAGAAAATAATTGTATTCTTCTCATATTTTCTGACTAATGCAATATACAGATAGCAAGGGTTTTTAGTTGTGGCTTTCCCCAGGAAATCATTGTGTAATGTGTTGATTGAGTTATTTCTCTTGTATGCTTTGTGATTTCGTGATTGTTTAATTTCTTCCCTTGATGAGTAGAGTAGATTCAAGTCTATTGTTTTAGTAAATTACATTTAGTAGTTTGAATCTACAAGGAATTTCTACAGAATCGACCATGTTTGGATTCTGAGCTTTCATTTTGAAGGGTACTTTGCAGGAGGGTTTGGGTTGGTGATCCATTTACACACATCATTTATTTTAAATTCTCTCAAAAAATCTAATCTCTCTCTTGTGCTATAATGAAATTTACATGCTATTAAGAGATAATTTAATTTCATAAACATTGTAAATATTTGTAAGTTATTTCTCCAGTAACCCTTGTATTTTAATCCTAACCCAATTTTAAATTTTGTATAGCATTTGGGGTTTTGAATTTGAATTTTTTTGTATATATATTGGGTATTCATGCTCTCCATTTTTTATTTTGCAGGTGAATGATCAAGCTTTAAATATAGGAAGGTTGATCTAGAACCTTAAGGGTAAGATCCAACCTCTCCAAACCACAATTTCCAAATGCTCAACCAGCAAAGAAGACTGTATCCCTTGGAAGAGGGTTTCATCAATTTTGTGGGGGTATTCTTCTTGTTTGTAGGGATTTGAGCCTCCTAGAGGGTAGCTACAGCCATCTAGGTCATTTTTTCCCTTAGTCGTAGACCCTGAGGGCATCATTTATCCCTGTGGTATCCCTCTAAGGGCCTCTACCTCAGCCACATGGTTCTTGGAGGCTGGATGCAAGCCATACGAGCCTCCTCTCACCCATCCACAACCCTTTGAGGACTTTCCAACCAAGCTACAACCTTCTAGGGCTTAGCTACAAGACCTAAAGGCCTTATATTAACTTTCTGAAAGCCTAAATGACCTCATTTATGGAAACCACAACCCTTAGGAGGGCTATCCCTCCTAGGCGCAACCCCTAGGGGAGATTTTCCCTTAGCCACAACCCTTATTGGGAATTTTTTCTCCATCGCTCTTCATTTTTGGTCTAGTTGTGGGGCTTGGCAATTGATTTTGGACTAATATGTGGTTGTAGGATTGTAGGAATTTTGTCAAGGGTTTGAATTGGTTTTCATAATTTTTTTTCCATTGAATCATTGAACTTTTGAGCTAATACTTGGGTTTGCAGACTTGTCATCAAGGATTTGAGGGCTTGAGGTCTCATCCCACCCTACAAGCCCTAAATTTAGTCACAAGAGGGATGATCCATCATTTTTGAAGGATAATACTTGTGTTGCAGGTATTTGGAAGAATTCTAGTGCACTTTGGGAGGTCAAATAGCCATCTAACAAGGCCTTAGGGCTAAGGGTTTGCTCTCTAACCTTTTATTTCCCTCACTATTTGAATATCAATTCTAGATTTATCTCATAAAAATGATAAAATCTCTGAATACACATATTAAATAAGCTCTAAAACACTTTGACATAAGCCTCTAATAATCTCACTTGAAATCTTATGTGTTAAGAAAGAGTTGTGCCATTGCATTCATAATTTTATAAGTGATTTTGGGGGATTGTCATATGATTTCTAAGGTCTGATACATGCATTCACACTTCTGATATAAATCATAATAAGTGCTAAAGGAATGCCTAAATTCATAAGAAAATCATTTTGAGGCTTTTAAGGATCATCTCTCTCATTGGAAAAGTGATTTAAGTGGTTTTGCTCTAAGTGCTTGAGCTAATCATTGTGGAAATATAATTGTTGTCTTACTGGTCATTCTTTGCATTATGCATCGTTGGAATAATTTTTCATCTCAAGATTTGCATACAAGTGTTTTCTAACATTTAATGAAAGTGTGCTCTAATAAAATCAACCTCATTGTGAAGAGAATCTAATTGCAAATCTTGAATAATTCTTAATTCTCTAATGATCTATTGACATTGCATAAGTGTATCTTGTCCTTTCTGTTGTTAATCTTAGAGCATCTTGTTTATTGAGGAACATTGTGTCTAATTTACTAGAGTGATATAAGCATTGTTCTGGCTCATTTTTGTCATTATTGAAATTTCTAATTGATAATGACTTTATACATCTTTTGAGCATTCCTCATTGTCTTAATTGGTTTCTAATTTGCACATCGAATTGGTGCTTCTTGTTGTCATTAGCGTAGAGCACTTTTATTGTAAGTCATTCTATAAATCTTGTGATTAGATACTCAATTGAAAGTTGCTTGTCTCATTGATTCACTGGTTTTGAAGCACTTAATTAGCAAATCAAGTGGTTCATTGGCACTTTTGCTTTAGTGAGATTTTCTCTTGTAATTTCACTATAAGTACTTCATTCATGCTCTTGTGTTGAACATTATAAGCATTAAATCTTAAGTAATTTAACTTGAAGTACTTAAAAAGTAATTTGATAATCTTGCTTAAAGCAATCACTCCTATATTGCATATCATTCTAGGATTATTTGTGCATTAATAAATTCACCTCCAAGCATAATATTGGTTGTATGAAGATATGAACACCTTTCTCATTCAACTTGCAAAGTCTATAACCTGATTTGTGGTTAACACGACAACATTATAGTTCTCTTGTGGGAAATCCATTCTAGGAACAAGGACACTCGGGTGGTTAGAACTCCATAGGAGGTATTGTTAACGAGGCCTTAACCTCCTTCTTGTGGACTTATTTCTACAACCTACATTTGAGACTAATTTCAAAACAATTAAGAGAAGAGATTCACCTAGATAGGGCATTTAAATAAAATTAACCAAGAGATTGCAGCTCACTTAGTTTTAGGTGTTGCATCTCATATAGGATAGTTTCTCATTCTAAAAGTGATTGTTCATCGAGTAACTTGGTATCATAATTCATATTGTGCAAGTAATTCAACTCCTAAGGCACTAGTTTCCTACTTAAAGATCTCAACAAATTTAATCAAGTTGTGCTAAATAATTGAACTGGCCAGTTATCCTTAACCAATTTGCTAGGCCATTCTATTGTTCCTCCTGAACTCATCATCTCATTCCTAGGGCATACCCCACTTAGCTAGATTTATGGATACAACTTAAATGGAGAGAGTCGAGATCATAGTGACAACTGGTGCCTTGAGCATTGTTGCATTCTAGTGTACAATTTGAGTGACAACATTTTTTGGCTGCTTTTCCAGAGATAAGTTTATCTTGTTTGCGGCGCTTTGAAGACATCTTCTCCATATTTCTTCTTCATATTTTCATTAATATGGAATCATCACAACATTTTTTGGCCCTGATTCTTAACTAACTTTAAGTTTTTTCCTTTTGGAATTTAGAGTTTGATTCATGTTCAGGTGGCGACTCCACTTTTTTCATATTTTGCAAGAATTTTTTCTAGAATCTCCCTTCTTGTAAACTTCTTGTTTTTTTGGAACAAGGATCTCTCTTTGAAATCCATTAGCTCCTTTTCCCTTTAATAAAGTAGTTATGAATCACTTGTTCGCCCCTTGTCGTTTTACTAACATTCCTCATGATATCTTGGAAAATTCCATTAATAATTTTCCTTCTTTCACGGGTAATAGTGCAATCACTACTAGAAATCATCTCATAAAGTTTACTCATTGTATGGAAAGGTTTTTTGGCTTTGCACGTTATAGGCATGAAGACCACAAAATGTGACATTTTGTTATTTCTTTGGAAGGTGATGCTAAGAATTGGTTTTATGGTTTTCTTAACAATTCTTTTGATTCTTTACAAGTCGTTGTCAATGCTTTTCAAAATATATATGGAGATCAAAGAGATTCACCTTCTTCCAATTACAATGTAAAAGATGAAAGTGATAGTTTAAAAGACCCAACTAGCATAGACAAGTTTCAAGAGAATGCACCACATAAATCTTTTCCATATTTCAGACCTTGCGAGCATTTTCATGATGAATCCACTCGTGTCGTTGCAAGAAGAATCATTAATAGTGGAAAGGTAGGGACAAATGATCAAATTCATGATGAAAAAGAAATGATAAGCATATCATCAAGGAATTAACTCAGATTCTTAAAGACATCCAATTCAGTCAATCACAGTTGATGAAAATCATGGAACTCAGTCAAAAGAATCATGCCCAGGAAATGAGATCCATGCACACCTTATTGTTATCCATGGAAGAAAATAATGAGAAATAAATGGGTTCTATTCAAGTAAATCATAACAAAGGACATGGAAGCTAGTGAAATGTCTCTTGGACATGGAAGCTAGTGAAATGTCTCTTTAGAATAGGTTGTTGATCATACAAAACCAAGCATGATTAATAAAGACCATGGAATTACATCATGCTAAGGAAATAAGTGCCATGGAGGATAGGTTACAAAACGTGATATAAACCATGGAGACCAATCACATTGAACAAATGAAAATTATGGAATCAAATCACACCGAAGAATTTACTGCCAAGAGGATTGAATAGATCACTCTTTAGAGTAAGCTGCAAATGATGGAAAAATCACAGGTTAAAGGACTCCAACTCAGGCCAGAGGATCTAGGGGATGAGAATAAAGAACTTTCGACATATCGCAATCCTCCTAGTTCATGGAAGAATTTCCCATCCCATTGCAAGGAGGCCACTTGCCCCATTGAAAATAGGTTAACCGAAAGTGGCATAATTGAAAAAGAGATTGAGGAAGATCATTCTATTGAGTTCGATTACAATACTTGTGGGAATTATGTCTCACCTTTGACGAAATGTATTCAGAATAAAATTAGGCACGCCTTAGATATTTCAAACTTTTCATCCGAGCAGTTTCGAGATCAAGACAAAAACTCTGCATTGGTCACATTATTAGTGTCACAACCCACCAGGAAGAAAAGTAAAAAGCATAAAAGAAGAAAGAAATATGATGCATCCGATGGCAGAGAACACCATGATATTCAAATAAGTCAAATTCCTAGCATATTCAGAATTTAGCATGGCACATCAAAACAACAACCCATGGATTTGCCTGAAAGTCTACAGACGCTTAGTATGCATTTCGTTGAAGACATCTTATGCCATTGCACATATTTTGTGTAGTATCTGTAACCGTACTCTCTTATATAGTCTTCAATTTATTTTCTGTCATTAGTTAGTTTCCATTTCATGCATTTATGCTTTATGTCCTTATTGTTTCTATTCCAGCAGATGATCTATATATTTGATAATTCCATGATGATTTTGATTAGAGCGGATATGCACCTGATGTTTCCTTGTTTTCATGGATACAAGATTATGGATTCAAACATTCCTCCAGTGAAGCATCATGTCCCCAAGTGGAGCCAGATGTTGACCACACTTTTGTCAACAGTCTGAGAAGCAGAGTATAAGGCAATGGACAATTTTTTCTAAAGATAATTATCCTCATCAACATCAATTGTATCATTATAAATCCATTTTTTTCTTTTATTATTGTAAATGATTCTAGTATGACTATGAAGCCATGTAACAACACCAAGGTCATCCTATGATTTTTATCAAAGGATTTCATCCTAGGGAGTTTTTTAAACTCCCTGAATTATGTGTGTTTGTAAACATGCATAATCAATAGAGTTTCTCTCCCAGATATACCCGAAATCTAGGGTGGAATTCGTTCACAAGGTTTTAGGTGAGCCCTAGTGTGTATCGAGTCTATGAATTTTTCATACTAGATCATATTTTGTCACAGAATTGGGTAATGTCTTAAAGGTCTATGTCTAAATGTGTATTTCGCCTTCTAAGAGTTGAATTAAATTGTAATACCTTGATGTAAAAATATTTTAGTGCATGGTTACTCATAGTTAGACACCATGGCCAAAGTTTTTGAGGTTGGAGAAAATAATTAATCCCCTCTTGAGTATTTTGATTAATTTTTACAAAAAATAAATAAATAAATAAATAATAATAATAATTAGCCAGAAAATTAATTATTTGTGAGTCAAAAAATAATTTGAGCGAAATTAAATTCTCTCCAAGTGGAAAATAATAAAAAATTCGTGGGTCAAAAAAGAATTAATTTTTGGTGGTCCTCCACCAAGGGAAAAGTGGATTTTGTAAGAAATTTTGACCCCTTCAACCTTGGTGGTTAAGTCAAAATGAAATTTTTTAGGACATTAGTCTAAAATATTACTTTTTGGATTAATAAAAATGGGTTTTAAAAGAAATTTGAATTTTTCCTAAAAAAAAAAAATTCAACAGTGGAGATCAAGTTATTTTCAAAGGAAGATCAACAAATGAGATTATTTTGACGAGGATCAAGCCAACTAGCCGTTATTTCCACTTGGAGGGGTTTTATTCTCTCATTTTCTATATAAGGAAGCTATCAAGCTCCTCATTTCATCTTTAAATGATGTAATCTGTAACACATGTACTAAGCCTTGCTCTGTTGGAATTGTATTTCTCATAATAGAAAGACTTTAGGGTTTCAATTCATGGTGTTCTTCTATCTGCTGATTTGTGGTATGTGCTAGTAATTTTTCATGCTCTATATTACACGTACTTTATAAATTTTTATTTCATTTGCTGCAAGATGAAACATTATTGGTACAGGTGTCTTTCCTTAGGTGTTGGGTTTAGATCTATACACATAGATCAGGATCCCTCATGGTCTAACAATTCATCTTTTAAGTTTTGAATAACGATTTACAAGTACACTAGCCCTTGGTATCCAAGTTCTTATACTGTGGAGAAGAATCAACTGTGTTTGGATTCTGAGCTTTAATTTTGCAGGGTACTTTGCATGAGGGTTTGCACCGATGATCCATTTACATATAAATAATTTATTTTAAAATCTCTTAAAAAATTCTAATCTCTCTATTTTGTGTTACAATGAAATTTACATGCTATTAAGAGCTAATTTAATTTTTTAAATAGTGTAAATATTTGTAAATTATTTCTCCACTAACTCTTTTATTTTAATTCTAACCCATTTTTAAATTTTGTATAGCATTTCGGTTTTGGGGTTTTGAATTTGGAATTTTTTGTATATATATTGGGTATCAGGCTCTCCATTTTTTATTTTGCAGGTGAATGATCAAGCTCTTGCATATAACAAGGTTGATCTAGATGCTTGAAGGTAAGATCCAACCTCTCCAGGCCCTAACTGCTCAACGCTCAACCAACAAAGAAGGTCGTAGCCCTTGGAAGACAGTTTCATCAATTTTGTGGGGGTATTCCTCTTGTTTGTAGGGGTATGAGCCTCCTAGAGGCTAGACGCAACGCTCTAGGGAATCTTTTCCCCTAGCCGTAGGCCCTAGGGGCCTCCTTTCTCCTTGTGGCAACCCTCACCATCCTTAGCCTTTAGAGGACTTTCCACCCAAATGGCAACCTTCGAGGGCTGAGTCGTAGGCCCTAAGGCCATTCTCTTGGCTCATCGTAGGCCTAAACAACCATATTTAAGGTATCCACAACCTCTAGAATGGATATCCCTCCTAGCTGCAACCTCTAGAGGGGGCTTTCCCTTAGCCGCAACACTTATTGGACATTTTTGTCTCCATCACTCTTCATTTCTGGGCTAGTTGTGAGGTTTGGAAGCTAATTTTGGACTAATATTTGTGGTTGCAGGCTTGTGGTAAGTTTCGCAAGGGCTTGAATTGGTTTCCATAATTATTTTTCCATTGAAACATTGAATTTTTTAGATAACACTTGGTTTTGCAAACTTGTCATCAAGGATTTGAGGGCTTGAGGTCTCACCCAGCCCTAGAAGCCCTAGATTTTGTCACAAAGGGCTGATCCATCATTTGTGAAGGCTAATATTTGTGTTGTAGGTATTTGGAAGAATTATAGTGCACTTTGGGAAGTCAACTAGCCATCCAAAAAGGCCTTAGTGCCAAGGGTTTGCTCTCTAACCTCCTATTTCCCTCATTATTTGTATATCAGTTCTGAAGTTATCTCATAACATCGACATAATCTCTAAAAACACACCTTAAACAAGGTCTAAAACACTTTGGCATAAGCCTCTAATCATCTCACATTAAGTCTCATGTTTTAACAAAGAGTTGTGGCATTATATTTCATAATTTTCTAAGTGATTTTGGGGGACTGTCATGTGATTTCTAAGGTTTGATATATGCTTTTTTAGTTATGATATAAATCATAATAAGTGCTAAAGGAACACATAAATTCATAGTAAAATCATTTTGATGCTTTTAAGGATCATCTCTTTCATTAGAAAAGTGATTTAACTGGTTTTTTTGTAAGTGCTTGAGCTAATCATTGTACAAATATAATTGTTGTCTTTCTAGTCATTCTTTTCATTCTGCATTGTTGGCATAATTTTTCATCTCAAGATTTTTATATAAGTGTTTTCTAACATCCAATGAAATTGTGCTTTAATAAAACCAACCTCATTTTGAAGAGAATCTAATTGCATGTCTCGAATAATTGTTAATGCTCTAAAGATCTATTGACATTGCATATGTGTATCTTGTCCTTTCTCTTGTTACTCTTAGAGCATATTGTTTATTGAGTAACATTGTGTCTAATTTGCTAGAGTGATACAAACATTGATATTGCTCCTTGTCATTATTGAAATTGCTAATTGATAAAATGACTTTCTACATCTTTTGAGCATTCCTCATTGTCTTACTTGGTTTCTAATTTTCACATAGAATTGGTGATTCTTGTTGTCATTATCTTAGAGTACTTGCATTGTTAAGTCATTGAATAAATCTTGTGATTGGGTAATCGATTGGAAGTTGCTTGTCCAATTGATTCATTGGTTTTGAAGCATTTTAATTTGCAACAAGTGGTTCATCGCCAATTTTGATATAGTAAGATTTGTTCTTGTAATTTCACTCTAAGTATTTCATTCATGCTTGTGTGTTGAACATTATAAGCATTAAACCTTAAGTAATTTAACTTGAAGTACTTAAAAAGTCATTTGATAATCTCACTTAAAGCAATCACTCCTATCTTTCATATCATTCTAGGATTATTTGTGCATTAATAAATTCACCTCCAAGCATAATCTTGGTTATAAGAAGATAAGAACACCTTTCTCATTGAACTTGCGAAATTTAGACCCTCATTTGTGGTTAACACAATGACCTTGTAGTTCTCTTCTGGGTAATCCCTTGTATGAACTGAGGCACTCAGGTGGTTAGAACTCCATAGGATGCCAAACATAATTTCTGTAAGAATTATTGTAAATGATGCTAGTATGACCATTTAATTATGTAACACCACCTACTTAAGCCTCTGATTTTGGAAAAGGATTTCATCTTAGGAAGTTTTTAAACCTCCTCGAATTATGTGTGTTTGTAAACACGCCTAATCGACAAAGTTTTTCTTGTGTTTAGGAATAATTTTAATGCATGGTCCCTCATAATTAGAACACCATGGCTAAATTATTTTATTATAAGCACACTTGGTTTCTTACTAGATCATATTGTGTCGTAGACTTGGGTAATGTCTTGAGGGTCTGGTCTAAATCTGTATTTCCCCTTCTAAGGGTTAAATTAATTGTAATATTTTGATGTAAAAAATATTTTAGTGCATCATCCCTTGTATTCAAACACCATGTATAAAATATTTGAGGGTGGAAAAATAATCAAATCCCCTCTAGAGTTAATCAATTAATTTTTCTGGAAAAATTAAATAGAATTCCTAAACCAGAAAATTAATTAATTTTGCGTCAAAAAATAATTATATAGAAATTTATTTCTCTCCAAGTGGAAAATAGTAAAAATATCGTGGGTCAAAAGGAAGTCAATTTTTGGAGGTCCTCCACCAAAGGAAAAATAGATATTTTAAGAAACTTTGAGCCCTTGGACCTTAGTGGTTAAGTCAAAGTCAATTTTTTGAGGAAATCAATCCAAAATATTATTTTTTGGATTAATACGAAATAGTTTTTAAGAGAAATTCGAGTTTTCCTCAAAAATAAAAAATTAATAATGGATATTAAAAGAAGATCAAGTTATTATCGATGGTGGAGATTATTTTGACGAGGAACAAGCCAACTAGCCGTTATTTTCCAATTCGAGGGGTTTTCTCTATATAAGTAAGATATTGAGCTTCTATTTCCCATCTTTGGGTGGAGTAATTTACTACTGATGTGCTGAACTTTTTCTCTGCTAGAATTATTCTTCCCATAATAGAAAGACTTTGGGGTTTCAGTTCATGGTGTTCTTCTATCCAATGATTTGTGTTATGTACTAGTTTATCTATTTATGCTCTATATTGTGTTGAATATTACAATTGCTATTTCATTTTTTGGTGATAAGAACATTCTATTGGTACGAGTTATCTTAGGTGATCTAATTCACTATATGATCTAACAATTTATTTTGACATTGAATAGAGATTTATAGGTACGCTAGCCCTTGGGATCCAAGTTCACAGACTGTGGGGAAGGGTCGACCTTGTTTGAGCTTCAGGGTTTCATTGTGACGAATTATTTTGCAGGAGGGTTTTGGCCAATTATATTTTTCAAAATTATTCATCCATGAAATTTATTTAAAAAATTCTCAAAAATTTATTTGATCCTGGGCTACAAAGATTTAATTTTCTAATGCGAAGTTATATTAAATTATGTAAATATTGTAAATATTTGTAAATTAATCTATCCCTTGTTTTAATTTTGTAGCACTTGGGGTTTTGAGATTTTTAAAAATTTTCTATATACTGGGGTTTTGGAGATTCTTTATATTCATTTGTGCAGTTGAATCTTCAAGCCTTTAAAGAGAAATCAATTTCTTTTTTGTGAGGAAGTTAGCCTTAAGGCTAGGGTTTGAAGGTTTTTCACTTCCAAGCAAGACATCTAGCCTCTTGAGGAAAATAGTTGGGATTTTTAAGGTGGATCCAGGCCTAGGAAGACAATATCTAGCCTCTATCCCTCCTCCAACCTCAATGCATAAGAAAATAAGGGAAGACATTGGCCCTAAGAGGTAATATGGACATTTTTGTGGCAATTTTTGGTGTTTTTGGCTAACGTTTGAGGGTTTTGCAAGAGTCAAAATTTATTCTAAGTCCTCTAAGGCCTAGTCGTAGCCCTATTCCCTTCATCTAGGTGGGATGCAAATATTTTTCCTCCTAAACGTTAATACTAGAGGGCCTTTCCCTTGGACAACAAACTTATTAGTGCCTTTTCTACCCTTGGCATAGGCCATTAGACCTCTATCCCTTGAGCCATTGGCCTAAGAACTCTTCCGTAGCCTTACTATGGTCTCATTCAACTTCCTATCCCTCTTGATACCGCTTCCTTGGCCTTATTCCATTAGCCATAGGTCTAGATTGGCCTCCTAGGCCCTCTATTGGCCTCTTTTAGCCTTTCCGTTAGCCCTAAAGGATTGATCTCCCTAGTGGTTGTCATTTTCCTTAGCTTCTAGCCTTAGCATTTGCCTTCCTATGCCTCTCTTCCTCCATCGTTTTCCTTCTAGCCCCACCATTGGTCTCTTTAGCCTTCCTCTAGCCCTCATTCAATGATTGATTGGGTTTACATTGGTTTGTTTCCACTAACATTTTGTTTTGCAGGCATCTCAAGTTTTTTTGGGGGAGTTAACTTTGTGTTTAAAGGAAGGTACTCCAATTGGAAGTTAAACTGGACACCAACAAGGTCATTAGGCCTAATGGTTTTCCCTCTAACTCTCTTGTGTCATCACTATTGCATTCATAATTTTAAAGCACATTGTTGTAGTGGTATGTTCAAGGCCTAAACACACATAAATTAATCCTAACTCATCATTTTTTTCCATAAGGAAATAAACATTTATCTTGTGGTTCTATTGGTTGCATATAAGTGAAATTTGGATGACTTGTTGGCATTATGTTACATATGTTGTACTTGATGGCAACCCACTCATCTAAGATGATAAATTATAGTGCAGCAAAGTTCACGCACTTTCATGAAGATAAAAGTTTATTCCATGTAGAGAAAAGTTCACGCACTTTTATGCAGAGAAAAGTTTATTCCATGTAGAGAAATGTTCACGCACTTTTATGCAGAGAAAAGTTTATTTCATGTAGAGAAAAGTTCACGCACTTTTATGCAGAGAAGAGTTTATTTCATGTAGAGAAATGTTCACGCACTTTTATGCAGAGAAAAGTTTATTTCATGTAGAGAAAGGTTCACGCACTTTTATGCAGAGAAAAGTTCACGCATTTTTATGCAGGGAAAAGTTTATTTCATGTAGAGAAAAGTTCATGCACTTTTATGAAGAGAAAAGTTTATTTCATGGAGAGAAAAGTTCACGCACTTTTATGCAGAGAAAAGTTTATTTCATGTAAAAAAAAAAAAAAAGTTTGATCTCACGCACTTTCATGGTTGGTTCATGGTATTAGTTCAACAGTTTTTGATCCTATGGTTTTGGCCCGTGGTATTGCATCCAAAAGTGTTGATCTCACGCACTTTCATGGTTGGTTCATGGTATTAGTTTGACAGTTTTTGATCCTATGGTTTTGGCCCGTGGTATTGCATCCAAAAGTGTTGATCTCACGCACTTTCATGGTTGGTTCATGGTATTAGTCCAACAGTTTTTTGATCCTATGGTTTTGGACCGTGGTATTGTGGAAGGCCTAAGACTTAAAAGAGGAAGGAGATCATTTGGCAAAGCATCATCGAATGAATTGAATATCTAATAAGTGCTAGATCTGAAATATTTGTGATTGGGTTATGGTGCAGATCTGGATCTGAATGAAGGAGGAACCTTAGCGCATAAAGAAGGATAAGTTCTTTTGATGGGTCATAATCTTTATGCTTGAATAATAGTATCTTTGCATGATTTTGATCTGTTATATGAGGTGCATGCTTGATCTATAAACCTGACAATCTGGGTTAATTAGTGTCTGAATATTTGAAAGAAGGAATTATCCTTTATAGATCTGCACGCAGGTTTCAGGTTGTTGAAGTAGTGTATATCTTTAAATTATGATCTAACTGCCTCTGTCTATTGCTGCAGTATTCTAGGTTCAGAATTTGGTGTGTGGTTACTGTTACTGTGTTCTGGGTACAGCTGTCAGAGAAGTGTTTACTTGATTCAGTGCTAATTGGGAAAAGGAGATTGTTTGATGCAGATATACTTGATGATTGATTGATGTTCATGGATCCAGTCTGAAAATTTATGAAACGTGGTCCCTGGAAGAAAGAGAAGGTTGTAGCCTTCAGTAGGCCAACACCTACGTACTAGTATCTTGGCTAGTACAAGAGCTAAGAGGGTTGTAGCTCTCTGCAGGTTGTAGCCTGCGTACTGGTAAAGGACTGCCCCAGTACAAAATCATTGTAAAAGGATTTTCTTATTAAAAGAAGATAGAGACATATTGCAGCAGGTGGTTTTCACCCACATTGGGTTTCCACCTTATATCTGGTGTTCTTTTGTGTGACTATTTGCTTTTCTTGTTCCTGCTCATTATTTTATGATACTGACATACAAAGTAATGATCAATATTTGAAGAATTATTCAAAGTATAAATAAGGAAGATATATTGAAAAGAATTTGATAATACTGATTCACCCCCCCTCTCAGTATTATTTCCAACAATTGGTATCAGAGCAGGTCCTTCTGAAGAAGCTTGATCGCTTGAAGGAAGATCTAACATCATGAGCAACTACGAGAGGGAAGCATCAATCAGGCCACCGATTTTTGATGGGACAAACTTCGTATATTGGAAGGTAAGAGTTACTGCCTATCTTCAATCTTTGGGTACAAAAGTATGGGACATTATAGAAACAGGGTATACTTTTCCATCAGCTACTCCTACAGATTCAGCTGAGAAGAAGAAATATGAAACAAATGCAAAGGCAGTTAATACTCTTCTAGGATGTCTATCTCAATCTGAATTCGTGAAGGTTATGCAATATAAATCCGCAAAAGAAATATGGGACAAGATTGTTTTGAGCTACGAAGGAGATGAACAGGTAAAACGTGCAAAACTTCAAACCCTCAGGATTCAGTATGAGAATCTCAGAATGTATAATGATGAAAGTGTGGCTAACTATTTCCTTCGGGTAGATGAGATTGTTAATTGTATGAAAAACTTGGGTGAAGAAATAAAAGAGGCTGTTGTGGTTGAAAAAGTCTTAAGATCATTGTCCCCCAAGTTTGAATCTAAAGTATCTGCAATAGAAGAAGAGGAAAATCTACGAACTCTTACTATGTCTCAGCTACACAGAATTCTAACTGCTTATGAAATGAGAAAAGGAGGTCCATCAGACAAGAGAGAAGCTGCTTTTAAGGCTTCAGGCAAAGGAGACTACTATGAATCAAGTCACGTGTTAGAAGAAGAAGAAGAATCAAATTTTGTTAGAAATCTTCAACGGGGTACTGGAAGGTTCAGAGGTAAGCTACCTTTTAAATGTTTTTCTTGTGGAAGAGTAGGTCATTATGCTGCCAAATGTCCTCATAAGGATAAGATTGACAAAGGAAAGGAACCTGCTAGATGGAACAAGAAACATAATGCAAATAAGAAAAGCTACTACACTCATGAAGACAGTGATGGTCTATCAAATAGTGATGAAGATGAACGAGGTAATGACTATAAAATTTTAATGGCATTTGAAGATGATGATTACATGGATGCTATAGATGTGGATAGTTTTTATGATGAGATTTCTAGACTTAAGACATGTATAGAAGAAAAGAATATGATCATTGATACTCTACAATTTCAAATTGATGAAAAAGAAAAATATCTTGAAAAGTTAGAAGGTGAAATTGTTGGCCTTAGAAAAGAAATTGAGAAAACAAAGGCTATTAATCTTAAGTTTGTCAAAGGATCTGAAACTCTGGATGAGATCATAAATGTACAGCATTCTCTGCTAAACAAGACAGGTCTAGGGTATAATGGAGAAACATTTCAAGCATCCACCTCAAAGAGTTATCTTGATGCAGCAAGAAGGAATGAGCAAAAGCACAATGGAGATCACCAGGTAAAGCAGGGACGAATTACATCAAGAACGAACAAAGACTATCAGGTAAACCAGGGGCAATCTGTCTTAAGGATGAACAAAAGCTACAACCAGCCACAGGTAAAATCTTCTCAATTTGCTTCAAGAATGGATGACAATAGAAATTACAATCATTTGGCCGATAGATTTGATAATCGCAGAAGTTTCTTCAATGGGCAATGTTTCTCTTGCCATAACTTTGGTCACAAAGCAGCTCAATGTGTTGCATATAAAACAATCATGACTAGAGAAGCTCAAAAACAAAGAAGTATGATCGGGATTACAAAAAGGACCTATAACAACTTTTCGGCTCTTGAAAATGAAGTTGAATGTTCTATTTGCAATAACTTTGGTCATGAAGATTCTGAATGCAGGAGCAAGTTTCAGCAGACCAAGGAACAAGCCTCAAGCACCAGAACATGGAGAATAAAGGAACCACAAACAGAAAGATGTGGGATAGCATTTTATGCAGAAGGAAAAGAAAATCTATGGTACATTGACAGTGGATGTTCGAAACATATGACAAGTGATAAAGAAAAACTTGAATCATATTCTGCTTTAGAAAAGGGAAAGAAAGTTTCTTTTGGAAATGATACTCCTGCAGCTATAAAATGAAAAGGCACTGCTCAGTTAAAAGAAAAGGTCAAAGCTGGAAATGTTTTGTATGTTGATGGATTGAAGCATAATCTTCTAAGTGTCAGCCAGATGTGTGATCAAGGAACCGAGGTGATATTTAGATCAAACAGATGTCGTGTTCGTGATCTTGATACAGGTGAAACAGTGATCAAAGGTAGAAGAACTCTAAATAATCTATACATATTTGAAGAAGGACAACAAAAATGCTATTTGAGCAAGGATGATGAAAATTGGTTATGGCACCGGAGGTTGGGGCATCTAAGCTTTTCACAAATAAGGAAAGCATGCAAATATCAGGCTGTTCGTGGTCTTCCAGATATCAAAATTCCAGACAACACCATATGCAAATCATGTCAGTTTGGAAAGCAAACCAGAACTAACTTTCCAAAGAAGGAAGGATCAGCTAGCATGCCTCTTGAGCTAGTCCATACAGATGTATGTGGTCCATTTAGGAAAAGGACACCTCGAGGAGAAGAATACTTGATATTATTCATTGACAATTTCTCCAGGTTTGTTTGGTTAGGACTTATGAAGCACAAAGACGAAGCATTCGAGAAATTCAAATCCTTCAAAGCCTTGGTTGAAAATGAATCAGGTTACAAAATTAAGTGCCTCAGGTCTGACAGAGGTGGGGAGTTTACCTCAAATGAATTTTTCGATTTCTGTGAAGAACATGGGATAAGAAGGGAATTCTCTACAGCTAGAACTCCTCAGCAAAATGGAGTGGTGGAAAGGATGAACAGGACAGTCCAACAAATGGCCCGTGCTATGCTTGATGAGTCCGGAACTCCCGCAACTTTTTGGGGTGAAGCTGCATATGCTGCGGTTGTTATTCTCAACAAAACAAATGTCCGAGTGAACAGCACTCAAACTCCTCATGAGCTCTGGTATGGTGAGACTCCTTCGGTAAAGCACTTCAAAATCTTTGGGAGCAAATGCTATATTAAGAATACTGATGAGCAACTTGGCAAACTTGAACCTATAGCAGATGAAGGCATTCTTCTTTGTTATTCTCCACACAGAAAAGCATATAAGTGCTACAATAAAAGACTTGGAAGAATTGTTGACAGCATTGATGTAGTGGTTGATGAAAAGGGATACATTCTTAGGCAAGTAAATCATGAAAATATCGAAGAAGATGAAGACTACCCTCAAAGACAGAATGATGAAGAAGAAGAACCTCAAGAAGCACCAGAGGAACAGATAAGGATAGAAGAGAAGACTCCATCCTGGTACGTTCAGAAGAATCATCCAGAATCTTAGATTTTGGGGCAGAAAGAAGCAGGTGTACAAACAAGAAGAACAATTGCAGAAGCTTCAAGCTATTTGGCATTACTCTCCTCCACTGAACCACAACATGTAAAAGAGGCATGCAAAGATGAATGTTGGGTCAAAGCAATGGATGAAGAACTTGAGCAGATCGAAAAGAACAACACTTGGGAGTTGGTTCCTAGACCAAAGGATAAGAATGTTATAGGGACAAAATGGGTCTTCAAAAATAAGTTGAATGAAAATGGGGAAGTAATTAGAAACAAGGCAAGACTTGTTTGTAAAGGGTATGCGCAGCAAGAAGGAATAGATTTTGAGGAAAATTTTGCTCCTGTTGCAAGACTTGAGGCCATCCGAATGTTCCTTGCTCTCTCAAGCTTTCAAAAGTTCAAAGTATTTCAAATGGACATGAAATCAGCCTTTCTGAATGGAGAGTTAGAAGAAGAAGTATACATTGAGCAGCCAGATGGTTTCATTCTTGGAAATGATCCAAATCTTGTATGCAAACTGAAAAAGGCTCTCTATGGTCTTAAACAAGCTCCAAGGGCTTGGTACTATCATTTGGACAAATATCTTCATCAACAAGGTTTTTCAAAAGGATCAGCAGATAGCAATCTTTATATAAAAATTGAAAATGACAAATTGCTAATACTTGTTGTGTATGTAGATGACATTATCTTTGGCAGCAATGAAGAATCTATGAGTCAAAGCTTTGCCTTGGTGATGCAGAAAGAATTCGAAATGTCCTTGCTTGGAGAATTGACATATTTACTTGGCCTGCAAATCCAACAAAAAGAAGGAGGGATCTTCTTGTCTCAAACCAAGTATCTCAAGCAGATTTTGAAGAAATATGGCATGAAAGATGCAAAACCAGTATGTACACCCATGGTCACAGGATGTAGCCTCAGTGCAAATGATGAATCAGTAGCAGTACATCAACCAACCTACAGATCTATGATTGGAAGTCTACTTTATTTGACAGGTACCCGACTAGACATCATGCATGCAGTGGGAATAGTTGGAAGATTTCAGGCAAATCCAAAGGAAACTCATCTTCAGGCAGTAAAGAGAATCTTCAAATATCTTCAAGGGACTCAAAATTATGGCTTATGGTATCCTAGAGATACAGATCTCACACTTCATGCTTATACTGATGCAGATTGGGCCGGAAGTGTGGATGACAGAAAGAGCACAAGTGGTGGTGCATTCTTTATGGGTTCTAGATTAGTATCTTGGTTCAGCAAGAAATAGAGTTCGATTGCCTTGTCTATAGCTGAAGCAGAATATGTTGTTGCTGCATCTTGCTGCACTCAACTCCTTTGGATGATGCAGACCTTGCAGGATTTTCAAATCACTTGTACACCACCCATCTCCATCTTATGTGATAATACAAGTGCAATCAGCATTTCAAAGAACCCAGTCATGCATTCAAAAACCAAGCACATACTAATCAAGTATCACTTTCTCCGGGAACAAGTGCTTGAACAAAAGGTCAAGTTGGAGTATGTTCCTTCTAAGGAACAGGTTGCTGATATACTCACCAAACCATTGCCTAGGGAGACCTTTGAATACCTCAGGCAAAAGCTGGGGGTTGTTGATGCATCATCTTGTTGTTGAATCTCTTTTGATTTTTGGTTGTACGCAAGGTTCATCTAAAGTATATGCGTACATGTGCTGGGTTGTGGATTGGTCAAAGATCGAATGGCACAGGTTCAGGGGGAGCATATCATGCATTGTTGGCATTATGGAGGAAGTATAGAAGGAGATCATGGATGCTGGTCTGAATATTGCTGCAATACGTCTCTATCTCTCTTTCATGGTCATTTATGGTGTTTGATGGATTATGGTTCTTCTTTGCAGATCTGGTTTATAGTCAGGGGGAGCATGTTCTTAGGGGGAGCATAACCCTTTGCCCTTGATGTCAAAGGGGGAGAGTGATTGGTTGTTGTTGCCATCAAGTCCAAAGGGGGAGATTGTTGGCATTATGTTACATATGTTGTACTTGATGGCAACCCACTCATCTAAGATGATAAATTATAGTGCAGCAAAGTTCACGCACTTTCATGAAGATAAAAGTTTATTCCATGTAGAGAAAAGTTCACGCACTTTTATGCAGAGAAAAGTTTATTCCATGTAGAGAAATGTTCACGCACTTTTATGCAAAGAAAAGTTTATTTCATGTAGAGAAAAGTTCACGCACTTTTATGCAGAGAAGAGTTTATTTCATGTAGAGAAATGTTCACGCACTTTTATGCAGAGAAAAGTTTATTTCATGTAGAGAAAGGTTCACGCACTTTTATGTAGAGAAAAGTTTATTTCATGTAGAGAAAAGTTCACGCACTTTTATGCAGGGAAAAGTTTATTTCATGTAGAGAAAAGTTTACGCACTTTTATGAAGCAAAAATTTTATTTCATGGAGAGAAAAGTTCACGCACTTTTATGCAGAGAAAAGTTTATTTCATGTAAAAAAAAAAAAAGGTTTGATCTCATGCACTTTCATGGTTGGTTCATGGTATTAGTTCGACAGTTTTTGATCCTATGGTTTTGGCCCGTGGTATTGCATCCAAAAGTGTTGATCTCACGCACTTTCATGGTTGGTTCATGGTATTAGTTCGACAGTTTTTGATCCTATGGTTTTGGCCCGTGGTATTGCATCCAAAAGTATTGATCTCACGCACTTTCATGGTTGGTTCATGGTATTAGTCCAACAATTTTTTGATCCTATGGTTTTGGACCGTGGTATTGTGGAAGGCCTAAGACTATAAAAGAGGAAGGAGATCATTTGGCAAAGCATCATCGAATGAATTGAATATCTAATAAGTGCTAGATCTGAAATATTTGTGATTGGGTTATGGTGCAGATCTGGATCTGAATGAAGGAGGAACCTTAGCGCATAAAGAAGGATAAGTTCTTTTGATGGGTCATAATCTTTATGCTTGAATAATAGTATCTTTGCATGATTTTGATCTGTTATATGAGGCGCATGCTTGATCTATAAATCTGACAATCTGGGTTAATTAGTGTCTGAATATTTGAAAGAAGGAATTATCCTTTATAGATCTGCACGCAGGTTTCAGGTTGTTGAAGTAGCGTATATATTTAAATTATGATCTAGCTACCTCTGTCTATTGCTGCAGTATTCTGGGTTCAGAATTTGGTGTGTGGTTACTGTTACTGTGTTCTGGGTACAGCTGTCAGAGAAGTGTTTACTTGATTCAGTGCTAATTGGGAAAAGGAGATTGTTTGATGCAGATATACTTGATGATTGATTGATGTTCATGGATCCAGTCTGAAAATTTATGAAATGTGGTCCCTGGAAGAAAGAGAAGGTTGTAGCCTTCAGTAGGCCAGCACCTACGTACTAGTATCTTGGCTAGTACAAGAGCTAAGAGGGTTGTAGCTCTCTGCAGGTTGTAGCCTGCGTACTGGTAAAGGACTGCACCAGTACAAAATCATTGTAAAAGGAGTTTCTTATTAAAAGAAGATAGAGACATATTGCAGCAGGTGGTTTTCATACACATTGGGTTTCCACCTTATATCTGGTGTTCTTTTGTGTGACTATTTTCTTTTCTTGTTCCTGCTCATTATTTTATGATACTGACATACAAAGTAATGATCAATATTTGAAGAATTATTCAAAGTATAAATAAGGAAGATATATTGAAAAGAATTTGATAATACTGATTCACCCCCCCTCTCAGTATTATTTCCAACATGACTATGGTTGAATTTCAAAGTATGATATTTTTGATATCTAATCTGCTAAGGGTTGGTGTGGAATGTGAAAAATCACAGGAGTCTAAGATACCACTTGGTATATGAATACCAAGGGTCTGAAGGAAATGTATAAATGTGTAAATATTTGTTAATAAATGCAAATCACACTTATCTTAATCTGTTGTCCATTATTTGTGTGTTTATTTAACAAGGTACTAGTGCGGGGGAATTATTACCCTACTCCAATTTAAGCATTGGTTTTGTGGCCTCTCTCTTTGCATGTAAGTTCTTCCTTCCTGATTGTCAGAACTGCAAAAATTGTGTGCACACATATTTCTTACTACGTGCTATTCCTATGGCCTCTCAACAACATTTATTTACCTGAAGGTTTCTCTGTGATACTTGTTGTAACTCCTCTCTCGAAGTTATCAGACCTATAGTCCTCCGATATTGTATTCACTCAACAGTTGTTTCTCTACCACCATTAGATATATTTGTCCGCGTAGTATCCCATTGAATGCATAAACACATATTAAAGCGTTTCTCTATTCTCTAAAACTTAAAGGTATCTGTCTTGCTCAGTGTAACTCCTCTGTGGAGCTTTGTCACCACTTCCTCTTGAAGGAACCATTACAATCTTTCTGCGTAGTGGTGTCACTTGTATCTTCCCTATTGTAAAATTCTAGTGCAATAGTGCAATGATGATTGTTGTGATTAGGTAACCATTAAAGAGCTACACAATACCGAACGTTACATCCTCTATTGCGACTAGACTACTGGATCGTCATAATTATAGTTAAGAGATTGACTCCTTCTCATTGAATAATCCATCAAATTCTACTACGAAACCTCTCACTAAAATAATTCTAGATCCAAGGGAATTTCACACTAGGAATAATACGCAACGCCACACTTAATCAATTTATTCAATAAAATAGAAATTACGGAGTCTTGTCCCTCTCACTCAATTAAAACATTTGTTTGACCTCTGTTTCACTCTCAAACCCTGTCTCTCTCTCTCAATCTCTCACTTACTCACCTTCCTATTCCATCCGACCCCTATCATTACATTTTTTTTCCTCTTTTATGGATCAAATCCTATCCTAACTGCATTGACAACTCAATCTCTATTTTTATCAGTTTAACAATTAAATTCCTATTCTCAAGCTCTGAGACACACCTATTCTAACACTTATCTCCTATTCTAAAAATAATACAATGATTTAATTATTACAATAATTGAAATAAAGATCAATTCGAGAGATCCAACCCTCTCTACTAAAATTGATTTTGACCACTCAGGTCAATGAAATTCATCTTATGTTAGCCACAACATGTGAACATACAATCACATTGTTGGCTAAGTCTGGATGCTCCTGCATCAAACTCCCAGGGAAGAAAAGAATCATTCATCAACCTTTTAGGGTTTACTCCATACTTATGTAATTCCATTGTTGTTAACCAATTGGAATCCCCCATTAGCTGTCCCTTCCATTTGACTAGATATTGAAGATAAACCTGTCCTATGGTTCTTTTGGATACACTTTTCTCCAGAACAACTTCCACCTCTTTCTTGACTGTCTTTGTCATTTGTTCTTCCCAATTTAAACTCTGAACTTCATCTTCTGCAAGTTCATTCTGTAGCTCTGATTCTGTCTCCTTGTATGGATACAAATCTGCAACATTGAAGATAGGTGATATTCCGACCCCTTCTCGCAATTCAATTTCATAAGCATTGGTTGAAAACTTTCTCACAGTTCTGCATGGCCCTATCTTTTTCATATTTAGTTTATTATAAGTACCAACAGGAGATCTTTCTTTCCTCAAGTACACCATCACTAGGTCACCCACTTGGAATTATTTTTCTCTACTCTTTATATTAGCTCTCTGTTTGTATTTTCCACTGCTTTCCTGCAATCTGTTTTTGACATCTTCATGTAGTCTCTGCATCTGCTCTACAAACTATTCAACCTTTCCACTCCTTGTTTCCTATTTACCCAATTTTTTGGGCTCATACACACCTCTTGGATTTATCCCAAAAAAAATCTGAAATGGACTCATCCCAGTACTTCGATTTGGAGTATCTTTATAAGAAAACTCAGCTTGAGCAAGTTCTATATCCCACTGATTAGGATTTTTATACACTAAACTTCTCAATATGTTTCCCAGGCTTCTGTTTACCACTTCCGTCTGTCTATCTGTTTGAGGGTAACATGCTGAACTGAAACTAAGGTTGGCACCTACTTTCTTCCAAAACGTTCTCCAGAAATGCCCAACAAACTTTGTATCCCTATAAGATACAATACTTATAGGCAATCCATGTAACCTTACAACTTCTGGAAAAAATATATTAGCAATATGTGTTGCATCACTAGTCTTTTTACATGCAATGAAATGTGCCATTTTTGAAAATCTATCTACCACAACATAAATGGAATCATTTCCTCTTAGAGTTCTAGGTAATCCCAAAACAAAATCCATACTAATTAGATCCCATGGTCGATCTAGTATTGGTAATGGCTGGTACAATCCTGTATTTTGGCTTCTCCCCTTAGCATGCTGACAAATCATGCACTTCTCAATAAATCTTTTAACATTAGTTTTCATCTTTGGCTAGTAGTAAAAAGCATTTACCTGAGAAAAGGTTTTGTCTTGTCCAAAGTGCCCAGATAACCCTCCACTATGTTTCTCCTTGATTATGTTTTCCCTCATAGAACATTTGGGAATGCATAGTTTGTTACCTTTAAACAGTAAACCTCCTTAGATAAGATAATCTAACCACTGGGTTCTATTATGAACTGCTAGATTTTGTACAACTGCATAAATATCTTTAAATTCTGCATCATCTTTATAGATGTCAACCAATTCTTCAAATCCTACAACACTAACTCTTAATTCTTGCACAATGAAATTTACCCTGCTTAGAGCGTTAACAACTTTGTTCAACTTACCACTTGTATGTTTTATCACACAAGTGAAACTCTGCAAAAATTCTACCCACTTGGCATTCTTCTAGTTCACTTTTGGTTGGTTGTTTATGAACTGTAATGCCTGATTGTCAAAATACAATACAAACTCCTTTGGTAGCAAATAATGTCTCCATTTTTTTAAAGCTTTCACAACAGTATAAAATTCTTTGTCATAAGAGGAATATTTCTTGTTAGCTTCATTTAGTTTCTCACTAAAGTATGCTATTGGTCTCTATTCCTGACTTAAAACTGCTCCAACTGCAACTCTACCAACATCAATTTCAACTTGAAAAACTTTTCCAAAATTAGGCAAAGCTAAAACTAGTTTTTTTGTAATTTTCTTCTTTAACAACTTAAAATTTCGGTCTGCTGCTTTTGTCCACTTGAATGGCTGATTAGTCTCTTTGATTGTTTCAATAATTGGTGCACAAATTTGACTAAAACTTCTAATAAATTTTCTATAAAAACTTGCAAGACCATGAAAACTTCTTACCTCAAATATGTTTCTTGGAGTTGGCCAGTTCCAAATTGCTTGGACTTTCTCTGGATCCATTTTCAGACCTTCTTTAGAAACTACAAACCCCAAATAGATTAATTCTTCTTTCATAAAACTACATTTCTTCAGATTTATCAGCAGTTTCTCTTTCTGCAGAGTTCTTAGAACCAACTTAAGATGCTCCAGATGTTCCTCTTTGCTTGGACTGAAAACTAGAATATCATCAAGATAAACAATGACAAACTTGCCTGCATATTCCTTCAAGACTTCATTCATCAATCTCATGAATGTGTTGGGTGCATTAGTGAGTCCAAAAGGCATCACTAACCACTCATACAACCCACTGTTTGTTTTAAATGCAGTCTTCCATTCATCTCCTTCTCTAATCCTTATTTGATGGTATCCACTCTTCAGATCTATCTTAGTAAAATACTTTGACCCACTTAAACAATCCATCAAATCATCCATGCATGGTAAAGCAGATCTATACTTGATAGTAATCTTGTTTATGGCTCTGGAATCAGTACACATATGCCATTCACCTCCTTTCTTTGGACTGAGTACTGTTGGTACAACACATGGACTAAGACTCTCTCTGATTAATCCCTTATCCATCAATTCTTGCACTTGTCTCCCAACTTTTGCATTTTCTTGAGGAGTTAACCTGTATGGTGCTTTATTTGGCAAACTTGCTCCAGGTATTAGATCAATGTGATGATTAATACTCATGATTGGTGGTAATGAATTTGGTAACTCATCCACAATAATATCAGCAAAATCATTCAATAGAGTTTTGATTTCTTCAGATAAATCATCTAAGTTTGTGGAAGTCAAAATTACCTTAGGTCTCCTTATGACAACAAAATGTATATGTTCATCCTTCTTGACTTCTTGCAGCAATTCTTTCCCACTTATCAGCATAACACTATTTCCAAGCGCTTCTTTGCCTGCTTCCTCCTTCAATGGCAGTAGTGTGTGTTTATTTCCATCCTTCTCTAAAGTGTAAGTGTTTCTTCTTCCATCATGTATAACTTTTCGATCAAACTGCCAAGGTCTTCCCAACAATACATGGCATACATCCATTGGCATTACATCACATCCTTATAAGTACCAATCTGGATCTCTACCTTGCATTGTTCTGTCACAATAAGCTGATGTCCTTTTACGGCCATGATACTTTGTAAGGAGTAGGGTGTATTGTTTTCACTAATCCCAACTTGTCCACCATTTCTATAGAAACAAGGTTATCAGTGTTTCCACTGTCAATTATCACTTTACAACATTTTCCTTTGGACTTTCATGTAGTTCTGAATAAACTCTTTCTCTGAGCTGGTTCTCCTGTCTTTTTCTTTGATTTAAGCAATACCCATTTTAATAACAAGGATTCTCCTACTTCGGGTGGTTCTTCCTTATTTTCAAGTTGAGGTTTATCTTCCTTTGCCTCAGCCACATCCACATTCCGCTGATTTGTTGCTTTATTATGAGGACAGTCCCATGATCCATGTTCCCATTCTCCACATGTATAACACTAAATTTCTCTTCCTCGACATCTTCCTCTGGGTGCAAATCTCCCTCTACTAAAGTCTCCTCTCTGTGGTGGTATACTACTTGAACCTCCTACTTCACCCTGAGGGTGTTGACATCTTGATTTGTTAGTTCCTCTACCTCTTGCAGAACTTTTCCCTCTATTCTTTTGATTTTGCTTCCTCAACATCTTCTCCTCTGCCTTCAAAGCTACTTGATAGGAATCTTCAATTGTCTTCAGACTCAAAAAACTGATTTCATCCTGTATGTCATATCTCAAGCCATTGATGTATCTGGATACCTTTTCTATGTCATCCTCTGCATGTCCTCCTCTAATGCTCTGTTTATAAAATTCTTCTGTATATTCTTTGACAATCATTCCATTTTGTCTCAAATTCTGTAAGTGTCTAAAAATATTTAACTAATAATATTTTGGCGTGAATTTACCTTTCAACCTACTCACCATTTTATCCAATTGTTTGATCTTGAGCTTCCCCTTTCTCTCTCTGGATGTTTGTAGTTCATCCCACCAGATAGCTACATGACCCTTCAATCTAGTAACTGCAAATTTCACCTTCTTTTTTTCATCAACCTCCTCATAGTCGAAATACTTGTATAATGAACTGATCCAGTCCATCAATTCTTCTACATTGAGATTCCCATCATACAAAGGTATTTCCACCTTTGGTCTTCCACTTGCTTTAGCCAATATCTTGAGAACTTTGGCAGCTTCACTTTCATCCTCTTCTTCTTCCCCAAAAGATTCTTTTGTAGCACTAGCATCTCCTTCATCAGGTGCTCTCCTTTGAGCAGTTTCCATTGTCTCCGTCCTTGTACGCAAGTTTCAAATCTCTTCCAGCAAAACTGCATTCCCTACAGGTCTCCCCCGACCTATGCCAACTCCTCTCCTAGGTGGCATGTTTACTGTAGCAGACTTAATCCTTGAGCTCTGATTCCAAATTATGTGGCAATCCACAATTAGACTAATCTTTAACTTGAAAACCAATCAGCCACACGTTAGTCTAGTTTTGTACATGTACTTTATTTCTGAGGGTCGTGCTAATCTGACCAAACACTTCCAGTCCCACTTTGAATTTTATACTCCCGAGCGCTTCAATCTGCACCCTTGATCTCGCTTCTCCAGATCCAACGGATATCGCGCAATCTCGCGTGAATTCTAGCACGACCATTATCAGATCGAGAGCATGCAAGATTTCTGGTTTTCCCGTGCTACGTGTCACCCGCTAAGGTTTCTCACGTGAAATTGTGAAATACCATTTACCATTTCTAAAGTGCGCGAGATACTGCTTACCACTTGGCAATACTGCCCACGTGCTTAATACGCGCTTTTAATAAATACGTTTTAACAAAGGTTTAGCACTTAAGCTGAGAATAACCCTTAATGCAAATCGACTATGATTTATCAATAAAATGCATAAACATAAAATAATACCTGATTAGGGTCCAGAATGTCGATACACAGATTCAAGATAATTTCACACCAGGAATAATACGCAACGCCACACTTAATCAATTTATTCAATAAAATAAAAATTACAAAGTCTTGGCCCTCTTGCTCAATTACAACATTTGTCTGACCTCTGTTTCACTCTCAAACCCTATCTCTCTCTCTCAATCTCTCGCTTACTCACTCTCCTATTCCATCCGATCCCTATCATTACATTTTTTTCTCTTTTATGGATCAAATCCTATCCTAACTGCATTGACAACTCAATCTCTATTTTTATCAGTTTAACAATTAAATTCCTATTCTCAAGCTCTGAGACACACCTATTCTAACACTTATCTCCTATTCTAAAAATAATACAATGATTTAATTATTACAATAATTGAAGTAAAGATCAATTCGTGAGATCCAACCCTCTTACTAAAACTGATTTTGACCACTTAGGCCAATGAAATTCATCTCATGTTAGCCACAAAATGTGAACATACAATCACATTGCTGGCTAAGTCTGGATACCCCTGCATCAAAATGCAGCTCACGCTTATCTTATTCCGTTGTTAATTATTTGTGTGTTTGTTTAACAGATATAATCACCTACAACCATCATAAGTCACCTACAATAGTGACGAAAATACATGATAGTGGCATAATAAGTAAATTGAAATCATCTCTCTTCATCCGCATATCATTTGCGTTCGTTGGGCTTGAATTTTCTTAGCATATCTTGTCATTTTTGGAGGACTTTCATAATAATTGGATGTCTAATATATGCATTTTGAGTTCTAATCATAAGCATATCAGTGGTGTAAAAATTAATTAACCATCATCCCATCTCATTGGCAAGGCATTTGCATCATTGGGTTATTTCATTTTCTTGGTGTATGTTGTGTTTAGAGGGATTTGTTGTGGTGATCTCTTGGCTTCCATCTCTTGCATCCATTGCACGTAGGGAAAATTTTAAGAACCCCCACCCCCCCCCCGCCCTCGAAATTATATGTATAATAAATGGGTGAATCCCCATGGTACATATAAAAATGTATAGGCTATTTTTTCAATTATACAATATGTATATATAATTTTTTGGCAAATTGTTTATTGAATATTTTTTTTTTTAAATCTTGGTGAGTTTTTCACTAAATTATAAAATTTGTAAAGTCATTGCCAATAGTATTACTTCTCAACATAGTGTTTTGGTGGCTAAGTCAGTGATGCTATGTTCAAAGTGTTCAACACCTTCACAAGTTATATTTTGGCATTAGGTGAAATCAGTGCAACATCTTGGAAAAGTTCGAAGGACCATTAATCTATGTGACATTATTTCCCTACCCACCTATTTTAAGTTTTGGGTTTGCTTATTATTAGAAGCATTTTCTCCACTTGGTGAGTTGTAGTAGGGTTGGTTTGGTGGCAATTTGCGAGTAACTAGATTGGTTAGGAGTTATTTTTTGAGATAAATCTCAAATTCTTATCGTGACAAGTACTAAAAATTAGTGTAGGCCAAATTGTCCCACCAAATAAACACTGATAATTAAATAAAGTTTTTAAAAGCTCTATTCCAAAAAATACATCTATAAATATAATAATTAATATAAAATATTAAAAATATTTATTATTATTATTATTTAAATAATAAAAAATATTTATTATTTTGTGTTTATTATTTCTTAATATTTACAACAATAGATAAAATGTTATCTAATGTATGTAATTTTTACATTAAAACATAAATTAAAATAATAATATTTCCTAAATAAATATTTTTAATTAAAATAATTATTATTATAATTGTATAATAAATTTTTTTTGATTAATTATATTTACATTTATATGTTTTTATTTATATTTTATTTTACATTGAGTTATTTAAAGAATATGGTTAGAGTGTCAAAATAATAATTTGAGTTATATAAAAATATCATTATAATTTAGTGTATTTAGGTAAAAATTTAAAAATAGTAAATATAGAAAATATATCTTACATTAATTAATTTTCTATCATAATAAAATAGTTTCATTATATCTCTACATCCATTATTATTTGAGCACTATATATTTATATGAATTTGAATAATTTACAAGCGTTATTGTTGGAAGAAAATATGCATAAATATAAAAGTTTTGTAAAACTATTAATGTTTTAATTATATATATATATATTTTGTATCTCTTTCACTTTGACTAAAAGATAATAGGTATATATATTTAAATAAGTATATATATTTAAATTGGTGATATATAAATATAATTTTAAGTGCATGTATAATTTTTAATTTTCTAACCTTTTACGTATATATATATTATTTATGAATTATAAAACAATTATAATTTAATCAAAATATAAATTATGTTATTAATATTTTTTTAAATTCATTTTTATATCACTTCACTTTTTAACTATAAAAATAATTAAATAAGTATATGCAAATACATATTTTTAAATGATGATATAATACAAAGAAAATTAGACAAGCCAATTTAGAAGATGAAATTAAAACATATTTCGATATATAATGTTTAAAAATAATAATTGGAAAATCATTAAAAAACAATTGAGATTGTTTAATTAATATTAAAAAATAAAACTTATCCTATTAAATGTTTTCAAATTTATAAACTTTTTAATTTTAGATGAGAAAAATTAGTGAAACACTTGTTTCTTTGCTCAAAGTAGTGTAGATATAATAATAATAATAATAATAATAATAAAATGAATACAATAAATCACTAATATTATTACTATTGACAATAAATTGTTTTGTTTTGTTTTTTGTTTTTTTGTTCACCAAAGAGAATGCAATAAAATGAAATGGAACAAGTGAATTGATTAATAAAAATGTAGGGTCGAGTGTTACCATAATTTTGCATCAAAACCTGTTTAATTTTTTACATCAAAATCCATTTAAAAACATTCCTACACTAGAGTATTACTTATATTTTTATATGTTTTTATTTATATTCTATTTTACATTGAGTTATATAAAGAATATGGTTAGATTGTCAAAATAATAATTTGAGTTATATAAAAATACCATTATAATAATACTTAGTGTATTTAGGTAAAAATTTAAAGATAGTAAATATAAACAATATATCTTACATTAATTATTTTTCTATCATAATGAAATAGTTTCATTGTATCTCTATATCCCTTATTATTTAAGCACTATATATTTATATGAATTTGAGTAATTTACAGTGTTATGAAAAATTTTGTTAGAGGAAAATATACATAAATATAAAAGTTTTCGTAAAACTAGTAATGTTTTAATTTTTGCTATATATATATATATATATATATATATATATTTCTTTCTTTCTTTCTTTCTTTCTTGTCTCTCTTTCACTTTGACTGAAAGATAATATTTTTTTTAATTGTTGATATATAAATACATTTTTAAATGCATGTATACTTTTTAATTTTCTAACCATATATATATAGATATAGATATATATAGATATAGATAGATAGATATAATTTATGAATTATAAAAAAATTATAATCTAATCAAAATATAAATTTTATTATTAATATTTTTTTAAATTCATTTTTATATCATTTGTCTTTTTAACTATAAAAATAATTAAATAAGTATGTGCAAATACATATAATACAAAGAAAATTAGACAAGTCAATTTAGAAGATGACATTAAAACATATTTTGATATATAATGTTTAAAAATAATAATTGGAAAATCACTAAAAACAATTGAGATTGTTTAATTAATATCTTAAAAAGGAAAACTTACCATACTAGATGTTTTAAAATTTATAAAATTATTAATTTTAAATGAGAAAATTAGTAAAACAATTGCTTCTTTGCTCAAAGTAGTGTGGATATAATAATAATAATAAATTAATATTGATAATACTAAAAATGAATGTAATAAATCACTAATATTATTACTATGAACAATAAATAGGTTTTTTTTTTTTTTTTTTTTTTTTACTAAATACAATGCAATGAAATGAAATGGAACAATTGAATTGATTAATAAAAATGTAGACTCAGGTGTTACTATAATTTTGGATCAAAACATGTTTAAATTTTTTACATCAAAATCCATTTAAAAACATTTCAACACTAGAGTATTACTTGTATTTTTATATGTTTTTATTTATATTCTATTTTACATTGAGTTATATAAAAAATAATGTTAAACTGTCAAAATAATAATTCGAGCTATATAAAAATACCATTATAATAATACTTAACGTATTTAGGTAAAAACTTAAAGATAGTAAGTATAAACAATATATCTTACATTAATTATTTTTCTATCATAATGAAATAATTTCAACGTATCTCTACATCCATTATTATTTAAGCACTATATATTTATATGAATTTGAGTAATTTACAAGTGTTACTGAAATTTTTGTTAGAGGAAAATATACATAGATATAAAAGTTTTTATAAAACTAGTAATGTTTTAATTTTTGTTATATACATATATATTTCTCGCATTTCTTTCACTTTGACAAAAAAATAATATATTTTTTTTAATTAGTGATATATAAATACAATTTTAAATACATTTATAATTTTTATTTTTCTAACCTAATCAAAATATAAGTAATATTATATATATATGAATTATAAAAAAATATAATCTAATCAAAATATAAATTATATTATCAGTATTTTTTTTAATTCATTTTTATATCATTATGTCTTTTTAACTATAAAAATAATTAAATAAGTATGTGAAAATACATATTATAATACAAAGAAAATTAGACAAGTCAATTTAGAAGATGACATTAAAACATACTTGGATATATAATGCTTAAAAATAATAATTGGAAAATCAGTAAAAAACAGTTGATATTATTTAATTAATATCTTAAAAAAGAAAACTTACCTTATTAGATGTTTTCAAATTTATAAAATTATTAATTTTAAATGAGAAAATTAGTAAAACACTTCCTTCTTTACTCAAAGTAGTGCGGATATAATAATAATAATTATATTAATATTAATAATACTAAAATGAATACAATAAATCACTAATATTATTACTATCAACAATAAATAGTTTTTTTTCTCTAACCAAATACAATGCAATGAAATGAAATGGAACAAGTGAATTGATTAATAAAAATGCAGGGTCAGGTGTTACTATAATTTTGCATCAAAATCTGTTTAAATTTTTTACATCAAAATCCATTTAAAAACAATTCAACACTAAAGTATTACTTATATTTTTATATACTTTTATTTATATTCTATTTTACATTGAGTTATATAAAGAATATGGTTAGATTGTCAAAATAATAATATGAGTTATATAAAAATACCATTATAATACTTAGCGTATTTAGATAAAAACTTAAATATAGTAAATATAAACAATCTATCTTACATTAATTATTTTTCTATCATAATGAAATAGTTTCATTGTATCTCTACATCTATTATTATTTAAGCACTATATATTTATATGAATTTAAGTAATTTACAAGTGTTACGGAAATTATACATAAATATAAAAATGTTTGTAAAACTAATAATGTTTTAATTTTTGTTTATATATATATTTCTTTCTTTGACTAAAAGATAATATTTTTTTAATTAGTGATATATAAATATAATGTTAAATGCATGTATAATTTTTAATTTTCTAATTTATTCAAAATATGAGTTATATATATATATATATATATATAATTAATTTATGGATTATAAAAAAATTATAATCCAATCAAAATATAAATTATATTATTAGTATTTTTTTAAATCTATTTTTATATCATTTGTATGTTTAATTACAAAAATAATTAAATAAGTATGTGGAAATACATATTTTTAATTGATAATATAATACAAAGAAAATAAGACAAGTTAATTTAGAAGATGATATTAAAACATATTTGGATAGATAATGTTTAAAATAAAAAAATGGAAAATTAAAAAAACAATTGAGATTGTTTAATTAATATCTTAAAAAAATACTTACTCTATTAAGCCTTTTCAAATTTATAAAATTATTAATTTTAAATGAAAAAAATTAGTGAAACACTTGCTTCTTTGCTCAGAGTAGTGTAGATAATAATGTCAGGCCAGGCAGTAACTCTCCAAAGGCAGAAAAACGAATTGATGTATTATTCCATAGGTAACCCATTTTTATATACAATAGGGAGTGATTGTTCAATTCATCTCCCGATGACTGTTCACCTTCCCAATTTATTTAGTTACATAAAATTCCCAATCATGAAGATTAGGTGTCAACATTCCCCCCTTAATCTGAAGGGATGTTGGTGAGTCCAAGCATCATTCTGAATCGTTCAAGCTTTTCCTTTCCAAGTGCTTTGGTGAAGATGTCTGCAATTTGCTCATTTGTGGAACAATGACGGAGATGGATTGTTTTGGCCTCAACATGATGTCGAATCAGATGATATTTAGTATTGATATGCTTTGTTCGATCATGGAACTTTGGGTTCTTGGCTAGTTTTATTGCAGAGGTGTTATCAATCATGAGTGGAGTTGATTGTACTTGTTTTACCTGCAAATCTTCAAGAATTTTCCTGAGCCACACAATTTCTTTCGTTGCTTCAGCTGCTGCCACGTATTCTGCTTCTGTTGTGGAATCTGCTGGAACTGATTGTTTGCGTGATCTCCAAGAGACAGCTCTTGATCCAAGACTCATAGCATATCCTGAGGTAGATACCCCAATTTCTTTGTCTCCATCGAAGTCTGAATCAGAGTATCCAATCAAGCTGAAGTCGTCCACCTGTGTATACTTGATTCCAAGGTCTTGAGTTCCCTTCAAGTACCTTAGAACTCTTTTTGCAGCAGACCAATGTCCCTCACAAGGGTTTTACATGAACCTGGAGAGGATTCCAACAGTAAATGAAATGTCTGGTCTGGTAGTAGTGACGTAGATGAGACTTCCTACAAGCTGTCTATACTTTGTTGCATCCTCAAATTCCTTTCCTTCAATAGATGTGAGCTTTAAGTTTTGTTCCATTGGAGTAGAAAGAGGATTGCAATCTGTCATGCCAAATCTGTTTAACAAATCTCCAATGTATTTCTTTTGAGAAAGAAATATGGATTTTGGATGTTGGGTTACTTCAATGCCAAGATAGTAATGAACATAGCCCAAATCAGTGATTTCAAAACTTTTCCCCAATTCCTTCTTTATGGATGCAAGGTAGCTTTCATTGTTCCCTGTCATTAAAAGATCATCTACATATACCACAAGATACACAATTGTTTTGCCAACTTTCTTGACAAATAAAGTTGCATCATCAAGATCAAAATGACTGAAGTTGAGTTTCAGAAGATGCTCAGTTAGTTTTTCATACCAGGCTCGCGGTGCTTGTTTGAGGCCATACAAGGATTTCACAAGTTTGCATACTTTATGTTCATGTCCTTTCACAACAAATCCTTCAGGCTGGGACATAAAAACATTCTCTTTTAGATCTCCATTCAAGAAGGCAGTTTTTACATCCATTTGATGGACTTTCCAACCGTTCTGAGCTGCTAGTGCAAAGAGTGTCCGGATGGTGGCCCATTTTGCTGTGGGGGCAAAAGTTTCCTCATAATCGACCCCTTCCTTCTGTGCAAAACCTTTTGCCACAAGCCTAGCTTTGTGCTTGTCAAGTGAGCCATCAACTTTGTACTTGTTCTTGTAGACCCACTTGCAGCCAATTGGTTTGGTTCCAAATAGAGGATCAACCAGCTTCTAAGTGCCATTCTTTATGAGAGCATCATACTCCTTTTGCATCACTTCTTTCCATTCATCATGAGAAGCAGCTTCTTTGAAGGAAGTTGGTCCAAAATCTGTAGACAAGTTCAATTCACAATCATAAGTAACATCCATATCAACATGTGAATTAGAGTCATCTACATCACCTCCATTTTGTCGGTTTGAATTTCTGGTTCCTATTTTTCCAATTTCATCAGGATGAACACTTTCAAGTGTCTTTGTCAGCCACTTTGGGGGACCTTTCTGAGATGGTCCAAGCTGCTCTGTTGATTGAGTTGGGACTGAATCAAGATTGAGTCTCCCAATTCTATCAATTACATCACTTAAAGCATCATCCGTTGTTGGAGTTTCATGCAAGGGAGATTGTTCTTCAGAAGAAGATTCCACATGTTGATCTAGTATAGGAATCCCCCCTTCAAGATGTGGAATCTGATTATCAAATTCTTGAAATGATTTCGTTTTTGCGAATCTACCCAAGCGATCAAGTTGCCGCTCAACAACATTGTCAGATTTGGATGATTCAAGAAAAATGACATCTCTAGATACAACAAACTTTTTATTTACTTCATCATAGAGGCGGTATGCTTTAGAGGTGTTTGAATACCCCAGGAAGATACACTTACGACTTCTAGCACCAAGTTTGTTTCTATGTACCTTTGGTATCAAAGCATAACAGGTGGAACCAAAGATCCTGAGATGTTTTACCGAAGGAACATGTCCATACCACAATTCATAAGGAGTCTTGTTTCTCATAGCATTAGATGGACATCTATTCTTTATATATGTAGCACATAGAACAGCATCAGCCCAAAACATTATCTTTACATTTTTGAAGAAAAGCATGGATCGTACCATATTCAAGATTGTTCTATTCACTCTTTCAGCTACGCCATTCTGTTGGGGATTATAAGGCACAGTTGTTTGATGTTTGATCCCATGTTGGCGAAGATAGTTTTCAAATTCATTTGATGTATATTCTTTTCCATTATCAGTGCGAATAGACCCAATATGAGATTGTGCATCATTTTCAATCCATTTATGAAAATTCTTAAATGTTTGAAAAGCATCAGATTTGTTCTTCAATAAATAAACCCAACACATTCTGGTGTAATCATCAATAAATGTCATGATATATTTATTTCCATTTGCAGAAGGAACAGGCATTGGACCACATAAATCTGAATGAATGAGTTCAAGCTTCCTATGTGCTCTTGAATGTGAATCATGAAAAGACTGTTTGCTATGCTTTCCTAGAATGCAAGCATCACATTGCTTATGTTTCCTAGGAATTGTAGGCAAACCAGCAACACCATTTTTCTTCAATAAGTGGAGACTGTCATAGTTTAAATGTCCAAATCTAGCATGCCATAATAAACTTGATGGAAGTGTACCTTCTTCATGATGAGAAATATATGAGAAATGTTGTGCATGAGCAGAGGTTCCTTGCAGTTTGAGAAGACTTTCTTCTTCTATTCCCCTCATGACAAGTGAGTGGTCAGATGCTTTTCTTACCTCAAGCTTTCCATCAAACATATGAATGGAGTGACCTTGCTGGCGGATGTGGACCAAGGACAACAAGCTTCTCTTGAGCTGTGGGAGATATAGAACATGATCCAGAAGAAAGTCTGGAAGACCAGGCAGTTTAAGCCTGATTGTGCCAAGCCCTGATGGCTTGATTTTTGACTGATCTGCAAAGTATACTGCTCCATCAACATTGTCAGTGAAATCTTCAAAAAAATCTTTCCTATGAGTCATATGACAGGTTGCTCCTGAATCAAGCAACCAATCATTTTTCGAAGAAGCAAGTGAAGCATTAAACAAATCTTCATTTACTCCAATGTTACATTGTGCCTCAATATAGTGAGCGGATTCAGGTGCTTTACCTTTGTCTGTATCATCAGTTTTACCTTTCTGCTGGTTTCTTTTCTGCTCAATTTTGTCCCATGGTAGCTTGCATGTAGAAGCATCACGTGATCCATTTCGTTTGCAGCGAATGCAATGCAGATCTGCTTTTTCTCCTTGAGAATGTCTGCCCCCCCTGCCTCTGAAGTATCTTCCTCTTCCTCTTCGTCCACCTCTTCCTCTTGTAGAATCTTGAGCAGGATGCTTTTCTTTATGAGCAAGGCAAACAGTCTCTTCAGAAGATTCAAGGACTGTCTTCTTTCCAAAGGCTTTCTCTTTTTCAGCAAACTTTTTCACAAGAGAGTCAAAGTTTATATCTTTAAGATTTCCATTTGCTTGTAAAGACTCAAGATAATTGGAGTAAGTAGGATAGAGTGCCTTGAGAAAAGCAATAAGAGGGATATCCAGCTCAACCTTAGTGGATTTGATATCATGCATTATGGATTTTACTTCAGATGCAAGAGCAAGAGGATCATTATTTTTCAGTTCAAGAGTGAAGAGTTTAATCATGAGCTGAACAACTTCAAGTGCAGAATGTGAGTCATAGAGTTCTTTGAGCTTTTGTAAAGCTTCAAAGGCAGTTGAATATGATGAAATATGGCGACTTACTTCTTCATTTACAGATGCTGCGATTAATGCATATGCTTTGCTGTTCTTGTTATCCCAAATGACGAGCTCTATGTCTGATGAAGGTTGTACTGGGTCATTGTCTCCTTCTTTGACACACACTCCTTTCCACAACTCATTGAAGATGAGGGTGTGTTTTATCATCCGGGACCATTCAGGATAGTTCTCCTTGCCAGTGAGAACTATTCCTACCATAGAGATGATTGAATGCATTCTGTAAAAAAAAATACTTCTGCTGATAAAAAAAAAAACTTTTGCTGATAAAAAGAACTTCTGCTGATAAAAACTTCCGCTGATAAAAAAACTTTTTGCTGATATACAATGAAGTTGTACTCAAAAGGGCAACTCAAAAGATTTCAAATCCACAATGTGACCCCTATAAATCCATCATTGTATAAATTCACCTTACATAAACTTCATATAACTTTCATATAAGTCCATCATATAACCCTCATAAAACTTCACCTTATAAATCTTATATAAATCTCATAAAACTTCACCTATAAATATCATGGTCATGCGCATTCTTTGAACTGTAATTTACAGCGGTCAACTTCGGCAAAGCATTAAACCAAGTTATGGAGGCCAGCGCACAATTCGAACTATTCAAAATGTATTGAAACCATTCACCACACCTTTTGATCGTATACCATTCAGGCATGTCAAAAATACCATTGGAACTTATTTGAAACAGGCAGCAAGCGTATTTATTTGAAAAAATTCAAAATATATGTCAGCAGCATTCAAAACAGCACTCAAAAGGGCAACTCAACAGCAGCACTTATTTGAAAACAGCAGCACCATTCCGCCAACCTTAAACCAGTACAGTGCTACACCATTGAGCCACAGCGGCAACACTTATTTGAAAACAACAGCATTTGTTTGAAAGCACCACGAACAAGGGAAGAGAGAACAAGATTGGAGACAGCATAGCATGGCTGACCAGATAAATATGTATATTTTAAAACAGTTTTTTTTTTCTCACAAAAAAACATTGATTTTATTTTGATGAGGTGTTCTCACTGCTTCGTCTGAGGCAAGACTGCTTCCAGCGCCTTCCGCTGCTCAGGAGTAAAGGAATCTGGAAAATCTACAGAGAAATGAATATACAAATTACCTTTCATAGAAGGCCGATGGTAAACCGGCATTCCTTCATCTTTAATAACCTTGAACTGACCCGGCTTGACAACTTCAGCCGCACTTGATTTGATAAGCAGTTGCCTACCATCCAGATGGGTTAATACAAATTGGAACCCACACAGTGCCTCCCTCAATAATAAGGTATTCTCAACAACAAGATCATCTCCCTTTTCTCGCAGCAACGCAAATTTCTTCTCCTGTTGTTTCTCTTATGAGAATAAGTGCGCAGCTTCAGGCCTATGCAGGGCAGAGACAAGCATTATGGACAAAGCGCAGTGGCAGAGGCAAATTATTTCAGAACAGAAGGGAATAAAGCAGAGGCAGAGGGAGAGGTCAGGATAGAGGAGTTACAAGGCGCATAATAGCTAAAACAAGGAGCTGGCTCTGATACCATGTCAGGCCAGGCAGTAACTCTCCAAAGGCAGAAAAGCGGATTGATGTATTATTCCATAGGTAACCCATTTTTATATACAATAGGGAGTGATTGTTCAATTCATCTCCCGATTACTATTCACCTTCCCAATTTATTTAGTTACATAAAATTCCCAATCATGAAGATTAGGTGTCAACAAATAATAATAATAAAATGAATACAATAAATCACTAATATTATTACTATGAATAATAAATAGTTGTTTTGTTTTTTTTTTTGTTTTTTACTAAATACAATGCAATAAAATGAAATGGAACAAGTGGATTAATTAATAAAAATGTAGGTTAAAGTGTTACTATAATTTTGCATCAAAACTTATTTAAATTTTTTACATCAAAATCCATTTGTATCAAAACTGGTTTAAATTTTTTACATCAAAATCCATTTAAAAACATTCCAACACTAGACTATAATGTTTTAATTATATATATGGTTCAAGATATATGTGTGTGTTTGAATTTGACATATTGAATTTTAAACGAATTTATCTAAATTGTACAACTAAACTAATTTATCTAAATTGGTTAGCTTCATACTCACATAAACAATCAATAAGTCCAAGTATTCACAAAAAATGAAATTATGAAATTATTAATCATGAAAGTCCTACTCTAGAAGTCTACTCATCACCCAAGATGAGGATAGTGGGAAAATTTTGGCTAAGATATTATGGAGATATTCATGGAGATATTGTAGAGAAAGTTGTGGAGAAAGATGAACCAATTAATCAAATTAATAATTTGTTATGAGAATGTCAATTCTATAATATGAACCTCGTCTCAGTGTGAATAATGTATCATTATTATTTTTGAATATAAAACCAGGCTTAAAATTCTTTTCCGCCAAAATTCCTGGTCTCTCTAGATATTATTTTTGCATTTATTATTTTCAATTTGTATTAGAGTAAGGTTGAGGGTAGTAAGGCTAGAGTTGAGGGTTAGGTGACTGCTAGGTCATAAGGCTGGAGCAAGTGAAGGTGCTCGTGTGGCAGAGCTTGAGTGTTAAAAGTTCTGCATGCAACTGAGGAGATCCTGTCGCGAGCTGGAGTGATTGACTGCGTGGAGCTACGCTTGGGATAAGCCATTGTGCCTACTGTTTAGAGCCATGGGTAACCAACCGTCCTTCTGTTGTGCATGAACACGCATTTGAAAACGGAGAAGCCTTCACTAGAATTCCTTCTTGTGGTTGTCGTGGAGAGTTGAAAACCTGTGAGATCAGTGAAAAATGCTATGAGAAACAACCTACAACAAACGTGTTTGTTCAGAGTAAGTTGAAATTTGGAGCTAAGTGTTTGGAAGTCTGGGTGCGAATTGTCCGGAGACAAAACGCAGTTTGGAAAATTATATATTGATGTAAGTGAACTTATATATTTCATAGATTTATTTTATGCTCAATGTTTGAGAGAACGCCAGTCCACATTATTTTATATAAAATATCATCAGCAACACAGTGACGAGCATGCACTGGATCATAAGTGATTATCAACATTTCTCAATTCGGCTAATAAGACTGTTTTTGTCCAGATCTATCAAGTTAAAGATCCGTCAAAATTTTCGCACTGTAATTCAAGCTGTCTCTGAACTTTTGGCACCCTTTAATGGACTTTCTTTCTTTTTTGCGAGACTCATGCTCGAATCCACCTCTCGGCTTTGCAAAAGATCACCTCCGTTGTAGTCTTCGACATAAATGTAAACAATTTTTTGTTGTTGTTGCAAAATGGCCCTCATTCTCGTGAGCACTTGGGAAGAACGCTAAAAATGAACATTCGATGCATCAAGTCATATGGAGTCGTACTTTTGCTGTTATGAGAAAATGAGTCAAGTGCAGGATTCCAACGTATTACCGACATCAGATCTGTAAATAGTTTGATCTCTAAAGGTTTTGTAGGGGAACTGTAACTTTATAGTTGTGACAATCATATAAAAATTTCTCTGTGGTACCGGAGGAGCCAAGCTGTAGAGCCAAATTTCATGGAAAACAAGGAGATTGGAAGGCCATATCGGTAATCATAAAATCTCATCTAACACCGTTGAACTTCATCAAATATGACTGCGATTGGGATGCAGAAATATGACTGATTGATTCAGAGATCAGTACACTGGTATGATTAAGCGTCCCAGAAATTGAAATCTCCAGAATATTCATATGCGCAACACCTGAGTGGAAAACTGTAGTCAGGAGTGTGAAGAAATCTGCAGCGTGGAAGCACCTGGAAATCTGCAATGTGGAGGACCTGCATAAAGAACGGTGCACCCAAAAATTCTGAAGAATTTCATGCGGATGGTGACTTTGAGAAAAAACTATGTAATGGTGCATGGTATTGTGGTTTTTTATGTATATGCTCCATAATTAATCTTTCAAAAAAATTACCTTCATAAACATATGAAAGTCATGAAATTGGTGACGTCAAGAAATTAGTAGTATAAAATCATATGGTGTGACAAGTATGAGTTTTAATGTTTGGAACATAAGTGGACACCATTTCATTATGTTGGATAAGTGATGCATGAACATCAGGCTTGAAGAGAAAAGGCTTCGAATTTTATTCCAAAAATACAAAAAAAGTTTACAAGTAAAGGAGTGGGATTATTTGGATGTCACTTTACGAAGTTTTCTAGATAGGGTTTGAGCTAAAATTCAAGTAATTAATTCAATCCATTAATTCAAGTAGTTAGGTTTAGTTGAGATTCTCGAGAAGAATATCATATAGATTAGATAGGATTAGGCAGTTTCGATCCATTGATTTAGGATCTGGTTGTTGTATGTAATAGTATTTATGTAAGTTTTGAATTAGTGTAATGGGATTTGGTTGTGGAGGATTGTATTGCAAAAATTGGAATCTCTTTGTGTCTCTGTGTATTCTGTGCATGAATGGTCAATCCCGAAGGTTTGAAGTTCCTTCGAAATATTTTTGAGTGTTGTGGATTTCCAGTTTGGCCTTTAGAATTAGAGTTTTGTATAATCTTGTGTTATCGCGTTTAAATCTTCATACCCTACGTAATTAAATAATTTGAATGTATTTCAAAACCATAGAGTTTAGTTAGCGATATCCTAAATATAACTTAGAGACAGATTAAACTTGGCGAAAGTGCTAAAACTGGCAGAATGAGGAAAACCTAACAGGTTTGTGAGAAACCCAAGGAAAGATTTGAATTGTCTAATCAATAGACCCAATAGATCTAATGGTCATCACATGCCAACAAGCGCATGCGTTAGAAAGAATAGAAAGGCGGTCTTCATAGGAGAAAGTTGTTTCTCGTGCAGTCTCAAGGTGGTAAGCTGTATTTGGAATTTTCACACGATTACACTTAGCAGTCGACACATAGCACGGGAAAACTGCTTTTCTCACGTGCTCTCGATTCGTTAAACATCACGCAAAAATCCACGCGAGATTACGCGTCAACTGTTGGATCAAGTGGGATTGATCCCCGATGGAGATCATCTAGCTAGTTTGTGAGCGAGGAAAGTGATAACCGTTGGATTGAAGAATGAGATCGACAGTGAAGGTTTAACGCACTAAAGATTTGTGGAATGACGAACGCGATAAGGTTTTAAACTGAAGTTTTAATTCTTTTTGATTCTGTAGAAAAAGTGAAGGTTTACCATATTTCGGGTAAATTTAACAATTCTATTGTTTTAGAAAAATATCTAAAATTAGAGGTTGATGACTAATACTCCAAAGGAAACCCAAGAAGAAGTTCTGCCTGAACTTGAAGAGATCGTTTCTGGTTTTGAACGATTATCATTAACACCTGCAACCATGTTATCGGGAAAACTAGTGTCCATTCAGAGTTGTTAGTCCCACTAAGACGGGTAGCTATCTTAGAAACAAACAAACTAAAGTTACTTGCGTTTTCCTTTATGAGAAGTAAATGAGAGAGAAGTAGAGAGTACCAACCTCAGTCTTTCGCTTGGCTCCTTGCTTGTTTCCTCTCCCCTTTGACAGATCTTTGCCAGTCCTTCCTCGCTTGTCCCGCTTCAAAGAACACCTGTGGAGTCAAAGCAGCATAATACCATCAAAGCATAGAGATCTACAATCATAATCAATATAGGATCAGATATATATTGACCATACAATGCATATATCAACTCAGACATACAAGAATATGGAGGAAAACTCAAATAGCTTTATTGATAGAAAGAGTAGAAGAGAGGATTACAACCCATTGATCTGACCCAGCGCCATCCTCCCAGCCTGAAAGCCCTTCTTCACCTCATGAAAAGCTAGATCACCCAACACTATGATGTTCCACAAAGAAACCAACAACACTTCCTTACAAGATGCAAAATTCCAGCCTTTGGATCTCTAGGATGAGGGATCCATATATAGATGTTTGCAGGTGGGTGAGTCAGCTTCTGGGATTTTTATTAGTGTCCTCTCTCTGATAGTTCTTGGTTCCACTTGGCGATTCATGATCTCTTACTCATCCCTGGATGAATTCAGAGAGGAAGGTGTCAAATGGGCAGTTTCTAGAAGATTCTCTGGGTTTCCACTAGCCAACTGTCTCTGCCATTTGTCTGCTCTCGCTCATCGCACCCTACAGAAAAGCTTTTCAGTATACATCGCACTTTTTGCATGTGGCAGGTGAGATGCATCTCACCAGCACTGACCAGTCTGTATGGTCCAGTTTTGACTAGTTCTGAGTAGTTTTTCAGGGAGAACTTCTGGGAGATGATGTAATCAGCTGACCTTGCTCCTTTAGGGTATGAAACAACACTTTTAGAGACTTAGAAGCTCTTGGTTTATGGACATATGTGATTGGGGTTGAAGTGCCCAAATATGTCTATAACAGTTTCCCCCTAAAGTATGAGGTCATAAATCTTCAGATGTCGGGTGAAATGCTTTACCATGAGGATCCGAGGTTTTTCGAACTAGAAGGTGACCTGTAATAAGATACAATACAATACATTATCTTCATAATATTTTCATGATCTAGCTGAGGCGGGCATTCCCATGCTCGGCTTTATAAATTAGTTTTCATGTACATAGGACAAACAACCGTCTGTGTGGCAGACTAATGATTCTGGTAGAGCCATCATCCCTTAGCTTGGATGATTATCTATGCAGCAATGATGTACATTTGATGTCTTTATTTTCCTGAATATATCGCAACCCAGATGGATAAAACTAGATCTGGGGTCTTCAAAACTCGTTTAATCTTCGCCCGAAGGACAAGTCAATCCATGTGAAAAGATGTTCTGGCGTCGAACATGGAAAGACATCCCCTGATTACCAGCCAATGATGTAAGCTGTTAACAGGAGCGAGAGGAATCACTAATAATGCTAATGACCCTCAAGGTACTGCAATACAATTCACGTGATGTGAATACATAAGTCGATGTTGAACACCACGCAAAATTTTTCAGTCGAAGGCCATTAATGTAAACCTATTTTCGGAAGTGAGAAACTTTCCATTGAGGCATGCAAGCTTCAAAGTACTGAAAGGGTTGTTCCTAAGTTAACTTCTTGAATAATGAGCTGATGTCGACAAGAAGTGACCCGTCGTAGGAGGGCCTTAATGAATCCCACATCTACGACACGAAATAGAGAAAATGATTTTTTGGAGGTGAAAACGATCTGATGATATAAGGTTCAAGGTGGCAGTCATGAAAGAATGAAGGGTGAAGGTATTGCAGCAGATGAGACACAAGATGGGTTGGTGAATTCTCTGAGCGACTTCTCTTGAACATATCGGCGACACTGAAATGGATTGGTAGCGTTAACCCCAAAAATGGATGGTACGGTGGACCAATGGTGATATGACCGGTGAACGGAATAACCCAACCTAACTCAATCATGGTGATGGAGTGAAAGTGTCATGTTCAAGAGTGACCTGCTACCAATAAAGTTTTTTCAAGTTTTCTTCCTAATTTTCCCCAGTCATTTCTGACCAGTACCTCTTTATTTTTGTCAAGCTTGAGGAGGACAACATATGCTTGTACTATAATTTGCCCTTCGGGAAAACACATCGCTATGTTTTAACGAGCCTAGCGACAGTGAAACTCGCTCTTGCCTGCACGGACAAGTTTGTCGCTATTGTTTTAACGAGTTTAACGACAAAGATAACTCGATCATTTTCAATTTTAGAGAGTCTGAAAAAGGACGAAAAGGAAACTCCAACATTCCTTTTTCATAATATAATCCCTTAAGTCTGAAAAGGTATAAAATAATATGAAATGGATGAATTTTCAATAGTTTTAACGAGCCGAACAAGACAAGCACTCGATCTTTTTGTGTAATGATCCTTCAGGTCCAAAAAGATTAAAATCTATAGGAGGGATAACACTTTCGATCGCTTTAACGAGCTGGAGAGGCTAATTGCTCAACAATCTTTTCATATTTTACGAGCCAGATGAAAAGAGCTTAAAGGAGACTCGTTTTTTAAGGAACGAGTGATATTTTCGGGTAGCAGCTTGTTCCAGGTGAGGCTTGGAACTTTTCAATCATGACAGTGAAAAGAAGATGGCTAACAGAATCACTCGTCGCAGCTGTTCCTCAAAAGGGGTAAACAATCAAATGGAGGCGTATGATCGACTAAAAAAGAGTGGAGATGATGGTAAGAACACGACCAAGGCTCAAAAGCTGATGATAATGCGATCGCAATGGTTATTTATCGAAGGTGGGTTCATTTTTTAATGAGCTTAAACTCTGGTGGAACACATGCTCATTGCTAGGTTTATTTTTTAACGAGCTTGAACTTCGCGTAAAACTGCGCGTGCCAGTCGTATAATAAGGATGTCTCATCGATAGGTTCACTTTTTAGGGAGCTTGCCCCATTCGAAACTTTGCTCTGGATCCTTTCATTATGTAAGCTAGGAACGACCAATCCTACGAGTTTAAAGGGTTAAGAACCTACAAACTAAGAAAATAATTGGTCGCTTTTCACTTTCATGCAAAAGGGTTTGCATGCCCCCAGGTATAACGAAGTAGAGTTTCCAGGTTACCATTCAATTTGCAGACAGAACACTTCCTTGGCTCTGTCGGGAAAGGCATACCTTCTCACGGAGGAATCTTATTCCAGTCTAATCCCATTTTCCTAAACGGATGGGTGTATCAAGCTAGTCATATTCTTACGCGGAAACCTACCTTATAACTAGGGTTTTCCTGCCGAAGCAAACCAGGGCGCATGCCCCCTGGGTTTCAATCACAATCATCGAAAGCGCTCATCAGGTGGACGGACTGGAGATTGATGAGACATTCCTTGCACAAAAAGACCAGTTAGGGATGGCATTTGACTATTAGCTATGTGTGAGCTGGGGAATGAAAGCTGGTCTACAAGTTGGACCACTCTGCCTTCATGCGGAAAACACATCACTCGAAAGAGTGAGGAAACAATAGCTCCCATGCTATAAATGCAGTCACGCTCAAGGAGTAGATTGTAATCTAAAGGTCCTTGGACTACCATTACGTTTAGGTAGACAGTTTTCCTTCTCAAAGTTATAGGAAAACTTGGAAGGATACCTAACGGTCGACTGGTTCCTTTGTCGAAGCATGTCAGATTTCCCATCTCAGGCAGAAGCGATGGCGAACCAAGCACTTTCCAAGCAGTTGAGGAAAGGATACTCACAAAAGCCCCTTCATCTATGATAGTACCAACCATGATCATTCTGTAAGCTTGTACTATCATTCAGAATGGTACATTAGATGGTAGGTGGGGTCTGCCTAGTAGATTCCAGTCGAAGGAAACAACTAGGTTGCTTGGAGGTGGCACCGAATAAATGGCTGGATAAAACTCTGACAAACTTCCTTCCTGCGGTAAAGGAATGGGTAGATTTCCCCCATGTTCATCGGAGTCTGTGTTTACAAAAAAAAATTGAACGGTGTCGTTCTCATTCTCCTTGGCGACAGCATCATCTGAAGGTGGACCCTCTGAAGACAAGATTGGGTCGACTGCCGTCTCGACCCGTTGACTTTGGTCCAGGGTGGACTCAGAGGGTTATCTTCAATGATAGGTGCTTCGACCGACAATAAAGGTGTGTCAGTCAGATTTTCAACTAGTGATGGACTCATCCAGAGTTTCTTGTATCCAGGAGGAAGCCGTAGCGGTGAAGCAGGATGGTTATCCAAGACTCTTTTAGCTTCATCTAGGAAGGGACAACGGTGGATGGCATGATTGCCTTCGCACAGTCTACAAGGAATTTTAGATCTTCCTTTTTGTCCAGTGACTTCGTTTTCACTAGTTGATGGCGTACTCTCAACATGATCGTCAGAGGTTGAGAACACCGGATTGTGCAAGCAGGGAGACAGTCCCTTAAGATCTGTGGGATACAAGGACAATCTCGATGATAGTGTTCCCTTTTGCAAATTACACATGGAGATTTAGGTTTAGATGATGCAGTGTGTGGATTTTTGCTAGACGATGTTTGGTTGCCCCCTTTCGTCGTTGGCTTCTTCTTCTTCTTCTCCTTCCCTTTCTTCTTCTTCTCAGTTACTTGGTCCTTAGCTTTACCAGCTTCACCAAGCGAAGAGGAAGAAGGAGAGGGAGAAACAAATGAAGTAGAAGGTTGGGGGGTAACTCTAGTATCATCTGGTTGCTGATTTGATTGCTCAGGAATCACAGTGCTTTGAACAACAGAGGTCGAGAAGAGCCATACTGGCAGGCCAATTGTCAGTCCTAGAAGGGACAATGTGGCCATATGAGGTGCACCAACATCTCCCCAAGAGGAGAAAGGAACAGGATTTCTCCCAAGGGGAAATCCTTGGTTGGTGGACTCCATTTTCTCAACCTAATATCAACAAGGGAACAGGGATGTTATTCTGATTAAAATAAATTTTATGACGCTTTGACACAACTTGCTTTTTCAATTTTTAAGAGTCGAAAAAAAGCTAAAGATGACTCTAGTTGCCTTCGATTTTTAATTAGCCTGAAGTGACAAGTGCTCAGATGCACCTTTTCTTTTAAGGAGTCTGGAAAGGAATGAAAGAGACTAATCTGGAAATCTAGACAGAGGGATTACCAAACCAATCGCAAAACTGCAAAATACTTCTTACGGTAGGGCAGTCAATCTTCCCGAATGCTGTGTTCAGTGCATTGCGATCGATAGGGCGGCAGACACGGATTCCTAAGGATAAAGGATATAGCCTATTGTGGTCTCCCAATATATACTCGACAGTACGTGGGAGCACAAGTTCGTACTAGCACTTGTCGTCTCAAAGAGGAGGAATCACCCAACCTACGATGAAAGCGATAGTTACCAGGCTTTACGACACTAGAATACGTCTCTAACCTAGACTTCTAAATGTTGTGCATTAGGTTCCAAAGCGTTTTTATGTTCATTGAATTTATTTTACAGTTGATCTTTCTTAAGAAGTTTGCCTTTAAGGTTCACCGCGTGATGTAGATACACAATTCCTAAATATGCAACCTAAGATGATAAACAGTCGTTTACTCTTCTTTTTGCAATGAAAATCCTAGCTACTAAGGAAAGAGAAGAAAAATTCTTTCAACATAGAGTAGAGAGCACACACTAGATGCATTGTCCTAAATCAAAATTAACAAGTAGTCTAAATGCAAATGCACATGCATGTATTTGTTTTCCGCTTTCTTAATGTCTGAATGACACAAAGAATGCTAAGTACAAATCTGAATTATCTTTTCTCTCAAAGCGACAGTACTAACAATTTTCTCTTCAAAAGACGAAGACGACACTTTGCAATTTCAAATTCAAAAAACAAAAGGAAGACTAAGACAATACTTTGCAATTTCGAATTCAAAAAACGAAAGGAAGACTACTTTGCAATTTTGAATTTGACGCTTTGCAATTCCGAATTTAAAAAACGAAAGGAAGGCTAAGAGCAACACTTTCAACTTCAATTTGAAAACTGCTTTTGACACTTGAAATACTATTAATTCAAATCAAATACAAGAGTAACAGTGTAATTGACCATCAAGAAGAGTAGGATTCTTTTCTTTGACTGAAAATGACACTTGTGACACTTTCAAATCAAAAGACGACAGTTCGATTAAGCTATTGTCCCTAAAGGAGAACTGTAAATGGTGAAAAATACATAAAAACATTCAAAATTCTTTGTACAATGGAGGTTGAATAATGCAAAGAAAGGGAGTTTCAACAATGGTATACTGATCACAGACAGCAAAACTCCTGAATAAAGTTGAAGAGTGTGAAGAAAAACCAAAATCTGGAGCTAGAAACAGTGTTATCTAATCATTGCACTTGTAACACAAGGAAACAGGGATGCACATGGGAGGTGTGATGCATCCAGACTGTCAAAAGGAGATAGTGCGATGGCCAGGGATGAGACTTTAACTTGGTTTTTGGTCACAGTTTGCAGCTTAGTTCAGGGATTTAGGTTGAACTAATGATAGTCAGTAAATACAAAACATAAGGGCTGATATAATGAGGTTACTTGAGCCACCACCAGGGCACTTAGGATTTTTGCAAGTCAGATGTTTAATTCATAAACTAACCTGGAGATTGAATGAAGCAGTGTTTATCTACTTTGTAGTTGCATAGAAAAAGCAGTTCGAAGGTTAGCTGGCATAACTTCAGGCTCCATTTGTAGTTTATAAAGTAAAAAAACTAGGAACATGCAAACAAGTTATTCGCTCCCCAGTGGAGTCGCCATTTTGTTATTGGAAAAACTAGTGTCCATTCAGAGCTGCTAGTCCCACTAAGACAGGTAGCTGTTTTAGAAAAAAACAAACTAAAGTTACTTGCGTTTTCCTTTATGAGAAGTAGATGAGAGAGAAGCAGAGAGTACCAACCTCAGTCTTTCGCTTGGCTCCTTGCTTGTTTCCTCTCCCCTTTGACAGATCTTTGCCACTCCTTCCTCGCCTGTCCTGCTTCAAAGAACACCTGTGGAGTCAAAGCAGCATAATACTGATCCAGGTGGATGTTGGTGGCCACCCACCTATCCCATTTGGACCCCCACAACTGTCTCTTTCAGTTTTTCAGTTTCCTTAATTATAGCGCAGTTTACTATTTTTAGCAGTTTTTCGGGTCCTAAACTTCTGGAGCCGTTTTGAGGCCCTAAACAACGTTTTTTGGGAAATCTACCTCCATGAATTTTTAGGTAAAAAATTGTCTTTTTCGTCATAGTCCTCGGAGAGATCTTTCCAACGGGCTATCATGCGCGTCAAACAGAGATCGTATGCCAAAGTTACGACCCCGGGAAGTTGATGTACCAATTTACCCAAACAGGGCCCATAGTTTGGCGTTTCATCTTCTAGGGTTAGGTTTTGGAATGTTAAGGGTTTTCCATTGTTTCTCAATAATAAATAGGCCTTCGAGCCTCATTGTAAACACAGTTCGAAACAGTTCAGAGGCATGTAGCCGACACATCTCTTCTCAGAGATAAGCTACCATCGCCCTAGCTGGGTTATTTCTATTTGTAAGCATATTTCAGTATTCTCCATTAATGAAATGAAGTATTATTTCCACTGCATCTCTGTTTTTATGGTTATCGCATCTCTGTATTTATGGTTATCTCTGTAATCTATTGCGTTCCTGCTTAAATCCGGATCAGTGGTATCAGAGCGGTCTGCTTTTTCTTTGTTTTTCGTTGCATGTCCCCAACGAGGTCGAGATATAAGGAGTTAGGGCTTGAATTGGTCGAACCTTTGCAAGACCAGCCTCGAAAATCTCAACGACCTCCCATGGCGGATGAGAAGAAAGACGAGGGGGCAGGAGATCCTATCAGAATCTTGCTCGAAGAAGCCCTTGAGCGGCAAAGGAACGCGATGATGGATAGCTTTGTGCAGATCCTTCAGCGGCTACCCAGAGGCGACGCGTCGGCTTCCAACAGCTACTCTGGAAACGCCACACCGTTTAAGGTACAAGTTAATTTTGAAATCCCCATCTTCGAGGGTCAAATAGACGCAGATGCCGTAGATAAATGGTTAAATCTGCTAGATGGGTATTTTTCTGTTCATGAATTTTCAAGTCGGGAAAAGAATGTTTTCGCTCTTCTCAAAGCAGCCCCCCACGTCAAGGATTGGTGGGAAACATACTGCAAGCAGAAGGATGAAAGTACAGGCTCACTGTTTTCAGCTGCCCCCACTTGGAATGACTTCCGGGATGCCATCAAGGAGCAGTACTACCCTATCAAAAGATATGAGGACAAATACATCAAATGGACCACACTGCCGCAGGGACGAGACCAAGATGTACCAGAGTTCACAAATATTTTTCATACCCTTCGCACACAGTTGGGTATCAAAGATTCTGAGCTGCATCTAGTACTCAAATACCGCGGCTGCCTACACAGATACATCCAGGAAGAGATGGAGTTCTTGAACATCTCCTCACTCGGCACAGCATACCGATACGCTGTCAAAATCGAGCAAAAATTCAAACAGAAGCAACGAGACTTTGGATCTGCAAATTCGAAGCCCAAAGGACAAAGCCAAGGCAGGGTGACCCAAGACAACCCCTCTAAGCTGCAAGAAAAGAACAACACCACGAAGACGAAGAAGGACACAGGAAAGTGGTGTGAGTTCCACAAGAGTCCCACTCATAACACAAGTGAGTGTCGGACAAAGCAGTCGCTGGTGGCCGAGTTGAAGGCTTCCGAATCAGATGCATGTTCTGACTCTGAGCCGGAACCTGACAAGGGGGATGGCAAAGGGAAGCAAATCATTGATGCGGATCCTAGTGCCACTGTTGCCACTGCCAAGATCCAGAAGAATGAGCCCGAAGAGCCAGAGGAGGGGGAACGTATTTTCCACTCACAGATGTGGGTGAAAGGTTCGCCGCTGCAATTCATTGTCGATAGTGGCAGCCAAAAGAACCTCATTTCAGCAGAGGTCGTGAAGCGGTTGGGCCTACCAACTACGCCACACCCACAACCATACAGTATAGGGTGGCTTCACGAAGGACGAGATCTCAAAGTTCACCAGCAGTGCTGCCTTCCCTACAGCATCAAGCCCTTCACAGATGAGGTATTGTGTGATGTTACACCTCTGGATGTTTGTGATGTACTATTAGGCCAGCCATACTTGTGGAGGCGACATGCTATGTACAACTCAAGGCCTCGCACTGTCATTATTTCTTTGGATAATTCATTATACAGGATACCAGAGGTAGCTCCACCTACCACCACCTCTTTGATCACTGCTAAGAAAGGCAGCAAGCTCATCTCACAGACTAGGAAATTTATTTTCTGTCTGGTTCGCTCCCAAAGCAAGGGGCAGATCGTTGCTACATCCATGACCCCCGCAAAGGGTTCCTCCATGCAGCAACAGCAACATAGTGATACAGTCATGACAGAACATAGGAACAACTTCTCCTTACCCAGAGGGGTACCACACAAGTTTCAGGTGGGCGAAAAAGTTTGGTTACATCTGCAGAGAGAACGCCTTACCAGAACCCATCAGAAACTTAGACCGCTTCGACATGGTCCTTACACCAGTAACAAGGCTGTGGGCAACAATGCTTTGAAGCACAACATTCCTCCATTCCTTCACTTGCACCGATTGTTCAACGTGGACCATCGCCGACCATGCTTCCCACCATTTCTGGACACATCAGAGATTGCAGAACAGCTCACTGGAGACCCAGCTCAGTAGAAGCTTCCTCATCTCAAGGAGGAACTCGACGCAATGGGGACCATTACTTCCTAAGGGGGGAGGAATGATCCAGGTGGATGTTGGTGGCCACCCACCTATCCCATTTGGACCCCCACAACTGTCTCTTTCAGTTTTTCAATTTCCTTAATTATAGCACAGTTTACTATTTTTAGCAGTTTTTTCGGGTCCTAAACTTCCGGAGCCGTTTTGAGGCCCTAAACGACGTTTTTTGGGAAATCTACCTCCACGATTTTTTAGAAAAAAAATCATCTTTTCCGTCGTATTCCTCGGAGAGATCTTTCCAACGGGCTATCATGCGCGTCAAACGGAGATCGTATGCCAAAGTTACGACCCCGGGAAGTTGATGTACCAATTTACCCAAACGGGGCCCATAGTTTGGCGTTTCATCTTCTAGGGTTAGGTTTTGGAATGTTAAGGGTTTTCCATTGTTTCTCAATAATAAATAGGCCTTCGAGCCTCATTGTAAACACAGTTCGAAACAGTTCAGAGGCATGTAGCCGACACATCTCTTCTCAGAGATAAGCTACCATCGCCCTAGCTGGGTTATTTCTATTTGTAAGCATATTTCAGTATTCTCCATTAATGAAATGAAGTATTATTTCCGCTGCATCTCTGTTTTTATGGTTATCGCATCTCTGTATTTATGGTTATCTCTATAATCTATTGCGTTCCTGCTTAAATCCGGATCAGTGGTATCAGAGCGGTCTGCTTTTTCTATGTTTTTCTTTGCATGTCCCCAACGAGGTCGGGATATAAGGAGTTAGGGCTTGAATTGGTTGAACCTTTGCAAGACCAGCCTCGCAAATCTCGACGACCTCCCATGGCGGATGAGAAGAAAGACGAGGGGGCAGGAGATCCTATCAGAATCTTGCTCGAAGAAGCCCTCGAGCGGCAAACGAACGCGATGATGGATAGCTTTGCGCAGATCCTTCAGCGGCTACCCAGAGGCGACGCATCGGCTTCCAACAGCTACTCTGGAAACGCCACATCGTTTAAGGTACAAGTTAATTTTGAAATCCCCATCTTCGAGGGTCAAATAGACGCAGATGCCGTAGATAAATGGTTAAATCTACTAGATGGGTATTTTTCTATTCATGAATTTTCAAGTCAGGAAAAGATCGTTTTCACTCTTCTCAAAGCAGCCCCCCACGTCAAGTACTGGTGGGAAACATACTGCGAGCAGAAGGATGAAAGTACAAGCTCACTGTTTTCAGTGGCCCCCACTTGGAATGACTTCCGGGATGCCATCAAGGAGCATTACTACCCTGTCAAAAGCTATGAGGACAAATACATCAAATGGACCACACTGCGGCAGGGATGAGACCAAGATGTACCAGAGTTCACAAATATTTTTCATACCCTTCGCACACAGTTGGGTATCAAAGATTCTGAGCTGCATCTTGTACTCAAATACCGCGGCTGCCTACACAGATACATCCAGGAAGAGATGGAGTTCTTGAACATCTCCTCACTCGGCACAGCATACCGATACACTGTCAAAATCGAACAAAAGTTCAAACAGAAGCAGCGAGACTTTGGATCTGCAAATCCGAAGCCCAAAGGACAAAGCCAAGGTGGGGTGACCCAAGATAACCCCTCTAAGCTGCAAGAAAAGAACAACACCACGAAGCCAAAGAAGGACACAGGAAAGTGGTGTGAGTTCCACAAGAGTCCCACTCATAACACAAGTGAGTGTCAAAACAAGCAGTCGCTGGTGGCCAAGTTGAAGGCTTCTGAATCAGATGCATGTTCTGACTCTGAGCCAGAACCCGACAAGGGGGATGGCAAAGGGAATCAAATCATTGATGCGGATCCTAGTGCCACTGTTGCCACTGCCAAGATCCAGAAGAATGAGCCCGAAGAGCCAGAGGAGGGGGAACATCTTTTCCACTCACAGATGTGGGTGAAGGGTTCGCCGCTGCAATTCATTGTCGATAGTGGCAGCCAAAAGAACCTCGTTTCAGCAGAGGTCGTGAAGCGGTTGGGCCTACCAACTACGCCACACCCACAACCGTACAGTATCGGGTGGCTTCACGAAGGACGAGATCTCAAAGTTCACCAGCAGTGTCGCCTTCCCTACAACATCAAGCCCTTCACAGATGAGGTATTGTGTGATGTTACACCTCTGGATGTTTGTGATGTACTATTAGGCCAGCCATGCTTGTGGAGGCGACATGCTGTGTATGAGTCAAGGTCTCACGCTGTCATTATTTCTTTGGATAATTCATTATACAGGATACCAGAGGTAGCTCCACCTACCACCACCTCTTTGATCACTGCTAAGAAAGGCAGCAAGCTCATCTCACAGACTAGGAAATTTATTTTCTGTTTGGTTCGCTCCCAAAGTAAGGGGCAGATCGTTGCTACATCCATGACCCCCGCAAAGGGTTCCTCCACGCAGCAGCAGCAACATAGTGATACAGTCATGACAGAACACAAGAACAACTTCTCCTTACCCAGAGGGGTACCACACAAGTTTCAGGTGGGCGAAAAAGTTTGGTTACATCTGCAGAGAGAACGCCTTACCAGAACCCATCAGAAACTCAGACCGCTTCAACATGGTCCTTACACCAGTAACAAGGCTATGGGAAACAATGCTTTGAAGCACAGCATTCCTCCATTCCTTCGCTTGCACCGATTGTTCAATGTGGACCATCGCCGACCATGCTTCCCACCATTTCTGGACACATCAGAGATTGCAGAACAACTCACTGGAGACCCAGCTCAGCAGAAGCTTCCTCATCTCAAGGAGGAACTCAACGCAATGGGGACCATTGCTTCCTAAGGGGGGAGGAATGATCCAGGTGGATGTTGGTGGCCACCCACCTATCCCATTTGGACCCCCACAACTGTCTCTTTCAGTTTTTCAGTTTCCTTAATTATAACGCAGTTTACCATTTTTAGCAGTTTTTCGGGTCCTAAACTTCCAGAGCCGTTTGAGACCCTAAACGACGTTTTTTGGGAAATCTACATCCCATGATTTTTTAGAAAAAAAATCGTCTTTTCCGTCGTAGTCCTCGGAGAGATATTTCCAACGGGCTATCATGCGCATCAAACGGAGATCGTATGCCAAAGTTACGACCCCGGGAAGTTGATGTACCAATTTACCCAAATGGGGCCCATAGTTTGGTGTTTCATCTTCTAGGGTTAGGTTTTGGAATGTTAAGGGTTTTCCATTGTTTCTCAATGATAAATAGGCCTTTGAGCCTCATTGTAAACACAGTTCGAAACAGTTCAGAGGCATGTAGCCGACACATCTCTTCTCAGAGATAAGCTACCATCGCCCTAGCTGGGTTATTTCTATTTGTAAGCATATTTCAATATTCTCCATTAATGAAATGAAGTATTATTTCCGCTGCATCTCTGTTTTTATGGTTATCACATCTCTGTATTTATGGTTATCTCTGTAATCTATTGCGTTCCTGCTTAAATCCGGATCAAATACCATAAAAAGCATAGAGATCTACAATCATAAGCAATATAGGATCAGATATATATTGACCATACAAATGCATATATCAACTCAGACATACAAGAATATGGAGGAAAACTCAAATAGCTTTATTGATAGAAAGAGTAGAAGAGAGGATTACAACCCATTGATCTGACCCAGCGCCATCCTCCCAGCATGAAAGCCCTTCTTCACCTCATGAAAAGCTAGATCACCCAACACTATGATGTTCCACAAAGAAACCAACAACACTTCCTTACAAGATGCAAAATTCTAGCCTTTGGATCTCTAAGATGAGGGATCCATATATAGATGTTTGTAGGTGGGTGATTCAGCTTCTGGGATTTTGATTAGTCTCCTCTCTCTGATATTTCTTGGTTCCACTTAGAGATTCATGATCTCTTCCTCATCCCTGGGCGAATTCAGAGAGGCAAGTGTCAAATGGGCAGTTTCTAGAAGATTCTTTGGGTTTCCACCTAGCCAACTGCCTCTGCCATTTGTTTTCTCTCGCTCATCGCACCCCACAGAAGGTCTTTTCAATATGCATCCCACTTTTGCATGTGGCAGGTGAGATGCATCACACCAGCACTGACCAGTTTGTATGGTCTAGTTTTGACTAGTTCTGAGTAGTTTTTCAGGGAGAACTTCTGGGAGATGATGTAATCAGCTGACCTTGCTCCTTTAGGGTATGAAACAACACTTTTAGCGACTTAGAAGCTCTTGGTTTATGGAAATATGTGATTGGGGTTGCAGTGCCCAAATATGTCTATGACAAACTAGCCCACCATTAGTGGTATCAGAGCAGCTTATTGGCACTGATCCAAATCGCAAAGATCAGAAAAAGAAATCCAACATGGCTTTCAGAGTTGGAGGAAGACGTGGTGGTGGTCGAAGAAGAGAAAGACTAGTTTCAAATCATGAAGTGTTGGAAGCTATGGAATAGATGCAAGCTAGACTAGAAGCACTGGAAATGGGAAATCAAAGAGATGGAGATGTCAGTGAGCCTGAAGTTGAAGCTAGAGAAGAAGAGGAACCTGTAGAAGTTACTCCTGAAATGAGATTCTTTAAATCAGTGTTGGGTTCTACATCTAAACCCAGACTTGAGGGTTCAATTTATACAGGAGTTTTAAACCATGAGGAGTTGATAGACTAGATTAATGACATGGATAAATTCTTTGATTATGAACAAATGGAAGAAGGAAAGAGAGTGAAATTTGTTGTCACAAAATTAAAGAAAGAAAAAGACTTGGTAAGCATCCAATTAAAAATTGGAACAGGATGGTGGCAAAGTTGGGAGGTAAGTTTTTGCCAAGTGATTATCAACTTTCCTTATATAGACAGATGCAGAACCTTTGACAGAGGTCTTTGCAGTGAAAGAATACACAGAGGAAAGAATAAGCATAAGAGCTAGACAAATTCAAGATACAAATGAGAAGGTTTCAAAATATATAAATGGTCTCATAATGGAGATCCAAGATGAGATAAGTTTGTTGTCTCCTAAAATAGTGGAAGAGGCTTATCAGATGGTATTGAAGGCTAAAGAAAAACTCATGAGGAAACAATCTACAACAAGTAGAGGTACTTTCCGAGGAAAAGGAAGTCAAGGTGGTAGAGGAAGACCTACAACACCTAGAGATGGAGCTCGCAGTAGCTTGAGTAAGCATACACCCACAAAAGGTGATGCAAGTGGCAGAAGGAGTTCTTTCAGAGGAAGAGGAGGCAGAGGCAGAGGAAGAGAAATTAGATGTAACAAGCTGGGACACAGAGCCTATGAGTGCCCAGAAAAAGCATGAACAAATCAGAGAAATGTAATTGTTGCTCAAACTGAAGAGGAAGCAGTAAAGGTGCCAAAAGAAGAAATTGTACCAGAGAAAGGGGAATCTTTGGTAGTTAACAAAGTTTTGTTAAAGCCAGCAAAGGAAGGTGTTGAGCTAGCACAAAGAAAGACTTTTTTCAAGACTGTGTGCAAGGTTCAAGGAAAATGTTGTCAAATGATAATTGATAGTGGCAGTACTAATAATTTGGTCTGTATAGAAGTGGTGGAGAAGTTGAAATTAAAGACAAAGAAGCATCCAACACCTTACAAGGTGTCATGGCTTCAAAAAGGACATCAATTGTTAATGAATGAATAGTGTGAAGTGGAGTTGCAGTTGGGCAGATACAAAGACAAAATTTTGTGTGATGTGATGCCTATGTATGTGTGTCACATATTGTCGGGAAGACCTTAGCAGTATGACAGAGGAGCTATGCATGATGGGAAAAATAACACATACAAATTTGGTAAAGATGGTATTAATCATAGATTGTTGCCTATGGAAGAAGAGGATGCATCAAGGAAATCTGATCCAAAGACCTTATTGCTGAGTGGAAAAGAATACTTGCAGCAAATTGAAGAGGATTAGGTAAATTTTGCATTGATTTGCAAACCCAATGTAATAATTACTTCCACTAAAATTTCTGATTTGCTAACTGAAATTCAAGAGATGCTGGAAAACTATTGCGATATCATTGTAGATGATTTGCCTAATGAGTTACCGCCCATTAGAAAAATCAATCATCATATAGATTTGATTCCAGGGGCAAATCTACCAAATAAAGCAGCTTATAGGATGACTCCCACAAAAAATGAAGAAATCAGAAAACAGGTTCAGGAATTGTTAGATAAAAGAATGATTAGAGAGAGCTTGAGTCCTTGTGTAGTGCCAACAGTGTTGAGTCCAAAAAAATATGGAGGCTGGAGAACATGCACTGATTCAAGAGAAATCAACAAAATAACAATCAGGTACAAATTTCCTTTACCTAGAATTGAAGATTTGATGGATTTTTTAAGTGGAACAAGATATTTTACAAAGCTAGATTTAAAAGGTGGTTATCATCAAATGAGGATTAGAGAAGGTAATGAATGGAAAACTGCATTTAAGATAAAAGAAGGACTGTATTAATGGATGGTAATGCCTTTTGGGTTATCAAATGCTCTTAGTACAATTATGAGGCTTATGAATGAAGTGTTGAAAGAATTTATTGGTAAATTTGTAATGGTATATCTGGATGATATATTAGTTTACAACAGATCTAAAGAGGAACATATGAGACATCTGAGTGTAGAAATTTTGAATAATTTAACACATATTCACAGAGATTATCCTGATCATACAATTATAAGTGGAACATGCATAATACATAATCTCCTCTATGTTGATCATCAATTTACAGAAGCAGAAACATTCACAGGCACACATAGAAGCATCAATCAAACTCATTAACACAGTATGTATCCCGGGGAAAGCATCTCGCTAAAAACCCCACACTATCTGTATATTATATTGATTGAATCACGTAACATTACAAAGTACAATGCTTATCACAAGCAATCCAGTACCAGCTCCACCTGTTACACACAATACAGCTCAGATCTGATCTCCAAGTCTATTCCACTACTTGCCTGCCTCTCCAGCTCAATACCTGCTCAAGAACTGATGAGAATGGCTTACCAAACTCGTATTTGACCTGAAAATAATCACTCACACTCTGTTTGACGTGAGCACAAGCTACAATTCTTGATATTGGCCAATTCATTGGCATACTCAATCCCTCTGATTGTGCAAATCATCATGCACAACTATAGTCACAACTGATAGAAATCTGATCCTCTAACACCTGTCCCTGCTGAACTGAACATGCACTGACATGCAACTGAGTTAACTGATGTATTCTATAGTTGCATTATGAGTTAATAACTTGTGAATTAATTAATAACTAATTCACCCAACTCATCTCTAGTCTATTGATCAGTTAGACTAAATACAACTAGTTTAACAAGGCTAAACTGAACACAACTCCATCAACTGCACCTCTAGTCCACTAAACTCAACTCACTTGAGTTCTAACTGAAGTCCTGCATGCAAATATTAGTCATCCCATAGGTAACCACGTATTTCCCTCTAGGATCTGCATGTACCACATCCGTAGCTCATCCTGAAGTGCTCCAAGAGAATAAGATCAAGTTTATAGCCCAAATATTATTATGAGACAATAATATTTGACTTTTCTATTTTTGACAGCTAGTCTAAAAATAGACTTTGATCACTCACACTATGATCACTCACACTGTGGTCACCCACACTGTGATCACCCACACTGTGATCACCCACACTGTGATCATCCCTGCTGGGATAAAAAATAGAACTTGCGCCATAATTTGCCTGCGGGCCCACTTAGTGAAGGCGACTCCTTTCCACTAAGCTCCATCATCTTGTTGCATTCTCAACAAGCATTTCTTGTTGCACACTTTTCAACACTCCCTCTCAACAAGAAAGGCTTCCTCTCAAACCCGATCCTGAAACTCTGGAATGTTCTCCATGCAACACATCTGGCTGGTCCACTTGCTCTGTCATCAAAGTCTCTGACTGCTATTGCCTCTGTCGACTGAAACTCTGCATCTCTGTGCTCTTCAGTATCTGACTGCTCTAGCCTCTGTCACTTTGATCTTTGACTGCATCCGTGCTGCTTCTGGTTCTATCTCCCTGCATTGCATCTGCACTGCACCTCCCAACTGACCTCCCTGTTGGGCTAGAAACACCCTCTGATGTTGAAGCTCTACCTGCTGCTGACAAGTGCTCCCTCTTTGACATCTGCGCTACTGCAACATCTCCATGCATCTCGCACCATTGCACACCTCTCTGTGCCACCTAGCATTGTGCCAAACACTTGTGCCTCTCGCATTGCTGCAGCCTGCTAGCTATGCGCTGTCCTGGGATTCCCTGCACTGTCACTCTTTCTGCCACTTAATTCGCATCTGTCTCTACCCAATCAGCCAGTTCCTGCTACTACACATCTGGGGCTCCCGTACCAAGGTCTCATCCAAGAGGTTGGGTACCTCAAGGATCTTGCCCCTCCTCCTTGGGACTATCAATCCACATCACCCCACCTCCTACCTGGAGGTATGGCTGCATGCGATCCCTCAGCCCACCTGGCTCGAAGTTTCCCCCTACTGGAGGTCTCTGGATGAGTAGATGTCTCTACTCGATCTCCTCTTAGCTTCCCCTGTTGTGGCTCCTCCACAACCTCCTGAAGTTGCTGCACCAATCGTGGCTCCTCCACAATCATCTGAGACTTCTTCTGGCTCTGCATGTTGAGAGGTAATATACCCTCCCTCTCAACCACCAAGTCTCCATCAGTTGCCTTGCTGCTCAAGGCTTTGCATACATCTTGAACCTCAAGAGCATACAAGTTCTTGACCTGTGAACCCTCCTCATGACAACGAAAGCATCGCACTTTCGATTTGTCAACCTTCTTCCCACCACTGGAAGAATTGGATTCAGAAAGAGAAACCTTCCCCTTCCCCTTCTTCACCTTACTCACTAAGGCACAGTTCTCCTCATCCTGCATGGATGAAGAACCGTCTCTGGTGCTCTGCCTGATCTCCTCCTGCATCAAATCCGACCATAGTCGTTCCCAATTTGGCAGTTTCTCCCTTCCATTCACCAAGTCCTGGTAGCTATGCCAACTCTTAGGAAGGTCAAGGAGTGCTAGACTCACCATCCTCATCCAACAGTCACCCCCACACTTCCGAGTTCATCCCGGCATTGGGTGAACTTCGTGAGATACTGGGGCATACTGTCTCCATTCTCACACTGAATGTTTCTGAGTTTCACTCTTGCTTTGGAATTAAATTCGAATTCCACCAGCTCAAAACTCAACCGCTTCCGATCTAAAATTTGTGAGAACAAAGTATTTCTTGTACAGAGATCGACTGTATGGGCATTCACCAGATATTTCACCTTCCAAAAGAAGGATGAATCCAGAGGCTACTTGGCCTGATTACAGACTCTACCTGAAGAAATAGAATGTAAACACTTCCTGAATAGTAGATTTGATGATCAATCCTTGCTTGATATCCTATAAAAATCTCTTCTACAAATCAAGCAGGCCCGATACCATGTAGAAACTTTTTCTACAAATAATCTAGCTCTGATACCATGTAGAAATTTTGAATAATTTAACACATATTCACAGAGATTATCCTGATCATACAATTATAAGCGGAACATGTATAATACATAATCTCCTCTACATTGATCATCAATTTACAGAAGTAGAAACATTCACAGGCACACATAGAAGCATCAATCAAACTCATTAACACAGTATGTATCCCGGGGAAAGTATCTCGCTAAAAACCCGACACTATCTGTATATTATATTGATTGAATCATGTGACATTATAAAGTACAATGCTTATCACAAGCAATCCAGTACCATCTCCACCTGTTACACACAATACATCTCAGATCTGATCTCCAAATCTATTCCACTGCTTCCCTGCCTCTCCAGCTCAATGCCTGCTCAAGAACTGATGAGAATGGCTTACCAAACTCGTATTTGACCTGCAAATAATCACTCACACTCTGTTGGACGTGAGCACAGGCTATAATTCTTGATATTGGCCAATTCATTGGCATACTCAATCCCTCTGATTGTGCAAATCATCATGCACAACTATAGTCACAACTGATAGCAATCTAATCCTCTAACAGCTGTCCCTGCTGAACTGAACATGCACTGACATGCAACTGAGTTAACTGATGTATTCTATAGCTGCATTATGAGTTAATAACTTATGAATTAATTAATAACTAATTCACCCAACTCATCTCTAGTCTATTGATCAGTTAGACTAAATACAACTAGTTTAACAAGGCTAAACTGAACACAACTCCATCAACTGCACCTCCAGTCCACTAAACTCAACTCACTTGAGTTCTAACTGAAGTCCTACATGCAAATATTAGTCATCCCATAGGTAACCACGTATTTCCCTCTGGGATCTGCATGTACCACATCCGTAGCTCATCCTGAAGTGCTCCAAGAGAATAAGATCAAGTTTATAGTCCAAATATTATTATGAGACAATTATATTTGACTTTTCTATTTTTGACAGCCAGTCTAAAAATAGACTTTGATCACTCACATTGTGGTCACCCACACTGTGATCATCCCTTCTGGGATCAAAAATAGAACTTGCGCCATAATTTGCCTGCGGGCCCACTTAGTGAAGACGACTCCTTTCCACTAAGCTCCATCATCTTGTTGCATTCTCAACAAGCATTTCTTGTTGCACACTTTTCAACACTGAGTTATGTCTTACAAAAGCTGCAACAAGAAAAGTTACTTCTAAATTTAAAGAAATGTTCATTCATGAAGGAAGAGCTGATATATTTGGGCTTTGTTATTTCTGCTGATGGATTAAAGATGGATCCAGAGAAGATAAAGGAAATCATAGAGTGGCCTTCACTGAAAAGTGTTTTTGAGGTAAGAAGTTTTCATGGTCTTGCTAGTTTTTATAGAAAAGTTTTAAGGAATTTTAGTAAGATCAATGCTTCTATTATTGACACTATAAAGAAGGATAAACAACTATTTAAATGGACTACTGAAGCAGAGAAGAACTTCCAGCTGTTGAAAAGAAAGATCACTGAAAAACCTATTTTAATTTTTCCTGATTTTAATAAACCTTTTCAAGTGAAATGTGATGCTAGTGGAGAAGCTATTGGCAGTGTTTTAAGTCAGGAGGACAGACTTATAGCTTATTTCAGTGAAAAAACTAAATGAATCAAAAAATAAATATTCTTCTTATGATAAGGAATTTTATGCAGTTGTATAGTCATTGAAAAAGTGGAGACATTACTTGATGTCTAAAGAGTTTATACTTTATTCAGACAATCATGCATTGCAGTACATTATGCAACATCCAAAGCTTAGTCAGAAACACACAAAATTGGTAGAATATCTTCAAGGTTTTAATTTTGTATTGAAACATATAAATGGCCAATCAAACAAAGGTAGCAGATGCCTTACAAAGAAAAAGTATCCTAGTTCAGGAAAGTCAAATTCAAGTGTTGGGTTTCGATTTTCTTAAGGAATTATATGAGAAATATTTAGATTTTAAAGAGGTATTTGAAGCTTGTAAAAATCCGGTTTTGTTAAACAGAAATAAGTGGCTGGATTTTTTCTTGCAAGAAGGATTGTTATTTAAAAGAAATCAGCTGTGCATACCAAATTATTTTATGAGAGAAAATTTAATCAAGGAGAAACATAGTGGTGGACTTGGAGGACATTTTGGTTCAAACAAGACTTATGAGCAGTTGAATTGGTTTTAGTTCTGGCCGAAGATGAGATCTGAAGTGGAGAAGTATGTGAAAAATTGTAAAGTCTGTCAGTATGCAAAGGGGGGAGCCAAAACACAGGTTTGTATGTTCCATTACCTATTCCAGATAGACCTTGGGATATGGTAAGTATGGATTTGTTTTGGGTTTACCAAAAACTCAAAGAGGAAATGATTCAATTTATGTTGTGGTTGATAGATTTTCTAAAATGGCACATTTTATTCCATGTTATAAAACCAGGACGCTACTCACATTGCTAATCTGTTTGTAAAGAAATTGCAAGGTTGCATGGGTTACCTAAGAGAATTGTTTCAAACAGAGATACCAGATTTGTTGGTCATTTTTGGAGGACATTGTGGAAGAAACTTGGTACTAAACTAAGTTTTAGTTCAGCTTATCATCTTCAGACTGATGGAAAGACTGAAGTTGTAAACAAAATCTTAGGTAATATTCTGAGAAGTCTTGCAGGTGAACATCCAAAACAGTGGGATCAAATTTTGGCACAGGCTGAATATGCTTATAATGATTCTCCTAATAGGAGTACAGGGTAGAGTCCATTCCATATAGTTTATGGAATGCACACAAGAGGAGTGTCTGAATTAAGAGACTTGGGCAAAGCTAAAATGAGAAGTGCTAAAGGAGAAGATTTTGCTTCAGAGGTTCAAGCAATACATGAACAGGTAAAACAACAGTTACATGATAACAACATAAAGTACAAGAGTAGAGCAGATTTGAAGAAGAGAGAAGTTAATTTTGAGGTTGGAGATTTGGTTTTGGCACACCCGAGGAAGGAAATATTTCCAAAAAGGGAGTATAACATGTTAAAATTTAAGAAAATTGGACCATGTAGAGTTTTGAGGAAATTTTCTGCAAATGCATATGAAATTGAATTACCCCCTGATATTGGAATATCTCCAATTTTCAATGTTGCTGATTTGTACAGGTATGAAAGTGGAAATGTAGAGGATACAACAGAAGACAAGGAAGAACAAGAGGTTGATTGGGTAAAACAGTTACCTACAGCAAAGGCATTGCAGCCAGAAAGGATTTTAGACAAGAGGTTGTTTAAGAAGACAAGGGGACAGGAGTATTTTCAGTATTTGGTCAAATGGAAGGATCAACTAATTGCTGATGCTACCTGGATGACAGATACCATGCTACAGAAGTTTGGCAGTTCTGTAGAACAGCTCATGGACAAGAGCCCATGAAGAATTTTGTCCTCAAGAGTCTAATGCAGGAGCATGAGGCTTGAAGACAAAATGCTTTAAATTTTATTCCAAAAATACAAAAAAGTTTACAAGCAAAGGAGTGGGATCCTTTAGCTGTCACTTTTTGAAGCTTTCTAAATAGGATTTGAGCTAGAATTCAAGAATTTGGATTATCTTGTAATTAATTCAAGTAGTTAGGCTTAGTTGAGATTCTAGAGGAGAATATCATAAAGATTATATAGGATTAGGTAGTTTTGATCCATTTATTTAGGATCTGGTTGTTGTATGTAATGGTATTTATGTAAGTTTTGAATTAGTGTAATGGGATTTGGCTGTGGAGGATTGTATTGCAGAAATTGGAATCTCTCTGTGTCTCTGTGTATTCTATGCATGAATGGTCAATCCCGGAGGTTTGAAGTTCCTTCGAAATATTTCTGAGTGTTGTGGATTTCCAGTTTGGCCTTTAGAATTAGAGTTTTGTATAATCTTGTGTTATCACGTTTAAATCTTCATACACTGCGCATTTAAATAATTTGAATGTATTTCAAAACCACAAGGTTTAGTTAGCGATATCCTGAATATAACTTAGAGACAGATTAAACTTGGCAGAATTGCTAAAACCTTGGAGAAATGAGGAAAACTTGACAAATTTGTGAGAAACCCAGGGAAAGATCTGAACCATTTGATCAATAAACCCAACAGATCTAATGGTCATTGCATGCTAACAAGCGCATGTGTTAGAAACAATAGAAAGGCGGTCTTCAAAGGAGAAATTTGTTTCTCGCGGGGTCTCAAGGTGGTAAGTTGTATTTGGAATTTTCACCCGATTACACTTAGCAGCCGACACGTAGCACGAGAAAACTGCTTTTCTCGCGTGTTCTTGGCTCGTTAAACACTGTGCAAAAATCCACGTGAGATTACGCATCAACTGTTGGATCAAGCGAGATTGATCAACAGTGGACATCATCCGACTAGTTTGCGAGCAAGGAAAGCGATAACCGTCGGATTGAAGAATGAGATCGACGATGGAGATTTAATGCGCTAAAGATTTGTGGAATGATGGACATGATAAGGTTTTAAACTGAAGTTTTAATTCTTTTTTATTCTATAGAAAAAGTGAAGGTTTACCATATTTTGGGGAAATTTAACAGTTCTGTTGTTTTAACAAAATATCTAAAATTAGAGGTTGATGACTGCCACTCCAAAGGAAACCCAAGAAGAAGTCCTGCCTGAACTTGAAGAGATCATTTCTGGTTTTGAACAATTATCATTAACACCTACAACCGGCCCACCAATAAGTTTAAAGTTTAAAAAGTGGATTATTAATAGTGGTGAGAGAATTATTGTATAAGGCGAGAAACAAGGGGAATTTTGAGTTATATGGTCATAAAATTTGAAATTTGAAATGTATAAAGTCCATGTTGAAAGTCATAAAGGAGTTGTTGAATCTTATGGAAGATTCAATGAAGTTTTTTGTTGAGTCATAAATAGTATTGTAAAGGATGTATTTTCAGTTGAACGCGATACTTAACTTTTGATTGAATCATTAAGTTAGAATTGATAGGAGGTTGAATTCTTTCAAGAGAAGTCATTTGAATTTCAGCTAGTCATTGTAAAATCATTAACTTGGATGCATTTTCAGTGGTAGCAGACACACTAAGCTTCTTAAACAAAATCAAGTGAGCGTGAATTTGAAACAAGCAAAGTTCAAATCTAAGATCAAGCGAGCATGAAAATCAAGTAAGTGTTAAAATTAAGGGAGTGAGTTCAAGAGTTCAAGAGAGTGAGTTCAAATGGAGCAAAGTATTCAATTGTTAAAGTTTGTGATCAATTTGATATTATCCAATGCTCTGGACACAATGAAAATCAACAAAGCCACTCTTGTTGATATTAAAATGCATCTACACCAAGCACATGAAATGATTGAGTTTATTCAACCAAAGTCACAACTAGAACAAGATGAGCTACAACAAAAGAGTCATGTTTCTGAGCCATTCAACATTACAACTTCAAATGTAGAAGATGATGATTTCAAGCCACTTAGTGGTACAACTTCAAGTGTAGAAGTTGTACATGAACGAGTTTAACCTTCTTTTTCCAAGTCAATCATTAAAACATGGGAAGAAATTAAATGCAACAAAAATCGACGTGGTTTAGGATATGACAAAGATGAAATTTTTTTGCATGTTCCTTATTATTCAAAACCAATCAAGTTCATCAGTGGAGGATTTCTTGATCAAGCAACATCAAAAAGAAATGAGAAAGTTGAAGAAAAGCCAAAATGTCAAAATTTTCAAAGAAATGGTCATATGGAATATCATTCTTTTGATCTCCATCCTTGCCACCATTGTGGAAAGAAAAATCATTCATCAGAGAGTTGTTCTAAACAAAAGAAACCAGCCAGATTGAAGATTAATTACCCATGGATTGATCCTTGGGAGTGGATGTCAATAGCAAAATGATTGTGTATGTTTTATCGCAAAATTCAATCTCACATGAAGATAAATATTGCCGCCAATAGTGAAAAGATGATACTCTCATGCACCTGAAAAGGGGAGTACAATGGTGAAACTCTCCTGCGTATGAAGGGAGGGAAAGGAGGGAGTTCAAAATGAATGCAGATGGTTATGGTCTATCCTTTCAGCTGGCAAATGGGGGAATTGATGATGAAATTGAAATTGAATTGATCATGATGGTTGTCAAACTAAAAGTTTTGACAACAACATAATTATCGAGGGGAATAAAAATTTGTCAGTGCACAAGCAATTGGGACATTGATTGAGAGAAACTGTGGGCATTTTTGTTCACTTGTATGGTTATTGGACCTAGGAATGGATAAATAGATCCTTTTGCATTATAGCTTGGCATTAAATTGAGTTGTCAAGCATTTTCAGGGATGTATCAAAATTGTAGTTGATTCACTTCTCTTAGTTCTCACTCTTCATATTGGAGTTTTGGGATCCGATTTTGGTGGTTTTTCAAGCAATTCTTCATTGAGGCTCAGCTTAACAGTTTCAACATGAATACCTGGATATGGTACCGGTTTTTTACTCTGGACTTATGATTGAGGGGGGGATGTTAGCCTCATTCTCACATAAACAATCAATAAGTCCAAGTATTCACAAAATAATGAAATTATGAAATTATTAATCATGAAAGTAGACTTACTCTAGAAGTCTACGTATGACCAAAAATGAGGATAATAAGAGAAGTTAGAGATGAAATCACACAAAATCAGCTAAGATATTTGTGGAGATATTCATGGAGATATTGTGGAGAAGTTTCAACCAATTAGCCAAATTGGTAATTTGTTATGAGAACCTCAATTCTATAATACCTGGCCTCATATTTGTGTGAATAATGTATCATTATTATTTGTGAGTATACAATCAGGCTTAAAATCCTTTTCCACCAAATTTTCTGGTCTCTCCTAATATTATTTTTTCATTTATTATTTTCAAAAACATAGTCAATCTACCTTTACAAATAGAAGGAACAGGCCCCACTTCATCTCCACCAGAAAATCATCTATATAAATAATTATGTTTTTTTATTCCATGCACAAATGTAGTATCTCTTTCATCTATATAAGTAATTATATTTTTTTATTCCATGAATAAACCTAGTATTTCCAATAATGTTTTGTAAAAAGGGTTTAATTATTATTCTTTTTATATATATGTTTGCCGATTATATTTTTTAATTGAATACACAAGATTTTAGCAAAAAACTAGAACATGTAAGCAACATGATGTGTAGTGAGGAAAAATAATATCTGCAATCTAATGTGCATAAGTTTTTAAGATCTAGAATTTATACCTTAAACAGGAATAAGATTTTAATGAAACATATAAAACTGTTACACTCAAGCAAAACACAAAGGTGGATGTAAAATCAAAGGAATTTAGAGATTGTTATTTCTGAAGTTGATTTCAAACCTTTAAAGCTACATGAAAATGAGTTAATGTGAATCTCAATGTGTAGAAACTAATTATTTTATAACTTTTTAAAAAATGCTATGGTAAGTAAAAGGGAGACATTACAGGTTAGCAGTTTTTATATCTACATTGGAATAGAGCTCCACCACCCTCACTGTCATCATTTATAACTAATTGAATTAGAAAGGAGAGATTGATACAGTTATCAGAAAAATCGCCCTTTCATGATAGATGGTTTATCAAGCCCATTGAATGTCCCGTAGTGTCCATGCTAAAGGAATTTTTGAAATCCCACAACAATCTTCGTTGGATTATTATTTTATTGATTCCTGAACAATTTTGACGGCTTGGATGGTGAATGCAGTGACGTCTACAATTAACTCTATATTATAACCAAAGTATTTTAGGTTTATAGAACCGACTCTCACTTTTATATAGAGGGTTAAGTGATTTAGTAGATGAAACAAATTTTCAATCTAGACATATAAAATTATAAAAGGATGACACATACTCTACTATTTATATAGAGCTTTATTGATAGTCTCTAAAATTACAATAAGAAAAAATTGTAATAGTTTATCTAGGTAAAAATAAAATAAAAAGTAAAATTTTAATAATCATATTCATATTTTTATGTTGGATAGTTTCTTCATTTGAACTTTTAAAGAACATGGTTGTGGGTGAATTCTCACCAAATTAAAACACAACTAGTCTAATAACTATCTTCGCTAGATTCAAATCAACAAGGAAGAATTGACAAACTGATCTCTCCATTGAAATGGTTGTTTAAATAATGATGGAATGGCTTTCATATAAACTCCCAACTCCTAGTTCCTATAAACCCATGATTCCACATTCCATGAAGTGCGACATACTTTTTACTGGAAAAAAACATCAATAAGGAAGAATTGACAAACTGATCTCTCCATTGAAATGGTTGTTTAAATAATGATGGAATGGCTTTCATATAAACTCCCAACTCCTAATTCTTATAAACCCATGATTCCACCTTCCATGAAGTGCAATATACTTTTTATTGGAAAAGAAACAAATTCCAACAATTTTGGGTTAATAGAAAAATATAATACTGTGAAAATAAATTCCACGAGGAGAAACAAATCCAAATAATTGGTATCCCATAAAAATATGGTGAAATATATCTTGATACTTGCAATTACCATAAAAATAGTGTGAATGGGAGAACGTCGTTTGAATTTTACTGGAAAAAAAATTTCCAATAATTTTAGGTTAATAGGAAAATATAGTAGAGTGAAAATAAATTCCACGAGGAGAAATAAATCCAAATAATTGGTATTCACATAAAAATAGGGTGAAATATATCTTGATACTTGCCATTACCATAAAAATAGGGGAATGGGAGAATGTAGTTTGAATTTTGCAAGGCGAAATAAATTTTAAATTCTCCCCATCAAATTCCCATGGGCTAATGGTTTTACAACTTTTTTTTTTAATAAATATTGGGCAATGCATATTCAAACCCTTATTTATAAAAAAAATTCCCAACCAAAATAAATAACCCCCCAATTTTTCTCATGGGCGAAATTTTGCCTCTAGAATTTTCTATGATTGCATGTTTGCATAAGCATTCACTGTTCGCATCCTCATCTAACTAAGAACATAAGTGATCTAAAAAATATCTTTCATTATTAGACAAATTGGAAATTTTTGGATAACATAAGCTTGTTTCCCTCATTGGTTTAATTTCAAGCATTCTTCATGTATAATTGGTTAACAAATTGATGAATGTTATGCTCTCTTTCTCTCATTGACATTGAAAAGTAATTAGTGCATTGTGTTGCCACATCTTCTAGGGATCAAATACTGTTGATTTCCTTTCTTCCCTTTGGATACTGTTGGAATAATTTAGTCTTGTCATCCCCCACTTATAGCTAAATCTCTCTACTCCTAAGTCTCCATGTTTCTTCTTGAGCATCTAGTATCTTCTTTTTTTCCATCTGATGTTGGATGATGTGGAGTTTTTCTTTATTTGTGTGGTAGCCCCCTCCCCTAGGTGCTTCTAATAGAGTTGATTCCTCTTCTATTTTCCTCAGTGCTTCCGTATCTCTCTGATTTTTAACTTTAATCCACTCAAGTGTTTTCATCTTGATATTTTTCACGTTGTCATTGAATTGTGAGGCAAGCATTCTATCATCTCTAAATTCACAAGGTCTCCAATGCTCTTTGATCAGGTTCCTAACTCCTCCTCCTTTTACCAGGATGAATTAAATTTAAATGGTTCCTTTTATTTTTTAATATTCTCTACCAACTCTAGGTAAATGGGGTGATGATCAGATGAACTTCCCAACCCTACCCATTTTCTGAATTGGGAGAGATGTTCCAGTAGAAAGGATTTTATCAGAAAATGATCAAGTATTTCAACAATCATATCTTCCCCAGTCCTTCTGTTATGCCACGTAGGCAAGATGCGCGCCATGTCTACATCGATAAGATTATGATTATCTAGTAATTGAGAAAAAAACCCAAGAGAGGGTCCGCATTTTAATGAGTCCCCCAGCATTCAACTCTCCCTCATGAAAAAATTAGATCCCCTCCCACAATCAAATATTCTTCATTCATAAATGATTTGTTCATGATATTATTCCAATAAACTTCCCTCTCATGGAAAGGGAAATAAATGTTGACAATCCTGAAATCTAAACCAAGTTCTTCAGAAAAAGCATCAACAACAACCAAGTTCTGGGAACCCCAAACATTGATAACATTAATGGTTCTACGATTGATACCAATTGCTACGCCTCCTGATCGACCCCTCACATCCATATAAAAAAGGTCCATTTTTTACATATACTCTCTAGGCAGGTCTCTATATTTATACTTGTGCCCATCGTCTCTTGTAGTAATACAATATCAAATTTATCTGAATTGATGAGATGTTTTAGCGCTAGATTTTTGGAGGAGCTAGCCAACCCCCGACAGTTAAAGGAGAGGAACTTCATTGGGGAACGATGGATCAGTTATTACTTTCTCTAAGAACCCCTTCTAATGAGAGTTGACGACCAACTACAATGTCTAGACAAGCCCTACTTATGGATTTGGAAATGTGAGATTGTCTTCCATGGGGAATTTTAGGAATTTTAGTTGGAGATAGAGGTCCCAATCCTCCCTTGTGACCCATGAAGGAGGAAGTCTCACAAGAAGACTTAGAGAGGGATCTGAGGTTATATTTATGGCCTATCTTGGAGGTCGATATAGCCATCGATGTCAGAGGGATATAAGGGGAGAGAGTAGGACATCAAACATGCAGGGAGATTATAGGAGAAGTTATTACCCCTAGATAGTGGAGAGCAACAAGAATCCTTGAAGCATATGATGAAATTGAGACATGCGATACAACATATGGCATAATGTAATTGGTATAAGACATATAGGAGGAGGAAAAAGGCATATGTGGGAGAGAAGTAGTGAGCGGTTGCCCCATCCAGCAATCCTCTGGCCGACTTAGCTCTCGAGCCTCGGACTACCTCGAGTGCAAGCCACTTGTAGATTTGTCTCCCAACTATGTGCCCTAGGCATGTTGGCATCAATTTCCTAGAGAAGAAGTTCCTTTAGTAACCGGGACCTGCTATGATCGGAAATTTGTCGTGTGCCCATCTACATCTCTACCTTCAGTGTGATACAAGGGGCATTCTTTGTAAAAATGGCTAACTTTGTGGCAACGTCGGAACTTGGACGGTATCCCTTCATAATCTAATATCTGGGTGGGCACAAATTCTCAGTAGTGGAGAATCAAATTTATCACCAAACCCTCTCTGGTGTCAAGATGGACAAGGAACCTAGCATTAGACAATCTCCCCATCTCCAAGTAAGATTTGTCGAAATCAAGATAAGTCATCAGATCATCCCCTATACATCGAAAGAGATCTTAAATCCATAGTTGAAGGGGGAGGCCCGGGAGCCTGACCCATATTAGCCATGTGCCTAATTGTTACTACTCAGGGTCAAAGAGTGGATTCCACCTTTTCAAATATACAGGGGGCATATCAATTTTCTAGTAATGCAATAGAACCTAGTTTCCATGCTCTTATTTACTAAATTTAAAATAAAAACAACATTTGGACATGGTACAAACATATGGGAGCACATCCAGAATGTGTCCCCAATTCTCTTGTGCCCATCTCCTTAGACGTGCTATGGAGTAGTGTTTGCCTCGAATCTGATACCCTCCCCAAGTATTAATTCTTGAATCTTGTCTTTTACCTTGGGGCATTTTGTCTTCCTTGCCTTCTTCTAATGGCCTACGACCGAAACATTTTTTGGGGGTGAGGTTATGTTTTGCAGGTGTACCCTCAACAGATGTTTGGTGTAAGGAGGGCCAAGGTTTGGAAATATTCCCGCTTGTCTTTCACCTTGACCGAGGCAAGAGTGCAACCCTAAAGATACAATGATGGAATTGGGGATAATATGAGTCTCCTTGTGTTGTGCAGCCATCAGGACCTTCACAGGACCATCCACAATCCCCGGGAGAGCCCTCACAAAAGCCCTCGAAATCTGTAGATCTCTGTCGTGAGCTTCTTCGTTTGCTTGAGGCCTCTAGGTAATAGAACCCTCGCTAACATTTTTGAGAGTATGTAGAGGGATGCTAGGGTTTAGGAAAGCCTCGAAGAAATTTAGGGCTTCGACCGAGAAATCGACTAGAAGAGATCGCTGATCGGAAAAATACGTTGATATTGCTGCCAAAATCTCGGATGGCATCTCCTTATGTTATAGGGAGGAGGAAGACTCATCAGTTACAGCAAGGTTTGGGGAAAGGGAATCCCTTCCGTAGTATTTACCAATGGTGTAAAAAATTCTGAATTTTGTGAGTCAGGTGTTGCTTCCATCGAGCCCATTCCAAGCTGCTGAGGTGGAGGGCTTGTTTAGATGGAGATATTCTTTGCCAGGTCTTCTGAATAATCAATCAATTCCTCCTCCATAACGATCTTTTAGTCACTCTCGAACCTTTGAAAAGGGTAAAAGTGAAAGCCACCATAGTAAATACCGTAACTTGCAGTCTTCATGAGAACCCTAACTCCCACCTGGCCATGGTGCATGCCGGCAACTCCCAGAACCATGAGGGAAGACCGCAGACCGAGAGAACCAAATGAAATCATGTGAAATGGTTCGATCTCATTCTAAAGCTATTTTGAATCCAGTGGTGACTACAGTCACGGTGCACCATGCCAGATCTCCTCGAAAGCCGCTAAGGGTGACCGAAGTCTGACAAATTGGTATGCTACTGCCTAAATATGTATGATTTCGTCACACGTGAGAGAGCCCTAACCCTATCCGAAGCTTGCTATTATAACAAACATGGTGATGTTAAACGCAAAGCCCATCCTCCTCCTCTTTCTACATTACATACATGATAAATTCCATAGGTTAAGTAAATTATTAAATTAAAAATCTATACCATTTTAAATTGAAAATATAAATACCTTATTCTAAAAAACGTTTCTTCACAATCTTCTTCAAAGACTAATTTAAAATTGGGTCAACCATTTACCAAGATGTAACGGTTATAATATGATTGTGATGGTAATGATGATGATGATGTAATTTCTCTTAATGTATAATTTTATTTAACAATTACAATACAAATTAAATTGAAAAATTACAATATAAATTAAATTACTAAATTAATTAGAAAAAATAATATTTCTAAAAATTAAATAAATGTAATAAAAATAAATGTAAATCATTCTTATATTAGAAAAATTAAATTAAAATATAATATTTATTTAATCGTAGACTTTTGTGATCCATAATGATTAAGAGATTGTCTTTCCGATTAATTGCATCATCAAGTTATTATCGATGTTTCGAACCATCTAATGTAGTTCATCCTCATGACAAAGGTGAAAAAATCAATCTATCCGAAAAATTTAAATAGTAAAGATGCATGAGTTCGAGAGTTATTTGTTGGGAATTAGCCATTAGGAATTCGCTATTAGGAATTACTTGTTGAATTAATTGATTAATTGATTAGTTATTTTTACTTTTATTTATTTTTAATAATAAAATTAAAAAGTTGTTATTAATTGGGATTAAGTTTAATAATATTTAACAAATTGGTTTTTAAAAATGATTAGTATTATTAAATAGTTCACTATATAGGTTGTTATAAAAAAACCAACTAGAAATTAATAAATCAAATATTAATAACAATAATTAAATTAAATTAAATTAAATTATAATAATAATAAATCCAAACACCACGTTTGCATTGAGGATTCTCAGGTCATATCTTGGGTTGATGGCTTCCATCATAGAAAGCTAAGAGGTGGATTCCTATCCTATCTTATTAAAAAAAAATTGTTTATATATATATATATATATATAATTTAATAATATTAATCATTTTTAAAAACTAATTTGTTAAATATTATTAAACTTAATCCCAATTATTAACAATTTTTTAAATTTATTATTAAAAAAATAAGTAATTAATCAATTAATTCAACCATTAATTCCTAACAGCTAATTCCCAATAGCTAATTTTGGAACCGATGCATCTTTACTATTTAAAGCATCTTTAATATTTAAACCTAACGACTAATTCCCAACATGCATCTTTACTATTTAAATTTTCTAAATAGATTGAATTTTTCACCTTTGTCATGAAGATGAACCACATTAAATGGTTTGAAAGATAGACTATAACTTGATGGTGTGATTATTCTGAAAGACAATTTCTTAAATAATATCTATTTTAATAATATTTATGTAATATAATAAAGATTATAATTATTATAATTTTAATATTTTATCTATTTATGTGCATTACAATTTATTTTTTTTAGAATAAAAATAAATAAATTAGTATTTAATGATTGAAAATAAAAATTAGATTTAAAAAATATTTTAAAAATTACAAAATTCTTACACATTTATTTTAATATATTATATAAATTAATTAATATATTTACAATAATTAATATATATATTTTTGAAATAGATAATGGATATCACGAGATCAAAAAATGGATCTTCTTAGGTTTTTTTTGGGGTTATCGTTTATTCCAATTTTATGAAATGAAACTTTAAAAAATCATTAAAAATTATTTTTATTTTTTTATTTTTTTTTTTTTTAAATAAATAATAATTATAATAATATTTTCAAATAAATATTAATTTTAATTTAAAATCTTAAATCATATAAAACTTAAAATTTTATTTTAATTTATTAACATTCCTAAAATAACTCAACGTAAAATCAAAACAGTTATGAAATAGTAATTGTAAAAAAATTACGAATTAGTTACAATTGAATGAAGATGGAATCAAGAAAGCAAGGCTATGCAGTTCTTTGAACTCCACGTATGCGATCGAGAATAACTTGCAAAATACTTTGATTCAAATAAAAAAGACACGGAAGTAACCAAGAGAGAAATCGATACCTTTTCTTTATTAATGAAGTCTCTTTCCTTTGTCTAGGGGGCTGCTGTAATCATTGCAGGGAATATTTTCAAGCAGTTCGTTCATTTGAATTTTTGGGGTTGTCTTTTAATGTGCACCATGGGCACTACCTATCTACATATAAAGTTGAGATCGAGTAGTTCTTGCGAGGAGACCTATGGATTTATGTTTTTAAAGAAATTATATTAGTGCATCCAGGGAAATATTGATTAATATATATTTTTTTGGTAGAGAAAATATAATGCTACATATAGTTAAAGATTGTTATTATTATATATAAGAAAAGATGGTGATTATATATATCTGCACTATTAAAATATAAGTAACATTTATTGTCTTTATATGACTTGCATATGTGTTTATGTAAGAAAAGAAAGGATGAATTGTATTTTCTTAAAAAAGGATTTTATAGTCCTTTTCCTGGAAGTGAATATAGATTAAAGAGGGTAATTTGTGAATATTCTTATGGGTAGAAAGTTCTCTTGTGAAACAATATTTAGTTATGAAAAAATGTAAAAACCTATGCATAGATAAAATGCACAGAGATAAGTCATAGGAACCTTCTTTGGAAAGAGTATATCTTTTTATGCATGAAAGATAAGTTAATGGTGTTAATCCCTTTGCAAGAGTTTGCAAAAGTTACATGTTTTGGTGAGTAAAAAGGTAAAGGATTTGGTTGTTGCATATTGGGTAGTTTGATTTATTTGCATGGTTTAATGCATAAATGGTTTCCGTTATTATTATCTTAGTTCTTATGTGCAAAAGAAAGGTTGATTATGATACTTTGTTGAAACAAATGCATGAGGACTATGTTATGATACTTTCATGGAAACAAATGCATAATAGCTTTGTACATTAATGAAAGTGAAACTATGATGGGTTCTTGAAAAATAACTATGTGAAAAGAACACATATGCAAAAGCATAGAAACAATAGTTTATTACATGTATGAAGATATAACTATTGTGTTATGTATTGTAAAGATGGACATGGATTTGTATAACTAATGGGTTAGATCATTTGAAGAGAAATATGCATTAGTGTGAATAAGAAATGTGGAAAAAAAAGTATTTACTTGAATAAAAGTACTAGTTATTTATTATGACATGCTTGATAATTGTTTGTGCACAACGTTGTTAGAAGAAGCATGTTGTGATATATATTTACAATTCATGCCCATGAGTAGGTGTTAAAGGATCACCTTTAGAGGCTGATTATTGATTGATTAATATTGTATCTAATCTTTTTGCCAAAGCTTGTTGACGACAACAATGACACGAAACGATGGTGGTTTGTGCCAAAAAAAATGATGTTCAACATTGTGGTAGGTAAAGAACTAACGGCCCATGCTCATAAGTATGAGTTGCGGGATCGTACATTGATAGAACAATCATGCCACCAGGATGTAGAGAGTGATGATATGTAGGTAAAGGGTTTCAGGGAAAATGTAATAGCTTTTAGCTAGTTGTGTGGCATTTTAATGATATTTCATTGTAATATTTTATAACAATGGATAAGGGATGGAATCCCTTATAAGCCATTGAGTGAGAGGTCAAAACCCTCACGAGCATTTAATAATAAGATTAAACGTTGCTGGTTTTCACCCTACAGGGTTTCCAGGGTATATCGGTGTTCAATGATGTGATTGCTTATTGTGTCAATTTGATGATGTTGGATCCTTGATGATGATGATTCCTTATTTGATGTGATAATCATAATGTCAAGAATGTGAATAATTAATATGGTTAAGGAAATCATGAAATGGAGGCAAGGTTCATGAAACGGTTTATGTTAATATGCTACATGAGATAGTTTATGTTAATATGCTACAACAATGGTTGTCAATGGATATGCAACTTACTGTCCTCTATTGCAATTTACTTTATGTACTAATGAACATTATATCTAATGGTTAATGAGGAATGTGGAGTTGTGATTTGGATAATTACTTGTGGGTAATTTGTATAAAAAATTCTAACTCCCTGCTTTTACATGTGAGGTTACCAAGGTATGTTACAAATCATATATTTATTTAATATAAAACTATAAATTTATAGTTGAGATCTTATCGACATATATCAACCATTTTAAATTAATGAAATTAAAATGCAATAGAATTCATTATATATTCATAATTTAGAGATTTTTTTGTAATTATCAATAATATAAAAAATATTAAATATAAATATAATTTAATAATTTAATAAATAAAATAATATTACTTTTCTTACAATTAAAAATGAAAGTTTATTTTTCATAATATCTCATCTCATTTAAAAATAAATAAAAATTTATATTAACCTAAAATCTTAAAATTTATTTTCCTAACCTAAAATATGTTAACCTAAAATCTTAATATTTTCCATCCAATTTATTTGAAGTTTGAGGGGATTTGTTTGTAATTTGATAATATTTGTTTGTATAATTTATGGATAAGCCTATTTGTACTTTCACTTTTCAAATTTTTTATTATAAATAGAAGGTGGATTTCAATTGCACTTAATATTTCTAGTGGTTGTTCAATGTATAGATTCTCTTCTCTGTGTAGGGTTGTCATTTATCTCAACCTTAATATTTTGCTTTTCAAATCTCTAAGGTCATTATGTCAATTATGAATTAAAACAATTATTATTTTTAGTCATTTAAATTCACAAACTATAAAGTAAAAAATCATTTTCTTTAATGGATACTTGATTAGGTATGGATTTGATATGAGAAACATGTGCTCTAATTCTCATAATTGTGGTTTTGATTTTAGTATTATATATTATAACACAATAACGGAAAACAAATATGAGCATGTTGCAACACGATTGCCATCAGCCTAACCCAATTTTAATTAAAACGATTGCCATCAAGTAACTGCCTGCAACACGTGGCACGAACCTTTTTTTTGTCAATGTATTTTTTAATAGTTTTCATATATTCTTTTATGGCAAGGGTTCGACCTCCCCTGCAGTGCAGCCATAGATTATTGTCTAAGACGAAGCATATTCCAAAGATATTCGATTTGCACTTAATAGTTTTTGTCCATTAAATTATAAAATTAAAAGTCAAACAACCCTTCCCCCACCTAAGGTTGATATATAATCGCGTATCGGTTAATTATCCATTTATATTATAGTAACAACAATAATCAATTAGATATTTTATATAATCTTAATTTTGTTTTAATTTTTATTAAATAAATTAGAATAAAATATTATTGGTTTTTATCATTGACTTTTAATTAGACTGCACTAAATACAAATCATATTTTCACCTAACTATATATGTTTGTATAATTTTTTTTACACGGAGGTTACATAATGTATAATTAAGTTTGACTATAATTTCCTATTTATATTTATTTATGACTTTTTATTTCTTTTTTTCCTCCACTGATTTACAAATTAATTGTTCTCGGAGATTTATAAGTATAAATCTAATTGCACGCGAGTGCATGGTTCAACGGCGGGGCTGACGGCTGACTCGCTCCCCGCCCAGGTTCGATCCACAATTTGTGCTGCTGTTGTGCAGCAATATGTGTATTTGATGGATGTGATTGATGTGACATAAATATATGTAAATATTTGTACAGATGGCCTAATATATTGATTCTGCAAGGGGACTGGCCCCCCCTTTTTTTTTAAATCTAATTAAAAAATCTTTTCAAATTTACAAAATTTAATCAATGTTATTATTTTGATACACGTGTATATTTCAACTTGGGGTGGATGAAGAGTTGTTGAATTTCTATTTTTTTAAATCAATGATTATAATTCTTTCAACTTGGGGTGGATGAAGAGTTGTTGAATTTCTATTTTTTTAAATCAACGATTATAATTCTTTTTTGTTTGTAGAATATACTTCGTCCAATAACCTAATCCACGACTATTATTTGTGGGACTGCGAAGCGCTACAAAATTGTTTTCATTGAAATTGGGTCCATTTAAAGCATTGATCGATCCATGATGATAACGTGGCGCTTTAGTAAATTGAAGAGTTGGATCGATTAGAAAAAATAAATTATCACTATTGTCGCTGCCAACGTGGTTGTTTCACCGTGTTGCTGCAATAGTTTATGTTTCCACCACAATGTTGATTGTGGGTTTCCACCAAATTGTTCCGAGAGTGACCTCTCGCCTACCCAAGGTGGCCCATTAGGAAATCGTTATGATTTCATGGTGATCTGGATGGTAACCCATTTACATTGTATTGGTTGGCTGGGGAAGTGCAGTTCTGGACATTGATGTTGCTCCTTCGACTCCATATTGCAGACTATTAATAACATTATTTCCATGGGCACATATGTGATTTTTTAATTTTTTAAAACATGATTCTAATACCTATGTGATTGTTGCTTATAGTATGTGACAATCAAATGTTGGAATGAAGATATCAACATCACTTAGTGCCCCGATAAATCCCCTGAAATTCATGAACAAATTGTTCAAATCTTGAATACATGCATGGATTTCTCCATTGGATGTTTGTCTCCACAGTGGTTGGTTTTTCTAGACAATGGGAATAAATATGAATACCTTCGGCTCAAGATATAATTTTCACATATGTATTCAGGCACTAAATCACTTTGAACACGATCTTTTGAATTCTCTTCCATAATAGTACATCCCTCCTTGCCAATTGTTAGCACTAAGTTTATATTTTCAAAAAAGGGTTAAAATGTTTTGAAAATCGACTAAGAGTTTTATTAGAAGCAAAGTGGGCTTAAGTGTTAGAATATGTAAATTTTTTGTGTGAAAGGGTGGCCTACAGGTTAGAAATCATGTTAAGGAATTTATTTATGTCATGCCAATTTTTTTACCCAAGTCTTGCACCAATCGCATGAAGAATACCAAAAAGTCGATGGTGCTACGAAATATTTTCATATCGCCTACAGGCCGCAGTACGAAATATTTTTGTAACGCTTGCATAATTAAAAAAAAAAGTTTTATAACTGTCACTTAGGTCATTTTAAATTCTTAAACCATTTTTGATGAAATTCAACCTATGTTATGACTTAATATGATGTTTGAAGGGGTTTCATAGCGTTAAAAGAGGTTTTGAGAGGTAAAGTATTAAAACTAAAATTGTGTGTAAAAGAACCAATTCTAGCAAACCTAGGTGACTAGATGGCAGTAGACAATGGAATTGTTAGGAATTTTTACAGCTTGTGGTAAAGTTTTCATTTTGTCTTAGTAAAATAATGGGAAATTCAGGTCATGTTAGATGGTATGAACCTAAGGGTATTGAGTGGTTTCAAGCTTATGAAGAGAGTATACCAATATTCACAAATGCAAGAAGGAACGAGATTTTTCATCGCTTCAAGGGATACAACCTGAGATTGTGTTATGATTTTATAAATTCTTTTGATGGCAACACAATGAGGATAAACAATTTACATTTTGAAGTCATTGAGGAGTCGATTGCTGAAGCTACAGGGTTGCCTATTGAAAGTGAAAAATGGTTTAAGAAACAAATGGTGGAGGGCGTAGATTTGAATTATTTATTGAAGGAAGATTCTCAAAACCCTAACTAGAGCGTTGGAGTTCCTCGCACCATATTGAAGCCCAAATGGACCAATGTTGTTCTCACAGTTCAAATGTTCTTCCAATCTGAAGGAAAGTATTCAAATATTTACTTATATCGCATGAGATTTTTGTGTCAATTAGCAGGTTTTAGTAAGATGAGTCCATCGTATTTTATTCATCAAAGTTTGTTCAAAATGACTACTAAGGCTAGAACTAGAAGTGATTTATCTCCTCATGATATAAGTCATCATGAATTAGTTAAAATATTATTCACCCATGAGTTGAATAAGCATGTAGAGAAGATGATAAGAAGAAAATCTGCACCTAGAAGATAGAGAAGAGGTAAAACAAAAAACCCTGTTGATACCCTAAATGTAGAGGTTGAGTCTAGCCATCAAATTTCTATTGAGGAAACTGCTGAAAACCCTATAAGAAAACTAGAAATTAAGGTTTATGAAAGACAAGCCAAAAGACAACAAAAGAAGGTGAAAAAAGGCGAGAAGTTAGAGCATATGGAGGTAGAAGACAAGAAGGGAAAACAACCTAGCAAGAAAAAAGAGGAAACATGAAAAGAATAGAGGATATGGTTTATTATTCTAGGAAGCCTCATGCCAGGCCTACCAACAAGCTGAGGTTAGACGTCAAGGAAAAATTAAATCCTAAACTGATGGAACCAATAATTATTGATGAGGATGAGATTGTGAATCCCTCCAAAGGCAAGAAAAGTTCCACGAAGAAAGTGAAAGCTGAGACTATAAAAAGGAAAGCAAAGGCAAATCTAGCAGTTGATAAAGGCATTGAAGAAAGGGGAGAGAGAGTCACAATATTAATGTCAGGATAGGACATGTTGAGCATGCTTACTCAAGTAGCTAAAGCTATAGGAGATTAAATAGGTTTGCGTTTTTACAAGAAGTGGTTAGATCTGAGAACAAGGAAAATGTTTGCCGCAAAACCCTAGTTTTTTGTTCAACGCTTTATTATGCTTTACTATATATTTTTTGTAGTAAAAGATACCATACCTCAAGGACAAATTATGGTTGAAGGAATGCAAATGGTACAAGTCAATAAGATAAAGTTTCCTTAGGAAGTGGAGAAAGTTGCATAAAATTAGTTGCATAGATTAAGGAAATTTTGCAGGTGCATGCATAAAACAAAACAATTGCCACAAAGGAGGCCTATGAATTGCAGTGACAGAATATGATCCTAGAAATTAGTGAATAGTTACTTGACCTAGAATTCTAGTGACTTAATTCTCAGTCTATTCCAAAGAATCAACAAAGGTCTCATACCAGTTTTCATAGATATTTTGTTTTTCTTTAGATGCCAAGATAAGGTTTTGAATAGATGGATTAGTAGGGATTGACTTATATTTTGTAAATTATTTTATGCAGACATTGTAATATTTGATAGTTAATTCTCCCAACTATTGTGGATCTTGAAACTTTGTGTAATTTTGCTATATAATATATTATAAAAAGGGAAAGAAAAAGGTTGGATTATGAAACAAAAGAGGCCTCTTTGTTGTGTGTTTATCAAATTTCTTGATTTTTTACAAGTGTCAAGATGACTAGAATATTATGATTAATGATACAAATATTCTTGTGATGGTGCACTTAGTTTGTGTTTCTTAAGTGACAATTTTCCTTTCTATGTGATGCCAATTTATGTTTTGTCTTTTGATGTTTAGATAAGATAACCTGACATTCATTAATGTTATGGTTCATATGTTTTAAAATCTGCACTCTTTCTTCTAAAGTTTGCAGGATTCATGTTTCATGTGTTTATGTAGTGGTTTGTTATCTCTTTATTCTAATACCATTCAAATGATGTTTTGATAGCTCTAAAGTCTACCATCTACCCTGCCTCTATCCATCTTGATTCATACAAACAATGTATTGGTAATTGCACTTAAAAAACTTATTTTTTGACCCCATTTCCCAATCGACTAATTGCTTCATACCCAACCAAACCTTATTTCAACACAACCTAACTGAAGATATAGCGATTGTTTAAAGACACAACCAATTGCTAATCATATAGTGATTAGGTTGTCAGAGAGAGCCCTCTCTATATTGAAGTGGCTAGCCTTCAATCTACAATATTGGTTTGAAGAGGTTATCTTACCAATTTATCTTTCACAACCAAGAGGAAATTTTTGAGTGATAACATCTTGGTGACCATACTAGGGATACAAAAGATTTATCTTACCTAGAACTATTTTTACTGATGAGATCTAATTGTCTAGGGAAAACATAAATTTAGATAACAATATTGGTTGTTCAATTTGTCTTGGTGACTCTATTGTCAAACGATCCAGAGCTCCAAACATGAATGGTGACTCCATTGTTTGATGAATCCAAAACATAATTGCATATCCATTTTCCTAATTAATCAAGATGGAAAGGTATGCTCTAATGAACCATGTACATATACCATGTTTTCCAAATCACATTCCGTGCATAGATTGGAAAATAAATTTGCCAAAATTTAGAGATCAGAATGGGGATGATGTTGTGCTTCTTTTGTTTAAATTTCACATGCATGTACGTAGAATTGGGGTTAAATTGAATGAGGATTCTTTGATAAAAATATTCATGGTATCTTTTGGGGAAAATGAAAAGTCATGGTGTGAATTTTGGCACTTGATAGCTTGTATTCCCTTAGATATTTTCACATGGTTTTCTAAGACAATTACAAAAAATCTTATTCATCCTTGCTGCTAGTAAAAAAAATTGTGCATATTTTGAGAACTTCATTGAACATTTGGAAACTGTCTATGGTGACGAGGAGTTTATGGATGATTAAATTTTAGAAGTGTTGTATGAGAATCCTTTTAACTGTCCCGAAGAAAAAGGAGAGGCTAATTGCTAAGATATCTAAGTGGATTTCCAATAGACAATAGTTTCTCCCTTAGCTCAAAATAAAAATGATTGGGATCTTGATAAGGTGGTAGCTATAATTACCCAATATGGAGGCAAGCGGTCTCTTTCTTTTTTGTTATTATAGATATCCATGTTCCTACTCCTGAGATTAATGAAGATATGCTGAAGATATGTTGCAGGTTTGTCAACTTTTATATGACCAAGAGAGAGATTAAGACAATCAATCAAATTGTTATTTAAACCTTTTATTTTCTGAATTTGTGTTTCAAGAAAAGGTTTATGAAGACCAAATCTCTGAAAATTCATGCATAGGGATATTAAACAACAAAGAAATATATCACATAAAATGTAAAGAAATGAACAAGTCAATATATGACACCCTTCGAATAGAGTCATAGGAAGGTAATAAGGATAATAAGCTATAAGTTCAATCAACTATCTTATCTTATCAAGGAACAACTTTGCTTGGTTCTTTTAAATATCAAAATGGCATTTCTATTGAAGGACATGAGAGGTCATTTTCAAATTTTTCTCAGACATATAAGGTAGTTGTTTCATCTAAATATGTTCAAGAGTCTGCAACAACTATTCTTGTTGTGGATGATGTGGAATATGAATAGATGATTGTTTCTTCATTTGAAAATGATTATGAGTATAAAGAAATGAAACAAGCAACAACATATGAAACTGAAGGAAACCTTTTTCCTTTTGTTGATCAATAAGAGGTGTTTCTCCATGTTTTCGAAATCCTTTGGAAAGCCTATTGGAATCATCAATGCATGTTTGGTTTTTTTTATTCATCAGTAAAGAAATTGGATTCATGTTGCAGTTTGAGTTGATAGTGCTCAAATTTTTCTTTTTTCAATTTGAAGTGAGTGAAAGTAAAATTATGTCTAATAGTTATTTTCTTTCGTGGTTACATTGGAGTTTTGATATCACATGATTTTGCAGTGTTTCTTAGCAAGTTAGAGTAAGTAGGTTTTCTTGTGAATAAGCTCCCATATTTGAGCATTTAATTTCTAGCATTTCTTTTTACTTTCAGTGTACAATTTGGGTTTGGTTTTTAGTTGCAGAATGTATAGGTTACAAAGGTTAGTTTGCAAGTTTCAAGGTTGGAAATAACACAATGGATCAGACAATAGTCAACAAGTTATTTACTGCCTCCTGGGGAGACAATATCCCCATTGGAGCCAACTATTAGCACTAAGTTTAGACTTTGAAAAAAAGGTCAAAATGTTTTGAAAATTAGCTTAGAGTTTTATTAGAAGAAAAGTAGCCCTAAGTGTTAGACTATGTAATATTTGTGTGAAAAAGTGGCATAAGGGTTAAAAAGCACGTTAAGGAATTTATTTATGTCATGCAAAAAAATTTACCCAAGTCTCACACTAATGGGATGACCAATACCAAAACATAGGTGGCGATACAAAATATTTTTGTAGCGCCTACAACCATGCTACGAAATATTTTCGTAGCATATGCAAAATTAAAAATAAAAAATAAATTTTATAATTGTCACTTGGGTCATTTTAAACACTTAAAACATTTTTGATGAAATTCAACCTATGTTATGACTTGATGTGATACTTGAAGGGGTTTCAAAGAATTAAAAGAGGTTTTAAGAGGTAAAGTATTAAAACTAGAATTGTGCATAAAGGAACCATTTCCAGCAAACCCAGGTGACTAGCTAGCAGCAGACAATGGAATTGTTAGCAGTTTTTACAGTCTTTGGTAAAGTTTTCACTTTGACTCAGTCAAAGAATGGGAAATTCAGGTCATGTTAGATAGTATGAACCCGAGGGTATTGAGTGGTTTCAAGCTTATGAATATCTTATACCAATTTTCACCAACACAAGATGGGATGAGAATTTTCATCACTTCAAGGGATACAACCTGAGCTGGTGTTACGATTTTATAAAGTATTTTGATGGAAACACAATGAGGATAAGAGATTTATAGTTTGAAGTCACTGAGGAGTCGATTGTTGAAGCTACAAGATTGCCTATTGAAGGTGAAAAATGGTTTAAGAAATCAATGATGCAGAATGTAGGTTTGAATTACTTATTGAAGAAAGATTCTCAAAACCCTAATTAGAGCGTTGGAGTTCCTCTCACCATACTGAAGCCTGAATGGACCAATGTTGTTATGAAAATTCAAATGTTCTTAACATGTAAAGGACGATATTCAAATATTTACTGATATCACATGATAATTTTTTTGTCATTTAGCAGGTTTTAGTAAGATGAGTTTACTACATTTTCTTCTTCACACTTTACTCAAAATGACTACTAAGGCTAGAACTAGAAGTAATTTATCCCCTCATGATATATGCCATCATTGTTTGGTCAAAATATTATTCACCCATGAGTTGAATAAGCATGTAGATCTGTTGAGAAGAAGAAACCCTACACTTAGAAGACAGAGAAGAGGTAAAACAAAAAAACCTACTGAAACCATAAATCTAGAGGCCAAGTCTAGCCATCAAATTCCTATTGAGGAACCTGCTGAAAACCTTGTAATAAAACCAAAATTAGGGTTTATGGAAGAAATTCCAAAATAAAATGAAATTGGGAGAAAGAAGGCGGGAAGTCAAAGCATATGGAGGTAGAAGACAAGAAGGGAAAATAGCATAGCAAGAAAATATAGGAAACAAGCAGAAAAATAGAGGATAGTGTTTGTTATTCCAGGAAGCCTCATACTAGGCCTACCAACAAGATGGGGTTAGAATTCAAGACGAAATTCAATCTTAAAGTGAAGGAACCAATAATTATTAACAAGGATGAGAATGTAAAACCATCCAAAGGAAATAAAATATCCACGAAGAAAGTGAAAGTTGAGTCTATAAAAACGAAAGCAAATGAGACTTTAGAAGCTAACATGGGCGCTACAGAAAGGGGAAAGAGAGTCACACGATCAGTGTCACGACAAGAGATGTTTAGCATTCTTGATCAAACAACCAATGTCATAGGAGATTGAATATGTTTTCGTTTTTGACAAGAAGTGGTTTGATCCGAGAGTAGGGGAAATGTTTGTTGAAAAACCCTAGTTTTGGTTCAACAATTTATTATGCTTCACTACATTGTTTTTACAATCAAAGACACCATAATTCCAGCATGAATTATCATAGTAATATGTCATTAAAAAATTTTGGTTGATGGAATGAAAATGGTACGAGTCAACAAGAGAAAGGTGCCTCAAGAAGTGGAGATAGTTGCATAAAATCAGTTGCATAGATTGAGGAAGTTTTGTAGGTGCACACATCAAAGGAAAGAATTTATACAAAGGAGGCATATGAATTCCAGTGACAAAATATGATCCTAGAAACCAATGAATAATTACTAGATCCATAATTCTATTGATTTAATTCCTCAATTTGTTCCAGAGAATCAACAAAGGTATCGTATCAGTTTTCATAGATATTTTGCTTTTTTTTAGATGCCAAGATAAAGTTATGAATAGATGATTAGTAAATACTGACTTACATTTTGTGAATTATTTTATGCATATGTTGTAATATTTGATAGTTAATTCTCCCAACTATTGTGGATCCTTGAAACTTTATGTAATTTTCCTATATATTATATCAGAAAAAAAGGAAAAAAGGGTTGGACTATTAAACAAAAGAGGTCTCTTTGTTGTGTGTTTATCAAATTACTTGATTTTTTACAAGTGCCAAGATGAATAGAATATTATGATCAATGATACAAATATTCTTGTGATGGTGTACTCAGTCTGTGTTTCTTTAGTGACAATTTTCCTTTCTATGTGATGTCGTTTCATGTTTTTTCCTCTAATGTTTAAATAAGATAACGTGACATAATTCATTATTTAAATGCTTTGGTTCACAGGTTTTAAACATCTGCACTCTTTCTTCTAAGGCGTATAGGATTCATGTTTCATGTGTTGTTGTAGTGGATTGTTATATCTTTATTCTATTACCATTCACATGAGGTTTTGATAGGTCTACAATCTACCGTCTATCCTGCCTCTATCCATCTTGATTCATATAGTTAATTTCTTGGTAATTGCACTTAAAACCTATTTTTTCAACCCCATTTCCCAATGGACTAATTGCTTCATACCCAACCAAACCCTATTTCAACACAACTCAACTGAAGATCTAGCCATTGTTTAAAGACACAACCAATTGCTAAGCATTTAGTGATTAGGTTGTCAGAGAGAGCCCTCTCTAGATTGAAGGGGCTAGCCTTCAATCTACAAGATTGGTTTGAAAAGGTTACCTTAGGAATTTCTCTCTCACAGCCAAGAGGAAATTTTTGAGTGATAACACTAATATAAGTAAGGCTTACCTTATCTTACATGCAATGTGTTCACAATTAATATAGATATTCTCTCTTTAAAGTTGAAATGATCACGTTGGATGCTTTTAAACCATAAAATCTAGATTGGATTTGATTACTTTGTGATGAATGGTATCAATTTTTCCAATATTTAGTAAACTTGGCATATAGTTCAAAGGAAAATGGATATCTTCAATACATTATTACACATATGAATGCGACAAGCTAACTCATTGTGCTTCAAATTAAGCATTCCCTGCAAATTATTTCTCATTATATCTTCTATCTTCTCTCTTCTAGCTTCTTGTTTCTTAATTCTGATTTACTTATTTCAACACTTGGTAAGAATATCTTTAATTGCTCCCAAGTATTTTACAATATTTTCTTGATGATAACCAAATGCTCAGGAATTGGGTTAGAATTACACTCTCAAGAATTTCAAACTAATCTATAAAAGGTTGTGGATATTCCACTGGATAGTTTGACACAATAGACCTGATATTAAAATATTAAATTGTTACACTATTATAGTTTTATAAAAATTCTAGATCTATAGATTCAACCGTAATTAGTGCATGCATGCGAATGGAAATTATGTAAAAAAGTAGAGAAAAATAAAACAAGATCACACACAAACACATAAGACACAAGATATGCTATCTGAGAAACCCTTTCGAGAGAAAACCCAGTTGGAAGGTGAGGCCGCTTCACTCTCTTTCTCTATCTAAAAATATGGTTGTAGGTATAAAGAAGTAATTTCTGTTGCCCGTGGGCTACTACAATGCACAAATACTCTCTATGTTCTCTACCTCCTATCTCTCCTGGAAATCTTTGCTCAGCTATGGAACAAAATTCTCTCGAAAGAATGGAATGCCTCTTCCCCCTCGTGGCTCGATTATAACACAACCCGATAACCTACTAGTGGTTAATTTTGACTACATCACATCTTAACTAGAGTTGCAATATACACTCTTTTAGATTATCTTACATAAAATCACGTGGCTAACCCTTTTTCCATGAATAATGTGGGTTGACATGATATCCTCTTGAACTATAGGTGTGAAAAGAGGAAGGTCAACTTATGAGTGCCATAACTTTTGCATACCGACTTCGATAGATGCACTTCTTGCACGTGGGAAATATTTATCTGTGTAAAATAGCATGAAATGGTGTGGTTCTAAAGTGACAAATATTTATCCCCAAAAAACATCGTTTTATGCCTCAAAATGCTCCTATAAGGTTTCAAACCCCGTTTTACCAAACTGGGTCTCGTCGGTAAAAAATGGTCCCCTGAGATGATTCCTCCACTTTGTTCCACTCTGAATGCATCAAGATGGATGAAAAACAATATAATGATCCAATCTGGATCACAAACATATACATATTTATTTTAAATAATAATAGCAAGTATTTAATTAATAAAATTTTAGTCATAACAATAATTTTTGTTAAAAAAATTTATCTACATCAATTTTTTTCCACTATAATTAATGGTATGTCATTTGGAACCCAATAAAATTTCTCCTAAATATATTTGGTAAAGAAATTGCGAAGAAGTGTTTTATTTCAAATAACCTTAGAACTGTACAATTTCAAGAATTTCAAACTTATAAATATTTCTTCTAATTAACATTAACCACTATTTTACTAATAAACTTTTCTTCTCATTAATACTATTTTTCTTTTATAATTCAATTTATTTACTTTATTATTATTATTATTATTAATTATTTACATAAGTATTTTTCTTCTATATCTCATTAGGAATCACATTTAGAAACGATATTGGTGCACTTGTTGGATAACGAAATTTCCTGTTTGACATTGCCTAGCAACTACAATCAAATTAAAATTATTTATTCAAAATAAAGTTAACGACTATTAAATCAATAAAATTTTATTGACATTATTCTCTTTCAAATTGTCGACTTTTCTATGGTATTAAATATTTTTTCATTTTACAGTGTTATATATGTGTGTGTGGGGGGGGGGGGGGGGGGGGGTGTGCACTTTTAGTATCGTAACTATGTAAACCAATATTTTTTCTCAGTGGATTATTCACATTACATTCCTTAGTTCTAACACTCCTATGCAGAACAAAGAAGGAAAACAAACTCTTATCGCACTTAAACACTAAAAAAAATACTACACATTTGTTACATGTCATTTTATCACCATTAGGAAAATGACCGCTAATTCGAATCTCTCGCTATTTGATGAAGTGTTCCAAGCATCCCACTACAATGTTGGAAGAAAAACAATCCCAAGAGCAACAAGAATCCTATATTACATTGATCAAAAACCTATTTTTAAGCACTTGTTTAGTTTCCCTAGCCATTTTTTATGAAAGCATAGCTTTGACCATTGTGGTTTGCGCAATCTTGCGCTCCGTCTTCCACTTAAAGATGCACAAATCTCTTAATGAAGGTAAAAATAAAAAGTGATTTCTAGAAGATTTGTTAGAGGTATATTTCCCAACCGAAGGCCTCGAGCCCCTACATAATTGTGCATCATCCCTCTGTTCATGGAGAAAACTCTCTCTCTTTTTGCAACCCTAATCCCTCTCTTTATGGATCTCATCCCTTGAGAAGAGGATCTCAAACCTCCTCCTCTTGCCCAGTAAATTCAACACAGACTAGAGGGTAAGGGAGGAATTTTTGAATGTAAACTTATTCTTTTGAATTCAGGCTAGAAGCTTGTCACCTAAAGTGATGATTGGAGACTATTGGGAGGAGGTTTGAAACATGAAGGCTAAGGTTGGATCTCTCCTTTTTTATTCAATATTAATACAAGAAATTGTTTCTTTCCTATTTTCACTTGTTATGATTCTCTTTACAAAGCTCCTTGAAAATTTTCATAATTTATATCTGAATATTGGATTAACACTGTGATATATGTTATGTTGTAATTTGCATTCACTTTGTGTTTTACTCTTTATCTATGTTATGCTTTTACTCCTTGTATGGTTTTGTTTATGCAAATATTCTCTTGAAGCAACAAGGAAAGGATTTTGAAACCATCAAAGGGACATTTCGTAGAAAGGTAAGAGATTCTTGCACATTTCATATACCATGTTTCAGTTATAGATTAAGGAAATATAACAATTACTTATCTATTTGTTTCTATATTTGTCTTTGAATTTAGGGAGACTGCTCTTTTCCGCAAAAGCGATTTGTTCACCATAACAAATTGGCAACCATAATGGGGAATGGATTGTTATTCATTATTCCTTCTTGTAATCTCTGATTGTTTTCTTATTTCTTTGATTGACCATGTTCAAAACCTTGAAAACTTAAAATTTTTTACTTGTGGCTTTATTGCTTATTTTTCTTAGTTTCTGGTCAATTGCACATTTTTTATTAGAAAAATGTGCACAGTTGCACACTCTTCCTTTAGAAACAATTCATCTACGCACTGAACGTAATTGGTTACCAGCGAAAGTCCTTGATTTTTTAAAAAAATTAGGGTTTCGTTGCTGGGTCCATAATTTTTTTATTGCTATGTTTTCTTGGGTTTATTTCCATTATGAAAAAGTCCACCTTTTTTTATTTGATCGTTTGAGTTTCCTTCTTGAAAAAATACTCATCTTTGCAAATTAGGGTTAAAGATTTGATCTAGTGAATTCTTGATTTATCAAAAGAAAGGTTGATCATTGCTTGGATAGTTTGTGTCTCTCCTTCTTCTGTCAAAAAAATCAGATTAAGTACTTTGTTTACTTGATTGCAAAGAATCATTATGATTGGCAAAAATTTAGTGTTTGTCAAGGTGAGCAATTTTGATTTTGAATTGTTGTTTTGAAGTGAATAGTGATTATTCCTCTTTATAAGACAACACAAAATTGTGCTTACAGTGAATTGTAATTCATTACATCAAGTTGAAATTATGGCTTGTGTATTTTGAAGGAGGAATTAATTATTTGATTTTGGGTATGCAAGAAGTTGTTGAGATTAAAATTTTGCATTTTCAACTTGGATTTTAAGAAAAGTAGATTGGATTTAATAGAAAATCCCCCCTCATAGCCAGGGGGGCCACGTTTCGTGTATTTTGCACTCCATTTATTTGAATTTTGAAAATGATTGATTGATTCTTGCATTCTTTAAAACTGAATGAAACCTCTCTCCTTAATTTAGTTAGGATTCATCGAAGTGAAAATATTACAATATCATATTTGATTGCATTCTATTTTGAGTCAAGTTATAAGACCATCGATTTCGTATCCATTGGCCTACTAAGTAAACAACAACTTAGAAACAGCGCTAATAAAATAAATTTGATTTTTTATATTTCTAGGGCTCATTACACCTACATTAGATCATATTGTAGGGCTTTGGAATATGAAAGTGGGTTAACTTTTCAAATCTACCAACAAACAATAAAGTCTTGTGGTAGGGAGTAAATCCATCTATTACAGTTTTACTCTAGGAAGCTCCTTTTACACAGGAGTTAAGCACGAGATCATATTAGACCTAGTGAAGTGATCGACCTCGCTTCATTGGTTATGGTATCATGATTTGCATGAATTACAAATGGTGTCAAAAGGTGCTTGGGAGTCACTTGAAGGATAAACCTCAAATTAACCATGTTGAGGAACCTTCAAGGGGATTGAGCTTTGTTACTCTTCCCTTGCATGTACATCCGATCTACGACTGTTCCCCGAGGATAAGTTGTTATATGTGGTAACCGTAGAGACAATTATCTTAGGGTTGTTACCCAAGGTGACGACAGGGAGAAAGTCTTTGTTGTACCTAGAGAAGACGTTGATTAGACTCACTTGGACCTTTTTGGAGGGTATTCTTCACTCGAGATGGAATAAGTGAAGTTACTTGCACCAGATCGTGCCCATTAAGTAGGTTGTCAGTGTAACTAATTCCACCTACTCTATATCTATCCACTTTTCACGTTGATCTCTGTGACATTGGTTTTCATCACCAACTAGTGATTTCACTGCGAAAAGGTTGTTTGCATGGCTTTATTCCCTAGATTTATTAGCGCGTGTTATTTTCTTGTTAAATTTTTTTGCAGACCTTAGGTGTGGATTGTGAATTTGGATTTTTAATATCATCAAAATTATTAATTAAATTCAATAAAGTTGAATCTAATAGAAATAGTTCCATAATTTACCAATCCAGGAACCCATCTTAATGGGAATCCTAGTCCTTTTCCTTGCTTTGGAAATGTTGGTCCTCCTTATATGGCTACGTTGTCACTTCTCGGATTCACAATAGATTTACCGATGTGGTTGTTTTCAAATTATTTAGTCCCAAATACCGAAACTGTTCGACCTCAACCAAGTTCTCCATCTCAACAAAACTAACCAGTTATTGACCCTTTACCTTCTTCACCTACCATGTCTTCTTCCCTTTATTTTTCTTCGCCTGGTGAAAGTCTTGATGCTAGTAACTATGTGGCTAATAAGAAGAAGCAAATGAATAAGACAAAGAATCAAGATAAGAAAGAGTCAAACCAAACAACAATTGCTCTGAGTATGGATAATTTTGAGGAACCCTTCAAAATAAGTCGCAAGCCCAAATTCCCTTGCAAACTTTGTAAGGGTGACCACCTTCTTATTGATTTTCCAGGTATTCCAAAGGTGTTAGAAGTGTGGTCTAAAAATTATTATCAACTTATTGTTGATCCATCAACTAGTGATTCTAAGGTTCCATGGAAAAGGGTAAAGTTGGGTTTCATTATAGGTTATGCAAAGGGAGTCATCAAACTCACCTTTTCCCTCACATGGATGAAGCCTAAATATTGTTGGAAAACCTTACTATTCCATAGAAACAACTTCCAGCTGGTTACCGTAATATTTCTCCCAAGCTACTGTTAGTTGACAAAGTGTTTGATTTAATTCCAAGTAAATTCAATTCCACTTCCATTGGAGAGTGAATCATGTATCACTCAGGTTGGTGAACCATTGGTTGAATAGATTCCATATTTGGTCGATCCCACTCTTGCCTTAGAGAGTAAAGTGAATACCACTTGAGTTCTTTTTGTTACTTCAGGTTCCACTGCATAAGGGGGAACTTCACACATTTACATGAAATCCCCTCCAAGTATTGAGGTTATTTCCTTTTATTGGAGTAGACTGACAAAGACTTATCTTCCTTCTTCCACCCCTTTCCAAATCATTGTGAAAGTTCATGATAAGAATATGCATCACAAAAGTGTATATGAAGGTGCTTATGTTAGTATTTTATCCTCAACCACTTGGAAAGCTTTGGGTTCCTCTCAGCGTGTGTCTGTTACACAAAATCTGTTAGCTTCTAAAAAACTATTAGTGAACCTTTAGGGATCCTTCCTAAGTTTCCCATTACCTTGGAAGGTAAAACTATTTGTATTGATGTTATGGTAGTCTAAGGCCCCTTGGATTTTAATTTGCTCCTTGTGCAAGATGATGTCTATGCCATGAAAGTTGTCGTGTCCACACTCTTTCGAGTGATGTCTTTCCCTCACATTGGAAACATTGTGACTATTGACCAAATTTTGTTCGTTGGTCTTGATTTTACTACCAACCATATGAATTCCTTGAATGTTCCTTATATGCAAGTGGTATCTACCCCACCACAGGTTAATTATGTGTTAACTTGTCCCACATTTCCAGTTGCCGATGGAAGCGAGCCTCTCACCATTTTCTTGACTTCTTTTGACTCAGATCCTGAAATTGACATTGTGAACCCTTCAATGGGGACATTTTGTTATAGACATTTTTGTGCCTTACAACTCTAAGCATGAAATGTCCATAAACCAAGGGATCCTAAGTCCCTAAAAGTGTTGTTCCTACCCCTAGAGGAACAAGGTCAACCAATTACAGCTTCTCCCAGAAGTTCTCCACCAGAAACTGCTCAGAATCAGTCAAATCGGGATCATTTCAGCTGCTCCACTAGCTAGCTGCGTTGCATAGCACCCAAGTACACTAGCTAGGTGCGTTGCAACGCACCTAAAAGCACTACCAGGGTGCGCTGAGTGGGAAATGACAAATGGCAGTGTCATTCCGCGAGGTGGACAGACAATGGAAGCTTCCAAAATCTTCCCCAATGACACTTGCCTCACTGAGTTCGACCAAGGATGAGTAAGAGGCTCTCAGTCTCCAAGTGGAAGCAAGAACTGACAGAGAGAAGCCACTAGTCAAATCATAAGCTGACTCATCCTCTTTGCATACATCTATATATGGATCCCTCATCCCAGAGATCCAAAGGCTGGAATTTTGTACATTGCAGAGAATTGCTGTTGGTTTTGAGATAGATATCAGTGTATTGGGTGATTTATGCTTTGTTGGAGGTGAAGAGGGGATTCCTTTGCTGGGGGGTTGATGCTGGATCAGGAATCATTGGTTGTAACTCCTCCTGGACCTTCTTGTTATATCAATAAAACTATTTGAGTTTCTCCTACATGCTTGTGTATCAATGATGTTTTGTTATATTTGCATGTTTAGCTTAAATCTGATCCTAAGCTATTTATGAATATAAATCCATGTCTTTGTGTAGTTTTCCTCTTCTGTGATCTTGCAGAAACTTGGTGAAGCTGGGCAAGTAAGGGAGCAGGTAGCTGGAAGCTGTCAAAGAGGAGAGAGATTGGATCAAAGGACTAGCGCAAGACACAGGTCGGTTCATCCTATTCCTCTTCGTTTATAGTTCATAAAGAAGAATACGAAAGTAGTTTTCCTTGTTTGTTTCTAAGGTACTGTCACACCTTAGTGGGATAGGGGCGTTCTGAGTAGACACTTTTCCCGTTAACAAAATGGCGACTCCGCTGGGGATCGTGTCTAGTTAGTTTGTTTGTGTTTCTCTTGTTGTTTGTTTCATAAACATAGAAGTAGCAATAGAACTGCATTTGCCATTATCAAATGCAAAGTAGACACCTGCTACTTCAATCCATTCACTGGATTTGTTTATGATTTGAACAGTTGATTCACAAATGATCTAATTACCCTTTGTGATAGCTCTTAGACCTCCTTTAAATCCACCCTCTGATTGTGCATTACTGATTGCTTTTACTCGGCCAAAATCCATAGATTAAACTGCAAACCGTGACCCAGAACCCAGAAGGAATTCTCGTTTCTGCCCCAGCGCAGGCACTGTGAAGAGATTCTGCATTTCAACGCAGTTCCCGAGAGGGCTACCTGCGCTGCAATCCAGTTTCTCTGTGTAACAGGTGCGCTGATCAGCCTAGCCCTGTGCAGCTGAGGTTCTTTGCTTCATTTTTTCAGTTTTGTCTCTGATTTTGCAGCCTGTGATCAGTGTGTGTCTGTTTAAAAACCCCTTTTCTTTGCCTTAATTCCGCCTCCTTTGTACAAAAAGACTGTAGATGTTCTTTGTGTGTTTGTTACATCATTTACAGTTTTCCATTGAAAAAGTAGAATAGTCATACTGTCGTCCTTGGATTTAGATCTGTCGTAAGTGTCGATTTTGATCTTAGGAGAAAGTTTATTTGCTGTTGACAGTCGATTATGCTTTTACTTTTGCCTTTGGTTTGAATTTGTCACTTTCTAGTGTCGAAACGAGTGTTTATTTCAAAATCCTAAAGTGTCGTAATCTTCTCTACCTTTTGATTTCGAAAAGAAGCTTGTTTGTGTTTTTCACTTGAAAGCAAATTCAGATTTGTACATCAACTTTCTTTTTAGGCATCAATATTAAGAAAGTGAAAACAAATACATGCATATGTGCATTTGCATATTGATAGTCTGTTTGGCTTGATTTAGGAAAAGTGCATTTACAGTGTGCTCTTTGCTCTTTGAGAAAAGATTGTGTCTTTCTTTTCCCCTTGTAGCTAGGATTTTCATTGCTGAAAAGAAATAAAAGCTTGCTTATCATCTTTAGATTGCATTTTAGGAATTACATCTACATCTCGTGGTGATCCCAAAAGGCAAACTTCTAAGAAAGATCAACTTAAAATAAATTGAATGAATCTAACAACGCTTTGGAACTTAACGCACAACATTTAGAGGTCTAGGCTAGAGACGTATTCCGGTGTCGTAAAGCCTGGTAACTGTTGTCCTCACTGATGGTTGGGTGATTCCTCCACTTTGAGACGATAAGTGCCAGTACGGACTTGTGCTCCCACGTACCGTCGAGTATATATTGGGAGACCCCTATAGGCTTAAAACCTTTTATCCATAGGAAGCCGTGTCGGCCGCCCTACTGATCGCAATGCACCGAACACAGCATTCGGGAAGATTGACTGCCCTACCGTAAAAAGTATTCTGCAGTTTTGCGATTGGTTTGGTACTCCCTCTACCTAGATATCCAGAGCAGTCCCTTTCGTTCCTTTTCAGACTCCTTAACGGAAAAGGTCCATCTGAGCACTTGTCACTTCAGGCTCATTAAAAATCGAAGGAGACTAGAGTCATCTTTTGTTTTTTCTCGACTCTTTAAAACTGAAAAAACAAGTTGTGTCAAAGCGTCTTAAAATTTATTTTAAACGGAATATTCATACCCTTTTCCTACGTTGATCTTAGGTTGAGAAAATGGAGTCTACCAACCAAGGAATTCCCCTTGGTGGAAATCCTAGTCCCTTCTCCTCTTGGGGAGATGTTGGTGCACCCCATATGGCCACATTGTCGCTTCCAGGGCTGACGATTGGCTTGCCAGTATGGCTCTTCTCAACCAATGCCGTTCAGAACACCACTATTCCTGAGCAATCGAATCAGCAATTAGACGAGTCCAGAGCTGCCCACCAACCTTCTACTTCCTCTAATTCTTCCTCTCCTCCTTCCTCTTCGCTTGATGGGGCTGGCAAAGCCAAAAGTCAGGTTCCTAAGGAGAATAAGGAGAAGAAGAAGAAAGAGAAAAATAAGAAGGAGCCAAAGGCGAATGGGGGAAAACGAGTGTCGTCTAATGAAAATCCACACACTGCACCGACCAGGCCTAAATTGCCATGTGTCATTTGCAAAGGAGACCACTTTCACAGAGATTGTCCTTGCATCCCTCGGATACTAAGGGACTGGTCTCCTCGTTTGCACAATCCGACGTCATCAACCTCTGATGATCATGTTGAAAGCACACCATCAACTAGCGAAAGTGAAGCCCCAAGACAAAAAGGGAAAGCTAGATTTCCCTGTAAACTGTGTGAAGGCAATCATGCCGTCCACCGTTGTCCCTTCTTAGACGAAGCGAAAAGAGTTTTGGATGATCGTCTGGTTTCCCCGTTACGACTTCCTCCTGGATATAAAAAACTCTTACCGAGTCCGTCACTAGTTGAGAATCCAGCTGGCCCGCTCAAGTGGTCGGCTGAAGCGCCTATCATCGAAGATAAACCATCTGAATCCATACCAGACGAAAGTCAAAAGGTCGAGGCGGAAGTTGACCTGGTCTTGCCTTCAGAGGTTTTATCTTCGGATGATACAGTCACTGAAGAGAAAAAGGATGACACCGTCCAAATTCTCTTCATCAACACAGACTCCGACGAACATGGGGGCAATCTACCCATTCCCTTACCGCATGAGGGAAGTTCGTCAGAGCCATACCCGGCCGTCTACTCGGTCCCACCTCCAAGCAACCTAGTTGTCTCCTTCGATTGGAATCAACTAGGCAGACCCCGTTTACCAGCAAGCATACCATTCCGAATTATCGTTCAAATATATAGAATGGTCATGGCTGGTACCATCATAGATGAGGGGGCTTCTGTGAGTATCCTTTCCTCTATTGCTTGGAAAGCGCTTGGTTCGCCATCGCTGTTGCCTGAGATGAGAAATCTGACAGGCTTTGATAAAGGAACCAGTCGACCTTTAGGGATCCTTCCCAATGTGCCCATAACATTGAGAGGGAAGACAGTTCAAATGAACGTAATGGTAGTTCAAGGACCCTTGGATTATAACCTACTCCTTGGACGAGACTATATTTATTGCATGGGAGCCATCGTCTCCTCACTCTTTAGAGAAATGTGTTTTCCGCACGAAGGAAGAGTGGTCAAGCTCGTGGACCAGCTTTCATTTCTCGGATCACGCATAGCAAATAGTCATATACCATCCCTAAATGGTCTCTTCGTGCAAGAAATGTCTCAATCCCCAGTCCGTCCTCCCGATGAGCGCGAGTAATTCGGAGGGATATGACTGAAACCCAGGGGGCATGCGTCCTGGTCTGCTTCGGCAGGAAAACTTCGGGTATAGAATAGGTTTCCACGTAAGAATATGACTAGTCTGTACCCCGTCCGTGATTGGAAGAGGGGTTATTCTAGAATAATATTCTTTTGTCAAAGTTATGTGAGTGGCGGGCGTCGTTGCTCACCTTTGTTTATCTCGGTAGACATCGCCAAAGAAGTGTTTTGTTTACGCCGTAAATAGAACAATATTTGGGTAACCTGTAAGAGGTAGTACCCTTCCTGATAAAACGAATGTTTTGTCAGCTCGAATAAAGGGTGACCCTTCCTGATAAAACGAATGTTTTGTCAGCTCGAATAGAGGGAGACCTCGAAACTCTGTTTTATACCTGGGGGCATGCAAACCTTTTGGAGTGCAAGCGAGGGGCGGCTATTTATTTTTTAAATTTTTAGGACCTCTAACCCTTTAAACTCATAAGATTAGTCGTCACCTAACTTGCATAAAGAAAGGATGTGGGGAAAAAAATCTAAAAAGTTGTCGTTTTATATGAGACATTCTTATCATATGACTAGATTAATCGAGCAGTTTTAGCACATAGTTCAAGCTCGTTAAAAAATAAACATAATACATGAGCAAGTGTTTCCACCCGCGTTTAAGCTCATTAAAAAATGAACTATTCCCCGGTAAATAACCACCGTGAATGAAGCATTTCAGCCATTAAAGCCTTGGTCGTGTTTGCACCGTCACCTCCACTTTTCCATTGGCCGATCATTCACCTCCATTTGATTGTTTACCCATTTTGAGGAACAGCTGCGAAGAGTGATTTCACTAGCCATCCTTGTGACACTGCCGTGATTGGAAAATTCCAACCCTTACCTGGAATCAGCTGCTACCCATTTTATCACTCGTTCCTCAAAAGACGAGTCTTCTTTAAGCTCTTTTCAGCTGACTCGTAAAATATGAAAAGATTGCCGAGTTTTGGCCTTCCATCTCGTTAAAGCGACCGGAATTGCTATCCCTCCTCTAGATTTTAATCTTTTTGGACCTGAGGGATTATTGCACAAAACGATCGAGCGCTTGTTTTGTTCGGCTCGTTAAAACTATCGAATATTCATCCCTTCTGTATTGTTTTATACTTTTTCGGACTTAAGGGATTAGATGACGAAAAAGGAATTTCGGAGTTACCTTTACGTACCTTTTCAGACTCTCTAAAAATGAAAAGGACCGAGTTATCTTTGTCGTTAAACTCGTTAAAAAGATTAATAGCGACAAACTTGTCTTTAGACGAGAACGAGTTTCACTATCGCTAGGCTCGTTAAAACATAGCGATGGGTTTGCTCGAAGGGCAAATTATAGAACAAGCATATGTTATCCTCCTCAAGCTTGACAAAAATAAAGAGGTACTAGTCAGCAATGACTGGGGAAAAATTGGGAAGAAACTCAAAGAATCTTTATTGGTAGCAAGTCGCTCTTGAACATGACACTTCCACTCCGTGCCTGAGTCGGGTTGGGTTGTTTCATTCACCGGTCACATCACCATGGTCACGCCATACCATCCACATTTGGGGTAAATGCTACCAATCCATCACATAAGTGTCGCCGACATGTTTAAGAGAAGTCATCCAGAAAAGTCACCCGTGTCCCATCCACTACCATACATTACACTTCATTCTTTCATGACCGCCATCCTGAACCATATATCATCAGATCGTTTTCACCTCCATCAAAATCATTTACTCCGTTCCGTGTCATTGATGTGGGATTCGTCAAGGCCCTCCTTTGACGGATCACTTCTTGTCGACATCAGCTCATTATCCAAGAAGTTGATCTAGGAACACCCCATTCAGTACTTTGGAGCTTGCATGCCTCAATGGCAAGTTTCTCACTTGCGGCGACAGGTATACATCAATGACCTTCGACCGAAAGATTTTGCGTGGTGTTCGACGCCAAGTCCTTTATTCACACCACGTGAATTGTACTGCAGTACCTTGAGGGTCATCATCATTATCGGTGATTCCTCTCGCGCTTGTTAACAATTTACATCATCGACTGGTAATCAAGCGATGTCTTTCCATGTTCGACTTCAAAACATTTCTCACATGGATCGACTTGTACTTAGAGTGAAGATTGGACGAGATTGAAGACCCCGGATCTAGTTTCATCCATCTGGGCTGCGATATATATTCAGGAGAAATAAAGACATTGACATGTACAGCATTGCAACACAAATAATCATCCTACCAAAAGGATGATGACTTCATCAGAATCATCAGTCTACCATCAGACGATCGTCTGTCCTGTGTACATAAAAATGAATTTATAAAACTGAGCATGGGAATGCCCGCCTTAGCTAGATCATGAAAACAATATGAAGATAATGTATTGTATTGTATCTTATTACAGGTCTCCTCCCAGCATTGAAAGAACTTCGGATCCTCCTAACAAAGAATTTCACCCGATAAACGGCCTCATACTTTAGGGGGCAACTGTTATAGACATTTTTGTGCCTTACAGCTCTAAGCATGAAATGTCCATAAACCAAGGGATCCTAAGTCCCTAAAAGTGTTGTTCCTACCCCTAGAGGAACAAGGTCAACCAATTACAACTTCTCCCAGAAGTTCTCCACCAGAAACTGCTCAGAATCAGTCAAATCAGGATCATTTCAGCTGCTCCACTAGCTAGCTGCATTGCATAGCACCCAAGTACACTATCTAGGTGTGTTGCAACGCACCTAAAAGCACTACCAGGGTGCGCTGAGCGGGAAATGACAAATGGCAGTGTCATTCCGCGAGGTGGACAGACAATGGAAGCTTCCAGAATCTTCCCCAATGACACTTGCCTCACTGAGTTCGACCAAGGATGAGTAAGAGGCTCTCAGTCTCCAAGTGGAAGCAAGAACTGACAGAGAGAAGCCACTAGTCAAATCATAAGCTGACTCATCCTCTTTGCATACATCTATATATGGATCCCTCATCCCAGAGATCCAAAGGCTGGAATTTTGTACATTGCAGAGAATTGCTGTTGGTTTTGAGATAGAGATCGGTGTATTGGGTGATTTATGCTTTGTTGGAGGTGAAGAGGGGATTCCTTTGCTGGGGGGTTGATGCTGGATCAGGAATCATCGGTTGTAACTCCTCCTGGACCTTCTTGTTATATCAATAAAGTTATTTGAGTTTCTCCTACATGCTTGTGTATCAATGATGTTTTGTTATATTTGCATGCTTAGCTTAAATCTGATCCTAAGCTATTGATGAATATAAATCCATGTCTTTGTGTAGTTTTCCTCTTCTATGATCTTGCAGAAACTTGGTGAAGCTGGGCAATTAAGGGAGCAGGTAGCTGGAAGCTGTCAAAGAGGAGAGAGATTGGATCAAAGGACTAGCGCAAGACACAGGTCGGTTCATCCTATTCCTCTTCGTTTATAGTTCATAAAGAAGAATATGAAAGTAGTTTTCCTTGTTTGTTTCTAAGGTACTGTCACACCTTAGTGGGATAGGGGCGTTCTGAGTAGACACTTTTCTCGTTAACACATTTGAACCTGATTTCTTATCCCTATTACTTCCCTTCGCATGTGTTTCTTCTAGAGAACTATTCTTCCTTCTGATGAAGATCTCTTGGAAGCCATGATCGAGGATGCTTGTTTATTTCGAGCTCATTAAAGTAAATGAAAAAACTCCACTTGATATCAGTTTACCCATTTTACGAATCTTGTAGACTATTTACAAAAAAAATATACTTTGACTAATAATGGTCAAAAGAGTTCTCTCCTGCATTATTTTACCCTTTTTTGGGCTTGAGAGACTAAATCCATGAAAAAGGAAATTTTTGAGTTTAATTATGTTTTCTCCTAACTCCCTAAATATGAAAAACGTCAAGCTTTACGTTCTCCGGGATCGTTAAAACTTTACGTTGAAAGAGATGTATGATTTTTATTTTTTAATGTCTTTTTCAAACTCTTTAAATATGAAAATGACATCGAGTTACCCTTTCATTAGACTCGTAAAATGTAAACAGTGTAGGACTCGCTAGTCATGATGAGACCAAACCACCCCTTCCTAGGGTTCATTAAAAATACGCTGAAGGACTCATCCGAAGTATGAGTTTATAGGACAAGCATATGTTATCCTCCTCAAACTTGCATAAAAATAAAGAGGCACTTTCCAGTAATGGTGGGGGAAAATTAGAAAGAAACATTTGTTTTTGTATTATAAAAGGAAGTATGTCTCTCTTGAACATGCCAACCTGCCACTTTTGTGTCTGGGTTGGGAAATCCATTTGTCTCTCAGCTAATCATACCTCATTGAAATTTTTCAGATTGGTTTTTGGTCTTATTTTTTATTCAAATGTTGTCAAGTTGGAATTTCGTGTCACTGATATGTTTAGGAGAAGTCCAACCTCGGTCAAAATTAACTTGAAATTTATAGCTTTTAATCACATTGGCCAACCTTAAGTCAGTCCTAAATCATTCCAAATTTGTTCTTCAAAACTTTGCATGATTTTTGTGTTGTAGGCCCTCTTGCGATGGGTTGCTTCCTATCGATTTCAACTTATTATCTAGGAAGTTGACATAGAAACCTCCTTTAGTACCTTGGAGCCTACATTCCTCAATGGAAGGTTTCTCGCTTTCAACGACATGTTATCGTCATTGACCTTTGATCGAATAATTATATGAGTTTTCGAATTCAAGACATCTACTCACACTTCATAGATTATACAGAGGTATCTTTAGAACCATTGTCATTATTGGTGGTTTCTCTCGCACCTGTTAATGTTTCACATCATTGATCGGTAATCATGTGGTTTCTACCTTGTTTGCCTTCAAGACATTCACTCACATGGTTAGATGTGTACTATGGATCGATAAAGATGAAGACTAATCCCTTGGATCTAGTTTCATCCATCTAGGTTGCATGGAGTTTTAAATATTCATGATAGTAAATGAAAATCCATATTTGATGGTTGTATCCATACTGTATCTATTGTCTACATGGATCTTCGTACACTTCCATACTTGTTCTTTGAGATAATTGTACTATGAGTATGGTAATTCCTGCCTCAGTGATGATTATATGAAGATATTTTATGTAATCCTTGATTTATTGTTTCATGTCTCCAACCAATTGGTCTCTAACTCGAAATTTGGCATGATAAAGTGCTTCAGTTCTCAAACATCTTTTCTGACTTTGTATTTTAGGGGTCAATCTGTTACATGTCATTTTGTCACCATTAGGAAAATGACTGCCAATATTGATTTCTTGCTATTTAATGAAGTGTTCCAAGCATTCCCGTACAATGTTGGAAGCAAAACAATCCCAAAGACAACAATAATCCTGGATTATATTGCTCAAAAACCTATTTTTAAGCACTTGCGGAATTTCCCTAGCCATTTCAATCCTACACTATGTCTTCCACTAAAAACTACACAAAGCTCTTAACAAAGGTGAAAATAAAAAGTGATTTCTAGAAGCTTTGTTGGAAGAATATTTCCCAACTAAAGGCCTCGAGACCCTACATACTTGGGCCTCATCCCTCTGTGCATGGAGACAACTCTCTCTCTTTGTGGAACCCTAATCCCTCTCTTTATGGATCACATCCCTTGAGAAGAGAACCTCAAACCTCCTCCTCTTGGCCTATAAATTTAACACATAAAAGAGGGTAAGGGCAAACTTTTTGAATGTAAACTTATGTTGTCAAATTAAGGCTACAAGCTTGTCACCGGAAGGGAGGATTAGAGACTATTGGGAGGAAGTTTGCAACATCAAAGCTAAGGTTGGATATCTCCTTTTTCATTCAAGATTAATACAAGCAGTTATTTCTTTCCTATTTGCACTTGTTATGATACTCTTTGAAAAGCTCCTTGATCTTTTGCATAATTTACAACTGAATACTAGATTAACATTGTGATATATGTTATGTTGCAATTTGCATTCACTTTGTGTTTCAATATCTATCTATGTTATGCTTTTACTCCTTGCCTGGTTCTATTTATGCAGATGTTCTCTTGAAGCAACAAGGAGAGGCTTTTGAAAGCATCGAAGGGACATCCACAAGCATTTCGTAGAAAAGTAAGAGATTCTTGCACATTTTATATACCATGTTTTAGTTATAGATTAAGGAAAGATAGTAGTTACTTGTCTATTTGTTTCTAGATTTTTCTTTCAATCTATGGAGATCACTCTTGTCCGCAAGAGAAATTTATCCACAATAACAATTAAATACAGTTAAATTTATCATCCCACAAATTCTAATTTGTTTAAATTGATTACTAATAGTAAAATAAATAGATATACAATATGATAGAACTATTTTAGAAGGTTAATAACACACCTTACTAACTTTTCTGGTCTAACAACCCACATTACTAACTTTTCTTCAATTTAAATTCTTTAAAATTACCAAAATCTATAAAATCAGTACGCAGATTAAAAATAAGTGAATTAATTTAATTTATTAAAAAGCCATTATGAAGAACTAGATTAATATTTAAAACGTTGAGAGACCATCCAACTCATGGAAAGTTGATATATGATATTTCTCCCATCGTCACGTGTAACTTCAAGGTCATGTGTTATATTTATTAAGGTAATTCCAGAAATCAAACTCTCCACAATTATGCTTAATAATCTTTTTCTAGCAAAAGTTCAGTGTGAAACGTTTTCTACATAATGTGTTGATAACATTGGCCAAAGGAATCATATTTCATAAACACGGCAGTTGAAACTATAGAGGATGTAAGTATTTTTGCAGTTTCATGATACGAAGTGACATCGAATGTTTCCTCATTAAGAAGAGCAAGATATGCATTAACATGATTAATTTTCTTCCTTGGTGATAATAAAAAATGTTTAAATGTTTCAGTGTTGAAATCTAAAAATGTTTTAATGTTGAAATTCCGAAAATATTGATTTTAATTATTAAATTATTTTGTTTGGGATATATTTTACAAATAAATTCTAATTAATAATATTTGAAATAAAAAAAATTCTACATAATTAATAAATAAACTCAATTTAATATAATTGCCACCTTCGAAAAAAATAAAAATTTAATTGATATATATCTTGAAATAATTTTTTTTTATATAAAAAACTTTATTATTTTGAAAAAAAATTAGTTAAATTTTGAATATTACAATTTACTATTAATCTATCTCGAACTTGTTAAAGGCTGCGAAATGTCATTTACCCAGCATATGCTTACTTTTTTTTGGGTTGTGATAAACTATTTATGAAAGAGGTACTTCTTGACTTAAATGGTCAAGCGATTCTCTCAAGTATTGTTTTCTACCTTTTCAGGCTCGAGAGACACAAATGTACGAAAAGGGACCAAGTGGAGTTTTCTTTTCTGTGTCTTTTTCAAACTCTCTAAACATGAAAAAGATACTGACTTTCACCTTTGTTGGATTTATTAAAAGATTAAACGATATAGGACTTGTCATTATGACGAGATCGAGCTACTCCTTCCTAGGGCTCGTAAAACTTACTAGGATGGATCCATCCGAAGGATGGAATTATATTACAAGCATAAGTTATCCCCGTCAAGCTTGTGTAAAAATAATTGGGGTACTTGCCATAAATGGTGGGGGGAAATTGGAAGTATTTCATGAGTTGTATTTATTTGAGGCATCCTGTCACTCTTGAACATTGACACTCATCTGCCTTTCGTGTCGAGTTTTGGGACATCCTCACTCTGTCACTTGCCTCCCTAGGTTCTGGGTTATCCATTTTACACCTCTCATATGATCTCTGCCACGTCACCATGACCTTTGATCCTATGATGTCAAATGCTGCCAAACTCCAGAGTCATGTCATCCATATGTTTAAGAGAAGTCTTCCTACCTGTACATTGTCTGATCATCTTGGATTACTCTCATTCATTGTGTTCCCATTTCGTGTCGATGATGAAGGATTCATTATGACCTTCCTTTGGTGGATCGCTTCCTGTCGACTTCAGCTCATTATCCAAGAAGTTGATCTAGAAACTCCTTTCCAGTACCTTAGAGCTTGCATGCCTCAATGGTAATTTCTTCACACTCGACGACGAGTTCTCATCATTGGCCTTCGATCGAATGATTTCACAGGTGTTCGACTTCACTTCCTTATTCACACTTTGTGAATTGTGTTGCTGGTACCTTAAGAGCCATTGTCATTATCGGTGGTTTCTCTCATGCTTGTTACCGGTTCACATCATTGACCAATAATCAAGCGAATTTCTAACATGTTCGACTTCAAAACATTTATTCACATGTTAGAATTTGTATTTTGATTAGGTCGTGTTGGAGCACAAGACCCTGGGCTTAGATTACAAAAGTCCAGATTGCGAGGAGTAATGAGTCATTCATGATTATATAGATGATTCTTTAGACGGATGGTTGCACCCATGCCATGGATCTATTTCATATGATCCCTCCAGTCGGATGGTTGTGTCCATGCTGAGGATCCATCCACATGATCTTTTTCTTGATGGATAGCTATGCTTATACCATGGATTCATGTATTGTTATTTGCCTCTCATGTTTATCAGGCATGACTATCAGATTTCAGATTTATACATGTATGCTTGCTTACATGTTTTTCGACAATGGACTTCGGTTCCACACATCTACTTGTAAAGCATTTCACCCCTCACTCTAGTTCGACCTTCATACTTTAGGGGGGATCTGTTACACAACATTTTTTTCCTGTCCTTGTACTCCTCGTCCATGATCCTGGAGGACCTCTACAGTGAACCTGACATGCTTTCCTATCATGAAGAAACTCCCAATATGTCCCTCTTCATGAGCAGAATGATTCCCCTTTGCATCATTTCCCAAGAATCTTCCTTTTATCCTAGTTTACAAGACTGATGCTACTGACCAGTTTCCTTCTCGTGCTAATTTGCAGAGATTAAAACTAGCCCTCGCACCATATGGAGTGACTGAGCATTTTTCTAATCGCGTCGATCCTATTTTGGAAGTTTTTTTAAGTAAGGAGTGAAAGCTTCCATCTCTAGAAGCTTTGTAATGGAAGTTTGGTAGATGGTTGGGCCAAATGGAGCAAAGGAAGTCAGTTTGGGCTCCTTTTTGCTATTAGGATGGAACAAACTCAAGAGATAAGACCTTCTCCCATGATGAGAGGAACCATCTCACATCCATCCAAGCTATATAAACCTCTCTTTTTCCCAAGCAAAAGCTAGTTGGAGTTTCAGAGTGAGTTTGAATGATCAACAAGTCATCTATAGCTTGTAGCTTTGTAGTGTATGTTTGAAGGAGAATAGTGTGTTTTTTGTTTGGTTTGAAACTAGAGGGAAAGAGGCCTTAAAACTCCCATTGTTGGGGCTATCCATGAAGTGCTAGCAGAAGTGTGGGAACCTGGATACATTGAAGGAGACCAACAACGTCAATGCACCGATTGTAATCTCTTTCTAATTTATATAATTGAAACTATTAATTGATTTCCTACATGAAGTGTCATTTTACATATTTATGGCTTAATGTTCCTTGACTTCTTAAGTAGGATGAATACAAGAATGTCTGCTATCACGTTTGTTGTTGTTTTCGTTTTCTTGTTTCAGGTATTTGAAGGAAGGAAACGAAAGATAGCTGGAGTGAGGAAGCAGGATCATCACCAAGTGGAATAGCATTCTAAGAGGTAGGCCCTCTTAATTGATTCTAGCTTAAGGAGATTTCCATACATTGTTTATTTGTGGCTAGACTCGCTTTCTCGTGCTAGAGAATTTACCTACACCACATGGTCCAACGTCGCATTGTGACAAAGATTGTATCAATATGAAAATAAACCATGGTCAACCATGATCATTTAAGGGTTTATAATATTTATCTTACAGTTTATATGCGTTGGGTTTATATTATTCCCTTGAGTTTATAATCCCTTGTGTTTTTAGTTTTAATCCCTTGGGTTTATAATATCAATCATGTTCAACCATGGTTAATCACAGTCAACCATGCTCACTCATGGTCAACCATGGTACAATGTCGCATTTTGACAAAGATTGTGTCAATATGAAAATCAACCATGGTCTAACATCACTTTGTGAAAAATATTGTCTCGATACGAAAATCAATCATGGTCAACCATGGTCCAACATTGTATTGTGATAAGGATTGTCTCAATATGATAATCAACCATGGTTAAACATGGTCAGAAATTTTTATTTTAGGGTAAATAATATTAATCCCTTGGGTTTGATATTATTACCTTGGGTTCATAATCCTTTGGGGTTTTAGTATTAATGCCTTGGGTTTATAATATTAATCATGGTCAACCATGGTCACCCATGTTTTATAGAATCAATCGTGGTGAACCATGGTCAATCATGGTCTAATGTCGCGTTGTGAAAAGGATTATGTTAATATGAAAATCAACCATGGTGAACCATTGTCCAACATCAAATTTTGACAAAGATTATCTCAATATGAAAATAAATCATGGTCAAACATGGTTAAGCATGGTCCAACGTTGGATTGTGACAAGGATTGTCTCAATATGAAAATCAACCATGGTCAACCATGATCAACCATGTTTATTTTAGGTTTTACAATATTTTTCTTAACATTTATATACCTTGGGTATATAAGATTAACCCTAATCCCTTGGGGTTTTAGTATTGATCCCTTACATTTATAATACCAATCCCTTAGGTTTATTAATCTAAGGGTTCAACCATGGTCAAGCATGGTCCAACATCACAATATGACAAATATTCTATCAATATGAAAGAAACCATGGCCAACCATGTCTATTTAAGGGTTTATATTATTATCTTAGGGTTTATATACATTGGTCTTATATTATTTCCTTTGGTTTAAAATTATTCCCTTGGGTTTATAATCCCTTCAGTTTTTAGTATTAATCCCTTGGGTTTATAATATCAATCATGGTCAACCATGGTACAATGTCGCATTGTGAAAAATATTGTGTCAATATAAAAATCAACTATGGTCAACCATGGTCCAAGGTCACATTGTGACAAAGATTGTCTCGATATGAAAATCAATCATGGTAAATAATGGTCAACCATGGTACAACGTCTCATTGTGAAAAATATTGTGTCAATATAAAAATCAACTATGGTCAACCATGGTCCAAGGTCACATTGTGACAAAGATTGTCTCAATACGAAAATCAATCATGGTCAAGCATAGTCAACCATGGTCCAACATCGCATTATGACAAGGATTGTCTCAATATGAAAATCAAAGATGGTCAACCATTTTTATTTTGAGGGTTTATGATATGTATCTTAGGGTTTATATACCTTGGGTTTATAATATGAATCCCTTGGGTTTAATATTATTTTCTTAGCTTCATAATCCCTTAAGGTTTTTGTATTAATTCCTTGGGTTTATTATTACTATGGGTTTAAAATATCAATCCTTGGGTTTATTAATCTAAGGGTTCATATTCACAGGGTTTAATATTATTCCCTTGGGTTTTAAATATCAATCCCTTCAGTTTATTAATATAAGGGTTCATATACCTATAGTTTAATATTATTCCCTTGGGTTTAATATTAATCCCTTGGGTTTAAAATATCTTAGGTTTTTAGTATTAATCCCTTTGGTTTATTATTCCCTTAAGGGTTTATAATATCAATCACGGTCAACCTTATCAACCATGTTTTATGAAATAAATCATGGTAAACAATGGTCCAATGTCATATTGTGACAAATATTGTCTCAACATGAAAATCAACCATAGTCAAATGTCACATTGTGACAAAGATTATCTCAACATGAAAATAAATCATGGTTAACCATGGTCAACCATGGTACAATGTCACATTGTAATAAGGATTTAATCAATATGAAAATAAACTATGGTTAACTATAGTCAACCATGTTTATTTTAGGTTTTATAATATTTATCTTAGGGTTTATATACCTTGCGTTTATAATATTAATCCCTTGGGTTTAATATTATTCCCTTGGGGTTTTAGTATTAATCCCTTGGGTTTATTATTCCCTTAGGTTTATAATATCAATCATGGTCAGCCATCGCCAATCATGGCCAACCATGTTCAACCATGGTCAATCATGGTCAACCATGTTTTATAAAATAAAACATGGTCAACCATGGTCCAACGTCGTATTTTCACAAAGATGGTCTCAATATGAAAATCAACCATGGTCAAACATGGTCCAACATCGCATTGTGACAAATATTGCCTTGATATGAAAATCAATCATGGTCAACCATGGTCCAACGTCTCATTGTGACAGGGATTGTCTTAATATGAAAATCAACCTTGTTAGACCATTATCAACCATATTTATTTTAGGGTTTATAATATTTATCTTAGGGTTTATATACCTTGGGTTTTGTTGTAGCGGCTACAACCACCCTCCAAAATTTTTCCTATACTTCGTTTTGGAGCCTCCCTTCTAAATCACAACAACTCATCTTTCACTGATAAATGTACTTGTGCTTCCATTGAGATTTATTCTTTTCATCTGGGCTTGTGTTTCCTTACTTAGATCATTTTCTAACCCATAAGCCGATATCTTCACTTGGTCTTGATTCAGTTTTGGGCCTGCCTTAGACAACTACACAATCCTTGAGGGCAACTAGCCTTGCTCTCAGGAATTGCATAGTCAAAGATGACAGCGAACCTTGAGCTCAAGACTTGTGCAGCACTAAATGGAAGCCAACCTTGAGATGGGAAATTGCGTAAAACATGAGAGGCATCCTAGAGCTACTCAATGCAAAAATTACGCAGAAGCCTTTCTACTCAGAAGCTGCTCAGTGCATGAGCCAGAGAGTTGCCCAGTCCTCCCCAGAACTGTACAATCTCTCTTGGAAATGCATGGCAGTTTTTCCCGAAAGAAAGAAAAAGAGAAGAAAGTGAAAAAAAAAAATCCCTAAAAAATAGGGATCTATTTTTAGTAGCCTAAAGGAGGCACTTGAGTTATTTTGGAAACTGTCACCAAGTGTCACTTTTTCTTTTGGAATTTCACACCTCCCCCTTAGGAGGAAACTCAGGATTTTTAAAAACTTACAACGAGTTCAAGAAGGATTTGTTTTGGGATGGACTTAAATACGATATTCCGAAGTTTGTGACAGAATGTTTAGTTTGCCAAAAAAATCAAGTTGAGACAATTAAGACACTGGGTCTGTTAAAACCTTTAGCCATTCCAAGTCAACGTTGGGAGGAGGTCTCAATGAATTTTATCACAGTTTTCTCCAAGTCTGATGGAAAGAGTTTCATCATGGTGGTAGTTGATAGACTTACCAAGTATGCACACTTTTGTGCATTATCTCGTCATTTTAAATCCAAAATAGTTTCTACTGCATTTATGGAAACAATTCATTGAAAGCTACATGGAAACCCAAATATTAATGTAAGTGACAGAGATCCCATTTTCACTGGAAATTTTTGGACGAAATTATTTTCTTGTCTTGATACTCAATTAGCTCATAGATCATCTTATTATCCTCAATCTGACGAGAAAATTGAGATAGTAAAAAAATGTTTGGAAGCATTTCTTCGGTGCTTTGTATCTGATAAACAAACATAATGGGTCAAGTGGTTACCTGTAGCTGAATTGTGGTATAACACTTCCTTCCATACTGTAGCAAAAATTAAGAGATATGGAACTTTATGGATATCATCCACCATCCATCACATCATCGTTAAGAGAAAATTCTAAGATTCAAGAAGTGGAAGAGAGCATCAACAACAAGTTCTCCAACTCTTAAAGTATAACGTCACTCTGATGCAAAATCAAATGAAACAACATGCATACCAACATCATCGTGAAATAAGTTTTGATGTAGGAGATTGGGTATTTTTACGGCTATAACCATATAAACAAATGTCCCTCAAGCAAGCTAAGAAGGATAATATATTATCACCCAAGTAATATGGTCCTTACATGGTGTTGCAAAATATTGGTACTATGGTATACAAATTGGAGCTACCTGCATCGTCCCAAATACACCCAGTTTTACATGTTTCCTACTTAAAGAAGGTTATCGGTGACAAGATCCCAGTTCAAACAATGTAGCCAGAACTTGATGAAGGAAGAAAAAACATATTTGAGCCTGAAGAAATCACGGAAACAAGAACCCAATAGCTACGGAATCGATTAATTTCAGAATATCTCATTAAGTGGAAGAACTTACCCGTTGAAGATTCCACATGGGAGGATGAGAATTTTATACATAAGCATCTGGAACTACTCAAGCATTGAGGACAACACATTTTTTAAGGGGAGGGGCATGTTAGGTCTCTATAATACTAGTGTATTCCCATTATTTTTATTATTAGTGTACCCCATAATGTTATTGTTATGCCCATGTATCCCCATGTTGTTATTGTTGTGCCCCATAGAAGTCCACTGCTATTATTTTTGTGCCCTTACATTATTATTTTTATGTAGGCTCTGATTATATTGTGACCCCTTAGACTCCTATATATACCAAGTAGGTCTTATCATTTTTATCATCTAAGAATGTCCATTTATGTAATGTAAAGGAGGTTTCTCCCTCGAAGTGGATAATTTTTAAGTCATTGATCTATATTTTCTTCTTCTTTGTGAACTCATTGCATAACAGTTATAACTCTCTCTTCTTTTCCCGGTGATACAATATCTCAATGGAAAAGACAAGCGGTTTATTTTTGCTTCAATAGAAGGAAACACCTAGAGAGAGAGGGAGAAAATACCTAAGAAGGATGTTGGGAAGGTATAGTAGAAAAATCATTAAGGAGTATTTCTTGATTGGACTTTAGCCAGTGGAAAACTCTAATACATATGGAATTTTGTGATTTCTAGTTTGGGTTTGACATTGATGTCTGTGAACTGATCCTAGAGTGACCTCCCTATCAAATTTATTGTTCTAAAAGGTTAAGAGCTCGGGGAGAGAAATAGACGTGATTGTTATTCTCGTTAGAAGGGTGGAGTGGTATTTTCCTATTGAGTTTCTGGACAAGTACGAGTTACATAGATAAGTATTTAGATCTTCTTTTAAGAAAATTTGAGTATATGAAAAAAATGTAAATAATTACGGTGTTACTGTAGAAAAATGACTGTAAGTGCCATAGAAGGACATCTCTGTATATATTAGAAGAATATTAAATGGTAAGATGTTGTGAATATGAATACAATTGTGAAACAAAATATGTTTAGTATGTTGTGGCTGATAACCGTGCAAACGAATTTATACTCTTCTTATCACTAACTTTTGATTTTTGACTGTGGAGAATCGTTTTTTAAGGATTTGAGTTGGGTTATGCACACTGACCCTCTGCATGCTATGACTAATAAAATATTTCTTTGAGACCGGGAAATTTCCATTGGACGAGTGGGAAAACCCTAATTGAGGTTGACAATGACAACCGCAACTTGAAAGAAAAATTACAACTTGAACTGATAATACAACAGTTAATAAAAGCTTAGGGTTCTGACTCAAGTTAGGTTCCAGTTCAATACGCCATGGCATTGGTTTGGAGCTGTCCGCGATGAACCTATTACACTAAAGATAGGATACCTCACGGGCAGAGAGAAGGCCTCGAGTGTGGGGGGGGGGGGGGGGTTCCCGCTCTCTGTCGGACATCGTAACTTCAAAATATCAAACAAAAAAATATAACAATTATAAATAAAGTAACCCATGAGGATGCATTCCTTATATAACTTACATGTTCTTTGTTTAAAAAAATAAAAATAAATGAGTTCAATGATTTAATTGTAAATTCAAAATATGACAGGTATAACGCTAGTAAGGAATAGTTTTAGCACAATGCAATTCAGAGTTGAAATAGAAACACTATCTAGAACAAAGATTCTATAAAATTACCAGTAAGACAAACAATCTCTTTGTAACCACTAAGAACCCAGAATATAAATCAAAGATTAAATTAGCATTAAATTCATAAAAAAATAAAACAATTCATATATATCCCAACAGTTACGGTTCAGATAGCCATGGATTGATGAGTCCTCATGCAACATACATAATGGGTACTAGAAACCAGTTTAAGGAAAAACATCTTATATTAGCATTATGCATAAGCATAATAACCCCCGACTAGGAAGACAATTTTACATTAACCATAGTCCCAAAGTTCAAGTCAAAATAGAATGATCCAAGGCTTTAGAAACAACGACAAAACCCTCGTAGTACTTTACAAGAAAAATATTTTAAAAACCCTTAGTGTAAAGAAATGCAGAGGAAGACCTCGCGTAAACCAAAATTGAGAAAGTACGGAGCGTGAAAAGCAATGAATGGATAAGGGTTAATGTTGAGCATGGTCAAGAGCCTCCATGAAAGAACTGGAAACCTTAGCGTAAACATTACATTACTTCTATGTAAGGCACTAATGCAATGTTTAAGGAGTAAAGTAAATATGTAATATATAAAATTTATTTTGAAATATAAGTTTAATTTAAATTTAAATATATTTATTTTGAAATATAAGTTTAATTTAAATTTAAATATATTTTGTGTTAAGAGGCTTATTTTATAATCAATTATCAGAGAGATGTATAATTCATTTTGTGCTCTATTTTAATTTCAAAAGTCTTTATTTAAAATGAAAATAAAATATATTTTATATAAGAAAGTAATGTTGACTATAATAATAATCAAACTGAATATAGATATATAGAAATATTTAGTTGATTTTAATTGAAATCCTTGTAAAGCATCAATAGTCTCATTGTCATCATGCTCACTTGATTAGTTATTATTAATATTACAACCTATTATGGAGGAGATGTAAAATATTTCATTTTTCACTCATGAAACCTAAATAAAATATGTCTATGTTAAGTAACAAAATATTATATCAACTCTAGAATGATAAAGTAATTAAAACTAAAAAGAAAATTGTATATGTACCTTAAATAAACTCTTTGATATCCATGTTAACTAATATATTTCAATGCGGACTATATATATATATATATATATATATATATAACGAAAGCAAGGAAATCCTAAAGTACTTCCCCACATTTCGTGGGTGGTGAAATTGGTAAATCCTTGGTCGTGATGATGGGGCCTCACTCCAAGGGAATAGAAGAAAGTTGAACTAACAATAACTAGTAACAATATAAATGAACTTCTCATCTAGCTGTAGACCATTTGTGCTAACCCTTGAGGCGCGCGCGCGCGCGCACACACACACACACATATATTATATTCTAATTATTCTACATTTTAGAGTTTTTGGTCATAATTGGGTCAAACAATTTTTGGTTAGTTTGTGCTTTTTAGTTTAAAATTCATTTTTGAATGCATAAATTATTTCAACACATTGAAAACCCCTAAGGACATTTATATTTAAAAATGTATTAATAATTTAAAAACATTTTGACATGAACAATAAACAAAATATTTCAACGTCAACTATGCATTTTGTATATATATTTTTTCTATGTGGTTCACGAACCCAGAGATGAGCGACCCCTACATCTACAAAACATTTATACTAGAGAGATCCACCCAAAGGGATCACTTCCTATCAGCTCAAACATAGAGCCTAACCCCGAGAGCGTTGAGAGAATTGAATTTGTGACCACTCAATAGGAAAGGTGCTTTAACGACGGGGTCTTGACCAATTAGCTAACCCTCAAGGCTATGCATATATGTATGTATTATGTAAAACCATTCAAAAATTCTTATAGTAAAAGAATTGCAAATCATTTTATGTAGTTTCAACTTTTTAGTTATATTTTTATATTAATTTTGTCTAAAATATAACAAAGAAAAATTAAATTGTATAGTCTACACAATCAAAATGCCCAAGGAAACTATCAATACATTGTATTCATTTATACATTCAACAATGAAATTTAAACAATAAGTGTGTGTATTAACCATACATTTATGAAGGGTGGTGAAAGATTAAATCTCTTAAGGTGTACACATTTTTCCAAATTTTACATTTCAAAAAAGGTTTACATATCAAAAAATTTGATTCCTCTCGAAACTTGATAAATTTGTGATTTAAATAAATCTACGTTAATTAATTATAATTAATCTCTATATATAATTATTTTTAAATATTATATTTCATTTTAAAATCACAAAAACATTTATAAATTTAATTATATTTTTTTAATTACTATAAAAATAAATAAGTCACTTTATAATTAAATTCTTCATAATAATCCATTAATATTGATGAAATTAATTATATATATATACATATAAAATAATAATTTGATATTAATAAAAATCCAATTAGATATAAAAATAAAATAATATGATTATATATATAATGATATAGGTGGCCCCCTACTCGGCCTATCAAATCATATTTAGTGACATAAAGTCTACGTTGCAGATAACATTTACGTTTCTATCTTCGCCTTTCATTTTCCGTTATATAAAAGGGATAATCGTATAAGAATAATTGTATGCTCTCATATTCATCCTGGTTGGCTTTTATCCTCTTATCAAGTTTGTTACGTTTTGTTTTTGTTTGTTTTTACCCTATCTAATTATTAGGTAAATACTTATAAATACATATATATAAAAGATTTTAGTTAATCTAAATGGAGTTTAGTTTTTATTATATTTAAGTTTAAAATGGATGGGAAAAAAGAAAAAAAAAATTATTTGTAAAAAATATATTATTATTATTTATATATAAAATTAAATTATAAAAGTAATTTTGCTAAATCAGGATGTCAATTTTAATATAACTCTCTTGGGTTTATAATCATGGTCAATCATGTACAACCATTGTCCAATGTAACATTATGACATGGTTGCACATGGTCAAGCATGGTCAACTACATTCCCTTGAGTTTGTAATTTTAATCCCTTGGGTTTATTAATCTAAGGGTCCATATTCCTAGGGTATAATATTATTCATAGGGTTTTTAATATTAATTGTAAGGTTTGATATAAATTCCTTAGGTTTATAATCATGGTCAACGATGGTCCTATGTCACATTTTGACAAAGATTGTCTCAATATGAAAATCAACCATCTTTAACCATCGTGAACCATGGTCATTCATGATGAACTGTGCTCCAATGTCACATTGTGACAAATATTGTCACAATATGAAAATCAACCATGGAAAATCATGGTCCAACGTTGCATTCTAACAAATATTGTCTTGACATTAAAATCAATCATGGTCAACCATGGTCCAATATCACATTGTGACAAGGATTGTCTTAATATGAAACTCAACCATGGTCAACCTTGTTCCAACATCATATTGTGACAAAGATTGTCTCAATATGATAATCGACCATGGTGAACCATGGTCTATCATGGTCAACCATTGTCAACCATGGTCCACCAATGTCAACCATGGAATGATCTACAACGTTTACATTCAAATTAGTAAGTGACCCACTATTGAATTTTCGAAAATGTTTATGTCACATATATACTAGATCAAAATTCCCTTATTCTTATCGATGAGCTTGTGATGGATACGGGCTTGGAAACAATTTTAAGAGATACAGACTTGGAAATAGTTTTTATGTGATCGTTATCAAAAGATTTTGTTTAATATATTTAAATAAATTAATTTTAAAAAATAATATTTTAGAAAACTGCTAGCTCACAATTTTAGAAATAGATATTTACAATTAAAAACCCTAGTTAAAAACCCTAATTACACTAGCTCCTAAAATTATTTTTATCAGAAATATCCAATTAATCTCAAACATGGTAGCGTGTCATTGATTATTAATTACAAAAGTTGATGGTTCATAATAACAGAGATTTTAATTCCCTTCTTATCGTTCTGCGAAAATTTGATTTATGCGTAAACCATTCATTTGTAACGTTTAATTTCAACTTAGATTTCGATTATCGATATTCATTTTCTCAAATCCGTTTTTCGTATTGATTTCTTCAATTTTCACGAAAATGGATCCTCCAATCACTCCACAGTTTCTATCGTACCTCCACCATAAAGGTCTCTTCTTCTGGGCACAGGTTATGAATGGATGGGAAGATAACATTCCACAATGGAAATCGGACAGAGATCTAGGACTAGAAGGAGAAATGGCCGCCCAATGGAACAGAATTGCTTGGAACTTGAAAAATGCAGGTTTTTATAAAACAGAGGACAGGGATTGCATCGAATGGCAGGTAAAAAAAGGTAGATCCACTGTATTAGTTAGAGACATATATATTTCTCTGATAGAACAGATAAGGGAGACCTCAAAAAAAAATCTTTCCATGCTCTCTTTGGAAGACAAGCTGCCCACTAAAAATCATTATATTTTCGTGGCTAGTTTTCCACAATAAAAACCTCACTTGGACTAATTTGCAGAAAAGGGGCTGGCAGGGTCCAGCCATATGCTCTGCCAACATTGAAGACAATCTGCACATTTTTTTAAAATGCCCTCTATCTCAGAGTTTGTGGATGCAAATGGAGAACTACCTTGGTTTACCAACAATCTCACACCCATCCATGGATGATGCTTTTGAATGGTGGGGATCTCAAAAATCTATCTGGCATCCCATTCCATTAATTGTTTGTTGGTTCATATGGAAGTGGAGAAACAAAAGAATCTCCCAGAATTGCAAGGAGAGTTTTGGGCGTATTATTGATAAGGCTATTCCTTTTTATCTCTCCATTCTCCATAACACCCCCCTTCAGAATATACAAGAGGTGATAGCCTCGAACTCCCAGCGATTTTTCTTCCCAAGGGCCCATTTTGACGGTCCGGAAAGAGATGGAAAATGCGCCTGTGGGGTTTACATTGTTATATCAAACGATCTCCAATATTTCTTGTATTGGAATGGTGGCAACGGGACAAACAACAAAGCAGAGGTCATGGCTCTGCACGGGCTGATTCTTTTCTGTATTTTCATGGACATCGACCCTATCAATGTATATGGGGACTCTAAAATAATCATTGATCACGTGAATGGCATTCATGTCATACAAAATCACTGCCTTACTGGATGGTTGACCAGGATTGCATCACTATGGAATCCTGCTTTTTTCCCTATCTCTCATATAAAACGCAATCAAAATGAGATAGCGGATGAACTTTCAAAGAAAGGTATGCAATCTACAGCGGGTAAGTGGCATCTGAGCATCTCCATGGAATCCAGTTCACATATCATCCAGCCTTTCAACATGCCAGGCATATAAGGTAGATAAATTCTGGTATGCTACAAGCTCCCTTTTTTCTGGAAAATTCCCCAACTTGCAGGTATTAACTTATTCTGAAAATCCTTTGTAATATTTCTATGTTGAAAATTTTTCTATATGCTATCCAAAATTTTGTAATGCAGCAACGAAAAACATATAAATAACAAATATCTGTTGAATTGGAGAACATATCCGAGACAATGCCCTCCATATTTGTAAATACAACACTGTTTTTTTTGGAACATAATATATACCCTGCTGCTTTTTCTTCTGAAAAAGACAGTTCATGCTTGTAAATGTTGGCTTCATACTCTATACCGCATGCAATTCATGCTCAGAGATCTAGAGATCTAGGTGTTAATGCCATGTTTTTCCATCATCGCCATTGCTGCAAAAATTCGTGATCTGAAAGTTCGACTTCCCAATTTCACTAACATGCGTCAATTGAAAATATTTAAAGGAGTTGTCTATAATGCGACTTTTTGGAGATTCCGGTCACAGAATCCGGCGGAAGAAATTGAGGTTAAATCTTGATTTGTTGAAGTTAAAATGGTTTTTTAACTGCATATTTGGATTCAGCACCCTGAAAAACCCCTGGGATGCTTTCATTGTGCAGAAACTAGCTATCAAACCTGTGATTCCAATAAATTCCTGCCAGATTTTGACCGGAAAAACCCGCTGGAAAAGCTTTCAAAAAGTCGTGTTATAGACAACTGCATATTTAAAAAGCTATGTCATGATGTTGTTGAGGCTCGATTTCCCAAGTTCACCCGCGTGCGTCAATTGACTACCTCCCATAAATTTATTATAACATTAAATAAATAAAATAGTAGTTGTCTTTAATTCATATTATGCTAAATGCAAATCCCCACCCATTAAAAGCTTATACGGTTATATTTTACACGCAAGCTTATGGGGTGTCCTTTGGGAATTTAAGTTGCTAAATATGGAGCTATTTAGATTTAATTAAATTTGATGGGTAATTTACAGTTAAGTAGTGTTTGCCGAAAGAAAATAAATTTTAAATTAAATGTGTGAAACAAATTTATATTAAATACACATAAATTTAAAATTTAACGATAATTTAAATTTAATTAGATTTAATGCATAAATAAATTTGAACATGAGGAATTTAGCGAATATAAATTTAATGTTATATACAATAATTGATTTAAATTTATTTTTAAAATTTAACATAATCCAATTTTTAGAATAAGAGATCATATTTTTAGGGTATAATATTATTCCCTTGGTCTAACGTTGTATTATGAGAAAGATTCAATGTTAAAATCAATCATGGTTAACTATGGTTAATTTCATAAACCATGGTCAATAACAATGGTCACATTGTGACAAAGATTGTCTCATGGTCCAACATTGGATTGTGACAAATATTGTGTCAATATGATAATCAATCATGCGTACCCTTGGTCGAATGTCACTCAACCATGGTCCTACGTTGCATTGTGATAAATATTGTCTCAAAATGAAAATCAACCATAGTCAACCATTATTAAACTCGCATTGTGACAAAGGTTGTCTCAATATGAAAATCAATCATGGTAAACCATAGTCGAACATTGCATCGTGACAAAGGTTGTATCAATATAAAAATCAATCATGGTAAAACATAGTCGAACATTGCATCATGACAAAGGTTGTCTCAATATGAAAGTCAATCATGGTCAACCATAGTCCAACGTCGAATTGTGACAAAGAATGTGTTAATATGAAAATAAACCATGGTCAACCATGTTTATTTTACTTATCTTATGGTTTATATACCTTAGATTTATACTATTTATCCCTTGGGTTTAATATTAACCCCTTGGGGTTTTCGTATTAATCCCTTAGGTTTATAATATCATCCCTTGAGTTTATCAATCTAAGGGTTCATATTCCTAGGGTATAATATTATTCATAAGGTTTATAATACTAATCCTAGGGTTTAATATAAATCCCTTGCGCTTATAATCATGGTCAACCATGGTCCAACGTCACATTGTGACAAAGATTGTTTCAATGCGAAAATAAACCATGGATAACCATTGTCCAACGTTGCATTGCGACAAAGGTTGTCTCAATATGCAAATAAATCATTGTCAACCATAGTCCAACGTCACATTATGACAAAGATTGTGTCAATATGAAAATCAACCGTGGTCGACCACGGTCAACCATGCTTATTTTAGGGTTTACAATATTTTTCTTAGGGTTTGTATACCTTGGGTTCATAATATTTATCCCTTGCGTTTAATATTATTCCCTTGGGTTTATAATATTTATCTTAGGGTTTCTATACCTTGGGTTTATAATATTAATCCCTCGGGTTTATAATATCAATCCCTTGGGTTTATAAATCTAAGGGTTCATATTCCTAGTGTATAATATGATTAATAAGGTTGATAATATTAATACTTGGGTTTCATATAAATCCCTAGGGCTTATAATCATGGTAAACCATGTGCAACCATGGTCTAATGTCAATCAACCATGGTCCAACGTCGCATTGTGACAAAGAATGTTTGGATAGGAGAATCAACCATGGTCAACCGTTGTCCAATGTCGCATTGTGACAAACATTGTTTCAATAGGAGAATCAACCATGGTCAACCATTTTCCATTGTCGCATTGTGACAAAGGTTGTCTCAATATGAAAATAAATCATGGTCAAGCATAGTCCAATGTCACATTGTGACAAATATTGTGTCAATATGAAAATAAATCATGGTCAACCATGTTTATTTTAGGGTTTACAATATTTATCTTAAGCTTTTTAGCCCCTTGGTTTAATATTATTCCCTTGGGTTTATCAATCTAAGGGTTCAAATATTTACAAGATACTTTTAAAGCTATTAAACAATATATTATACATTTGTATATGCGTCCTATCCTTAAATTGTTTATTGGGCAAGCTGGAATAGGGTTACTAATTAGATTCTCCTTTTTCTCAAATGTTTACTTACAAGGATTTTTGACGTAGGTGGAAACAATGGCCTAATAAACCTCAACAATCACCCCGTGGTTTCCCTTTTCTTTACAACTCCTCCCTTTCCCTTATAACTGGAATGCCTTTGGAACAAGGCCAAAACAACAAATTTTACCTTTTAAATTTAGAGTGCTCATCGTATGCCGTAGATCACGATCTAAACGGACCAACGGTCTAGATTAAATCGCATATCGGCAATCGCTATTCCCCCGAAGTCCGATCACCGATCAAATCCTCTAAATCTCCACCTTTGATCTCTTTCCATCAAATCAATGGTTGATTCCTTTTCCCGATAAGTCAACTTGCACGACCCTTTATGACCATCGATCTGGATCCGTTTGATCTGACGACTATCAGAGATTTCAGGTGACACATAAGCAGGAAGGATAATTGCCCAATAAAGTAGTTTTCTCTCTCCACTCTTATGCTATGTGTCGAACAGTGAATGGGATTAGGCGACTACCATTCAATACAGCTTACACCTTTTGATCCGCTCGAAATAGAACTTACTGTTGTGAGGCCGCTTTTGCGATCCAACAACCATGATTTTTCACGATCCAACGGTCACGATTGAATTGCACAATCGCAAGTTGCAAGTCCACTTGGCCAGGCTCCTTCTACTTTAGAATTGCGATGCAATTGAGGTCCATGGACCCGATAAAGTTAAAAAGCCTATGTTTTTAATATTTCAAGTCCGGATCTTGGATCCGATCTATGTTTTGCGCCAATTCTTAGTGTAAATTGGATTTTTTCTTGCGGGACCAAAACCATGTAAACAAACTTCGTTGATCTGATATTGGTGATCCAACAGCTGGGATTAAAGCGGGCATCAAACAATGAGATTTATGTAAAAGCCTCCAACTTCTATCAATCCTATGATTTATTTGTGAAAAATAAAAAAATAAGGAATAATCAGTCTACCCCAAATACAAAGAATCTGAAAGCATAACAAGGGTTTTTGTAGGCTTGATAATTAATCATACGCACAACATCATTTATTCACAATAAAACAGTTACAAAGTCTCGACCTTGGCCCGATTACACAAATAAAAGACCTCTATTTCAAAACACAATCCACACATTATTCTCGCTCTCACTCCACTCAATCCTCCTTTCATTACATTTTTCCCTTCTTTTTATCAATCGAATATCACTTTATTCTGTGCCTAACAACTCAACCCCTATTTTAATCAATCTAATAGCAAATCTCTAATTCCTAGCTCTACCACACACCTACGAAAACAACTTATCTTTGAACCTAAAATAAGACAATTTCCAACTATTACAATAATGAAATACAACTCATTTCTTGAGAGATCCAACCCTCTCAGTAAAACTAACTTTTGACCAATCAGGTCAATGAAATTCAATTTGTTTAGCCACAACATGTGAACAAACTTTCACATTGCTGGCTAAGTCTGGATGCTCCTACATCAGACCCCTGGGGAAGAAAAGAATCGTCCTTCAAACTTTCAGGACTTACTCCATACTTCTGCAATTTTTCTGTTGTCAACTAGCTAGCATCCTCCACTGACTGTCCTTTCCATTTGACTAGATATTGGAAATAATTCTTTCCATTGGTTCTTTTGGATACTCTTTTCTCCAAAACAGCTTCCACCTCTTTCTTAACTATCTTTGGCATTTGTTCTTCCTAGTTCATAGTTTGAACTTCATCTCCTGTAGTTTCCTCCTATAGCTTTGTCTCTGCCTCTTTGTATGGATACAAATCTGCAACATTGAATATAGGTGATATCCCAATCCCTTATGGCAATTCAATTTCGTAAACATTACTTGAAAACTTTCTTATAATTCTACATGGTCCTATCTTTTTCAGCTTTAGTTTATTGTAACTTTTAGTAGGAAATCTTTCTTTTCACAAATACACCATCACTAAATCTCCCACTTGGAATTCTTTCTCTCTTCTTTTCATATCTACACTCTGTTTGTATTTGCCACTGCTTTCCTGCAATCTGCCTTTGACATCTTCTTCTAGTCTCTGTATCTACTCTACAAACTCTTCAGCGTTTGCACTTCTTGTCTCCTATTTACCCAAATTTCTGAGCTCATACACACCTCTTGGATTCATTCCAAAAACAATATGAAATGGACTCATTCCAGTACTTTGGTTTGGAGTATCATTATAAGAAAGTTCAACCCAAGCTAGTGCTAAATCCCACTGCTTAAAATTTTGGCACACTAAACTTCTCAATATGTTTCCCAAGCTCTTGTTTACTACTTCGGTCTGTCCATCTGTTTGAGGATGGCATGCTAAACTAAAACTGAGGTTAGCTCCTAGTTTCTTCCAAAGAGTTCTCCAAAAATTCCCTACAAACTTTGTATCTCGATCAGACACAATACTTATAGGTAATCCATGTAATCGTACAATTTCTGAAAAAAATAGATTAGCTATATGTGTTGCATCACTAGTATTCTTACAAGCAATGAAATGTGCCATCTTGGAAAATCTATCTACTACAACATAAATAGAATCATTCCCCCTTTGAGTTTTAGGTAAGCCCAAAACAAAACCCATGCTAACTGCATCCCACAGTCGGTCTAGTATTGGCAATGGCTGGTACAATCTTGTATTCTGGCTTCTCCCTTTAGCATGCTAACATATCCTACACTTCTCAACAAATCTCTTAATATCAGTCTGCATCTTTGGCCAATAGTAAAAAGCATTCACCTGAGAAAAGGTTTTATCTTGTCCAAAGTGACTAGATAATCCTCCACTATGTTTCTCCTTTATTATGTTTTCCCTCATAAAACATTTGGGAATGCACAACTTGTTACCTTTAAACAATAACCCTCCTTGGATAAGATAATCTAACCACTGACTTCTGTTATGAACTATTGGATTATGAAATGTTGCATAGATATCTTTGAAATCTGCATCATCTTTGTACATTTCAATCATTTCCTCAAATCCTACAACACTCACTTTGAATTCTTGCACAATAAAACTTACCCTGCTTAATGCATCAACGACTTTATTTGGCTTACCACTCTTGTGTTTTATCACAAAAGTAAAGCTTTGCAAAAATTATACCCACTTGGCATGTTTTTGGTTCAGTTTCGGCTGGTTATTGATGAACTGTAAGGCATGATTGTCTAAATACAATATGAATTCTTTTGGCAGCAAATAATGTCTCCATTTTTTCAAGGTTTGTACAATAGCATAAAACTCTTTATCATAAGAAGAATATTTCTTCTTTGCTTCATTCAATTTGTCACTGAAGTACACTATCGGTCTTTGTTCTTGACTTAGAACTGCGCCAACTACAACTCCACTAGCATCTGTTTCAACTTGAAATACTTTTTCAAAATTAGACAAAGCTAAAATTGGTTCCTCTATGATTTTCTTCTTCAGCAATTTAAAATTTTTGTCTGTTGCTTCTGTCCACTTGAACAACCGATTGATCTCCTTAATTGTTTTAATAATTGGTGCACAAATCTGACTAAAACCTTTGATAAACTTTCTGTAAAAACATGCAAGACCATGGAAGCTCCTTACCTCAAATATATTTCTAGGAATAGGCCAGTTCCAAATTGCTTGGACTTTCTCTGGATCCATTTTCAATCCTTCTTTAGAAACTACAAATCCCAAGTAAATTAACTCTTCCTTCATAAAACTACATTTCTTCAGATTTATCAGTAGTTTCTCTTTCTGTAGAGTTCTCAAAACCAATTTAAGATGCTCTAGATGTTCTTCCTTAATTTTACTAAAAACTAGAATATCGTCAAGATAAACAATAACAAGCTTGCTTGCATATTCCTTCAAGACTTCATTCATTAATCTCATGAACATGCTAGGTGCATTACAGAGTCCAAAAGGCATCACTAACCACTTATACAACCCACTATTTGTTTTAAATGTAGTCTTCTATTCATCGCCTTCTCGAAGTCTTATTTGATGATATCCACTCTTCAAATCTATTTTAGTGAAATATTTTGATCCACTCAAGAAATCCATCAAATCATCCATAAGTGGCAAAGGAAATCTATACCTAATAGTGATCTTGTTTATGGCTCTCGAATTTGTGCACATTTGCCATTCACCTCCTTTCTTTGGACTAAGTATTGTTGGTACGGCACATGGACTAAGACTTTCTCTGATTAGCCCCTTATTCATCAACTCCTACACTTGTCGTCCAACTTCTGCATTCTCTTGAGGAGTTAATCTGTATGCTGCTTTATTTGGCAAACTTGCTCCTGGTATTATATCAATATGATGACTAATACTCCTGATCAGTGACAATGCATTTGGCAACTCATCCACAATAATATTAGCAAAGCCATTCAACAAATTTTTAACCTCTTCAGGCAAATCATCCAAGTTTGTGGAAGTTAAAATTAACTTTGGTCTCCCTATGATAGCAAAATTCATTTCTTCACCTTTTTCAACCTCTTGTAACAACTCCTTCTCACTCATCAGCATAACACTACTTCTAGGTGTTCCTTTGTCAGCGTCATCCTTCAATGGCAGCAATGTATGTTTAGTTCCATCCTTCTCTAGAGTATAAGTGTTTCTGCTCCCATCATGAATAGATTTCCGATCAAATTGTCACGGTCTTCCTAGTAATACATGGCATACATCCATGGGAATTACATCACATAATATCACATCTTTATACATACAAATTTGTATCTCAACCTTGCATTGTTCTATCACAATAATCTGATGTCCCTTCTGTAACCATGACACTCTGTAAGGAGTAGGGTGTATTGTCTTTGCTAATCCGAGCTTGTCCACCATCTCTGTAGAAACAAGGTTGTTAGTGCTCCCACTATCAATTATCACTTTACAACACTTACCTTTTGATTTATAGGTAGTTCTAGATAAATTATTCCTCTATGGTGGTTCTTCAATCTCCTTCTCTATCTTAAGCAAAGTCCTTCTCAATAACAGAGATTCTCCTACTTCAGGGGATTCTTCCTTTTCCATAAGTCGAGGTGGTTCTGGCTTTGCCTCAGCCACATTTGCATTCCTCTGACTTGCTTGTTTATTATAAGGACAATCCCATGACACATGTCCCCATTCTCCACATGTATAACAACGAACATCTCTTCCTTGGCCTCTTCCTCTGTTAAATTCTCCCCTCTGTGGTGGTATGCTACTTGAACTACTTGCTTCATGATGATGTTGTTGTCCCCTTGGTCTGGTAGTTCCTCTACCTCTTACTGAGCTTCTTCCTCTATTCCTCTGATTCTGTTTTCTCAAAATCTTCTCTTCTACCTTCAAACCTACTTAATAGGCATCTTCAATAGTCTTTAGACTCAACAAGCTGATCTCATCCTGAATGTCATACCTTAAGCCATTGATATATCTAGCTACCTTCTCCATGTCATCTTCTGCGTGTCCTGCTCTAATACTCAATCTATAAAACTCTTCTGTGTATTCTTTAATAGACATTCCTTTCTGCCTTAAATTTTGCAATTGTTTAAAAAGATTTAACTAATAATCTTTAGGCATAAATTTGGCTTTCATTTTACTCACCATTTTGTCCCATTGCTTGATCTTGGACTTTCCTTTTCTCGCTCTAGATGTTTGTAGCTCATCCCACCAAATAGCTGCATGACCCTTCAATCTGGTAATGGCAAATTTCACCTTCTTTTTGTCGTCAACTTCCTCTTCATAGTCAAAATATTTGTCCAATGAATTGATCCAATCCATTAGCTCTTCTACATTGAGACTCCCTTCATACGTAGGAATTTCCATCTTTGGTTTTCCTCCTACTTTCGCCAACATCTTGATAACTCTGGTAGTTTCATTTTCATCCTCTTCTGCTTCCTCAGAATATTCTTCTTTAGTATTGTCAGCTCCTTCATCAGGTATTCTTCTCTGAGCAGTCTCAATTGTTTCCATTCTCGTACGCAGACTCCGGATCTCTTCCAGTAAAACTGCATTTGCTTCAAGTCTTCCTCGACCAATGCCAACTCCTCTCCTTGGCGGCATTTTTGCTACAATCAACCTTAGCTTCTGCTCTGATACCACAAATGACGCAGGCGGAAACAGTGGCTTAATAAACATCAACAATCATCCCATGGTTTCCGTTTTATGTACAACTCTGCTTTTTCCCTTATAATCAGAATGCCTTTGGAACAAGGCCAAAACAATGAATTTTACCTTTTAAATTTGGAGCGCTCATCGTACACTGTAGATCACAATCTAAACGGACCAACGGTCCAGATTAAATCGCATATCGGCAATCGCTATTACCTCGAAGTACGATCACCGATCAAATCCTCTTGATCTCCACCATTGATCTCTTTCCATCAAATCAATGACTGGTTCCTTTTCTCGATAATTCAACTTGCACGACCCTTTATGACCGTTGATTTGGATCCGTTTGATCTGACGACTGTCAGAGATTTCGGGTGAGACACAAGCACAAAGAATAACCACCCGATAAAGTGGTTTTCTCTCTCCACTCTTGTGCTACGTGTCGAACGGTGAATGGGATTGGGCGACTATCCTTTAATACAACTTACGGCTTTTGATTTGGCTGAAATACCACTTATTTTTGCGAGATCGCTTCTGCGATCCAACGGCCATGATTGTTCGCGATCCAACGGTCACGATTGAATCGCACGATTGCAATTTGCAATTCGACTTGCCCAGGCTCCTTCCGCTTCAAAGTTGCGATGCAATTGAGGTCCACTGACCCAATAAACTTAAAAAGCCTCCGTTTATAATATTTCAAGTTCGGATCTCGAATCCGATCTATGTTTTGCGCTGATTCTTAGTGTAAATTGGATTTTCGCTTGCGGGACCGAAACCATGTAAACACATTTCGCCGATCCGATATCGGTGATCCAACGGCTCGGATTAAAGTGAGCATCAAATAATGAGATTTATATAAAAGCCTCCGGCTTCTACCAATCCTATGATTTATGCGTGAAACATAGAAAAATAAGGAATAATCACTCTGCCCCAAATACAAAGAATCTGAAAGCATAACAAGGTTTTCTGCAGACTTGATAATTAATCATATGCACAACATCATTTATTCACAATAAAACAATTACAGAGTCTTGGTCTTGGCCCGATTACACAAATAAAAGAGCTTTGTTTCAAAACACAATCCACACACTATTCTCGCTCTCACTCCACTCAATCCTCCTTTCCTTACATTTTTTCCCTTCTTTTTATCAATCGAATATCACTTTATTATGTGCCTAACAACTCAATCCCTGTTTTAATCAATCTAAAAACAAATCTCTAATTCCTAGCTCTACCACACGCCTATGCTAACAACTTATATTTGAACCTAAAATAAGACAATTTCCAACTATCACAATAATGAAATACAACTCATTTCTTGAGAGATCCAACCCTCTCAGTAAAACTGACTATTGACCAATCAGGTCAATGAAATTCAACTTGTTTAGCCACAACATGTGAACAAACTTCCACATTGTTGGCTAAGTCCGGATGCTCCTGCATCAATTGTTAATTTTATTCATGAAGCAATGCAATTGGACCAAATTTTTTCAATCTCTACATCTGTTAGAGCCCATTCATTTGTTTTTGTCAGATATACGTGGAAGTGATCTTGTCGCATATACATGGAAGTGATCAGATTAAATATTGGAAACAATTATTTTTAGAAAGAATATGCTTGACTATGGTGGTTATGTTAGAAAGGCAGAGGAGGAAAGACACAAATTTCACACACAAAACACATAAGTTGTTTCTCTTCTATTGATCACTCAAAACTTGATGATTACAGTGAGCCCAATGAGGGGTATTTAACCTTTTTTCGATAATCGACTACCTCAAAATAACTTCAACATGCAAACATAGGGTATATTTGACTTTTTCAAAATAAGACTAAACTCACTCACACTTAATTTAGTTAACTCCCTTGGGTTTATAATCATGGTCAACCATGCACAACCATAGTCCAATGTCACATTATGACATTGATTGTCACAATATGAAAATCAACCATGCTCAAACATGGTTAAATGTCACATTGTGACAAAGATTATCTCAATATGAAAATCGACCATGGTAAAACATGGTGAACCGTGTTTATTTTAGGTTTTATAGTATTTATCTTAGGGTTTATATACATAAGGTTTATAACATTAATCCTAGGGTTTAATATAAATCCGTTGGGCCTATAATCGTGGTCAACCATGCGCAACCATGGGCCAATGTCACTCAATCATGGTCCAACGTCACATTGTGACAAATATTGTCTCAATATGAAAATCAACCATTGTCCAACATCACATTGTGACAAAGGTTGTCTCAATATGAAAATCAATCATTGTAAACCATAGTCCAATGTCACATTGTGACAAAGATTGTGTCAATATTTTTCATATTGAGTGTAATCTTTGTCAACCATGGTCAACCATGCTTATTTTAGGGTTTAAAATATTTCTCTTAGGGTTTATATAGCTTGGGTTTATAATATTTATCCCTTGGCTTTAATATTATTCCATTGGTTTATAATCCCTTGGGTTTATTATTCCTTTAGGTTTATAATATTTATCTTAGGGTTTATATACCTTGGGTTTATAATACTAATCCCTTGGTTTTATAATATCAATCCTTTAGGTTTATCAATCTAAGGGTTCATGTTCCTAGGGTATAATATTATTCACAAGGTTTATAATATTAATCCTAGGTTTTAATATAAATCCATTGGGCTTATAATCATGGTCAACCATGTGCATCCATGGTCTAATGTCACTCAACCATGGTCCAACGTCGCATTGTGACAAATATTGTTTCAATACGGAAATCAACCATGGTCAACCATTGTCCAATGCCGCATTGTGACAAAGGTTGTCTCAATATGAAAAGAAATCATAGTTAACCATAGTCCAATGTCACATTGTGACAAAGATTGTGTCAATATGAAAATCAACCATGGTTGACCATGGTTAACAATGTTTATTTTAGGGTTTATATACATAGGTTTTATAAGATTGATACTAGGGTTTAATATAAACCCTTTGGGCTTATAATCGTGGTCAACCATGTGTAATCATGGTCTAATGTCACTCAACCATGGTCCAATATCACTCAACCATGGTCAATGTCGCATTGTGATAAATATTGTCTCAATATGAAAAGCAAACATTGTCCAATGTTTCATTGTGAAAAAGGTTGTCTCAATATGAAAATCAATCATGTTTAATCGTAGTCCAATGTCGCATTGTGACAAATATTGTGTCAATATTTTTCATATTGACACAATCTTTGTCAACCATGATTACTTTAGGGTTTATAATATTTCTCTTAGGGTTTATATACCTTGGGTTTATAATATTTATCCCTTGGCTTTAATATTATTCCATTAGGCCCACGGGGCTTTGGATTGACGGTGAATGGGTGTGCTGTTAAGGCACTCCTTGCGATAGGTCACTGGTTCAATTCCCCGTGGGTACTTAGTTTAGTCTTAACCTAGAAAAAAAAAATATTATTCCATTAGGTTTATAATCCCTTTGGTTTTTAATATCAATCCCTTGGGTTTATTATTCCATTTGGTTGATAATATTTATCTTAGGGTTTGTATACCTTGGGTTTATCAATCTAAGAGTTCATATTCCTAGGGCATAATATTATTCATAAGGTTTATAATATTAATCCTAGGGTTTAATATTAGTCCATTGGGCTTATAATCATGGTCAACCATGTGCAACAATGGTCTAATATCACTCGTCCATGGTCCATGTCGCATTGTGACAAAGATTGTTTCAATATGAAAATCAACCATGGTCAACCATTGTCCAACGTTGCATTTTGAGAAAGGTTGTCTCAATATGAAAATAAATATTCGTCAACCATAATCCAACATCACATTGTGACAAAGGTTGCATCAATATGAAAATCAACTGTGGTCGACCATGGTCAACCATGTTTATTTTAGGGCTTACAATATTTATCTTAGGGTTTACATACCTTGGGTTTATAGTATTTATCCCTTGAGTTTAATATTATTCCCTTGGGTTTATCAATCTAAGGGTTTAAATTCCTAGGGTATAATATTATTCATAAGGTTTATATTATTAATCCTAGGGCTTAATATAAATCCCTTAACCTTATAATCATGGTCAACCATGCATAACCATGGACCGATGTCTCTCAACCATGGTCCAACATCAAATTGTGACAAAGACTGTCTCAATATGAAAATCAACCATGGTCAAGCATTGTCCAATGTCGCATTGTGACAAATTTTATTTCAATATGAAAATCAATCATGGTCAACCATTTTCCAACGTCGCATTGTGACAAACACTATGTCAATATGAAAATAAATCGTGGTTGACCATGGTGAATCTTGTTTATTTTAAGGTTTATAGTATTTATCTTAGGGTTTATTAGTCTATTAGGTTTATAATATTTATATTAGGCTTTATATACCTTGAATTTATAATATCAATCCCTTGGGTTTAATATTATTTCCTTGGGTTTATAATACCTCGGGGTTTTAGAATTAATCCCTTGGTTTTATAATATCAATTGCTTGGGTTTATTAATCTAAGGATTGATATTCATAAGCTATAATATTATTCATTAGGTTTATAATATTAATGATAGGTTTTAATATAAATCCATTGGGTTTATAATCATGGTCAACCACATTCCCTTGGGTTTATAATATTAATCCCTTGGGTTTATTAATCTAAGGGTCCATATTCCTAGGGTACAATATTATTCATAGGGTTTTTATTATTAATTATAAGGTTTGATATAAATTCCTTAGGTTTATAATCATGGTCAATGATGGTCCTATGTCAAATTCTGACAAAGATTGTCTCAATATGAAAATCAACCATCTTTAACCATCGTGAACCATGGTCATTCATGATGAACTGTGCTCCAATGTCACATTGTGACAAATATTGTCTCAATGTGAAAATTAACAATGGAAAATCATGGTCCAACGTCACATTCTAACAAATATTGTCTTGAAATTAAAATCAATCATGGTCAACCATGGTCCAATATCACATTGTGACAGGGATTGTCTTAATATGAAACTCAACCATGGTCAACGATGTTCTAACATCACATTGTGACAAAGATTGTCTCAATATGATAATCAACCATGGTGAACCATGGTCTGTCACGGTCAACCATTGTCAACCATAGTCAATTACCATGGTCACATTTTGACAAAGATTGTCTCTTGGTCCAATGTCACATTGTGACAACCATGTTCATCCATAGTCAAACATCACATTGTGACAAAGATCATCTTAATATGAAAATATACCATGGTCAGCCATGGTCAACCATTGTCCACCATCGCATTATGACAAAGGTTGTTTCAATATGAAAATCGATCATGGCCAACCATAGTACAACATCACATTGTGATAAAGATTGTGTCAATATGAAAATCAACCATGCTTAACCATGGTCAAGCATTTTTATTTTAGGGTTTATAATATTCATCTAAGAGTTTATATACCTTAGGTTTATAATATTTATCCCTTGGGTTTTTAATATTTATATTAGGGTTTATATACCTTGGGTTTATAATATTACTCCCTTGGGTTTAATATTATCTACTTCAGTTTATAATACCTTAGGGTTTTATAATTAATGTCTTGGGTGTATAATATCAATCCATTAGGTTTATTAATCTAAGGGTTCATATTCCTACGGTATAATATTATTCATTACATTTTTAATATTAATCATGGGGTTTAATATAAACTCTTGAGTTTATAATCATGGTTAACTATGCACAACTTTTCTCCAATGTCACATTGTGACAAAGATTGTCTCAACATGAAAATCAACCATGGTCAAATGCCACATTGTGACAAAGATTGTCTCAATATGAAAATCATAAGGCACTTTCATATGGCTTTGCGCAAGTCAATCTATATTTCGTTGTTTGACAAATTTTTGTTTTGGTAGATATACCCATCCTGTTGTGGGTGTTGCCAAGAATTAGAACCAACATATAATAAAATTCCAAAGTAGCTTTGTATGTCTTAGCAGCATTGGGAAAAATATTTGAATAAACCTCCTATGTGACAAACCAATCCAAATTCCCAAAATATTTTAAGAAGGAAAAGCAAAGGAAAATTCAATCACCTTAGGAGAAAGTGGTACAATTCAATATTGAAAAGAGCATATTTTTTATCAAATATTTCCTATTTGAACTTGGAATAACATCTTTGAAGATTGAGAGGCAATCTATGCTGGAAAGGTAAGGTTATAGAATTTGTAAATTTAGCATTATGTAAGTGATTTCTCTTTATTTTCTAGATTTGAATGACCTTTTGTTTGTTAATTTTTATATTCAGTGATCTTCTGTCAAGATTCTTCTCGAATTTATGCCTTACTACGTTTCCTTGCAACATCTAGTGCAATTGCTAGTTAATAATATATGAATGATACCCAATATCCCATAAGGAAGATTTCCAATGAAATACCAAGTTAACCTACAATTAGATCATCACTATCACAAATAAACGATGCAAACATCTTATTTTGTGTTCAAAGTGAGTCGGAATGACATACAACATTTACATTCAAATTAGTAAGTGACCCAATATTGAAATTCCGAAAATGTTTATGCCAATATATACTAGATCAAAATTACCTTATTCTTATTGAAGCGCTTGTGATGGATACGAGCAGTTTCAAGAGATAAAAAGGCTAAATTATATTCAAATATTTCTCTTATGTGATTTTTAATGAAAGACTTTGCTTAATATATTCAAATAAGTTAATTTTAAAAAATAATAAAAATATAGAAAGTTAATTAAATTTATTTTAAATAATTAAAAGAAATGACTAAATTCTTTCCTTCATAATCAATACTTGCCAATAATATGTTTATTATAATAATTTCAAGCTTTATTATTGAATTTTTAATAATTTTCCCGATTATTTCAAATTATATTATTGAATTTTAATAATTCTACTGCATAACGAAATTTAAAAAAACAAAAAAAACCAAAACATTCTTGAGCTTCAATTTCAAAAATTAATTAAAATTGTAAAAATTAAATATAAAACTATCATGTATTACATATAAAAATTAAACAAATTATGCCACATTAAAATCACCAAACATGCCATCAAATTAACATAAAATTTCCCACCAGAAATTCTATGAAATATTTAAAAGATAAAATCATTTTTTATTTACAATATTATTCGAATCACTTTTTTAAATAAATATAATGATGATGATGATGATGATGGTTAACGTCCGCTGAGACCAAATAATGGTCTATCGGACCTAAAGAAACAAATTATCTATTTTGATTTAAGATTTTATTCTTATGCTCAAAAAGCTTGGAGAGAAGCCTCTCGAGCTCACTATAATTTTGACATTGTAAAAGGCTAGGAAGGTCAATATTGTAACAAATATTGTGAAACTGAGATCTAATGTGGTTATACGCAGGGCACTCTAAGAGGAAGTGGTTTTCATCCTCAATGTTCCTATTCTCACATATATGGCAGATCCTTTCCGTCCATGGCGTTTTAGGAACTGCCCAACGACTTGTTTCACTATGGAGCTCATGAGAATTCGTTCTAATCTTTGCTATATTAAATTTCTTCTTTGAGCTAGTTAAAATAGAGAGATACTTTTGATCTTCTAGGGTGGGGTTGATGACCTTCTTATAATAACTTAATTTTCTTTTAGCCGCTAAATCTTTCTCACACCACATTTTTTCTTTGAACTTAGAAGTAACAATATCTTTAATGTTATTTATGTTTTTCAATGCATCATTTTCATTGATCTCCCAATAGTTTAACCAGGCCCTTGTGTCTTTATGCCACCCTCGATTGAGCCTTAGGTGGTTTTGGCTAGAATTTAAAGCTAGCTTAGGAAGTCTATGATCGTCTATGTTACTGATTTTGTGCTTGTACAATAGAAACCTAAGCATAGCTAGGCTCTCAATAGGGGAAAGACCTGCTTCTATAAGGAGAATAGGATAGGGTGTATTACTTTTAATTTTCAGGTTATAAGTTATAAAACGCTTCTGGATTTGCTCAATCTTTCTCCATGATTCTCTGGAGATGCTGCAACCCCAAACCTCACAGCCATATAAGGTAACATGAGTGACTAAAGTTTCAAAGAGGAACTTCTTTTTATCCCACATTACGAGGTTTGCTATTTTACAATTATTCTCAAGACCAAAGTAAGCTTTCCACCCCCCATTAATCCTTTTCTCAATGCTATGGTTCTAGTTGAGCTTGTGATGAATATCAATTCCTAGGTACTTGTAAGAATACACTTCCTCCAAGTTATTATTGTCATACATAAAATTAATGTAAGTGTCCTTTTTGAATTTGATACTTATAACTTTTGTTGATAATTACGAGGTAAAAAACAATATACTAAAAAAATTCTATGAAATATTAAAAAAATAAAAATAAAAAATAAAATATTTACAATATTTTATTTAAATTAGTGTAATTATATAAATTAAATATGTCCATAGGAATTAATCTATAATAGTTATCAAAATCCTATATCATATTTCTCAAATTACTAAGATAAAAAATAAAAAATTAATTAAATTATAAAATTTGTATAAATTATTATACAAAAGAGGCTGAGTTATGGTACAACCTTACGTCTAATATCCATAAAACTAACAATTATTTATAGGTGCGTGGAAGTGTTGTTCTAGCAGTGCATAAATGTGAATATTTTCTGCAACTTCGCATAGATTCCCCGTTTGCCTAAGTAGTCGTTGTTGATATGGCTTCTCGGTAACTACACTCGCTTTGCAAGGGCAAGGAAAAAACTTACCCAATCAAATTACTAGACTTTCGAATGTGGACAACTTCAAGGATTAATGCGAGGGGAAAGGTCTATGAGATTCTTTCTGTATCCAAAACTAGGGTCTAGTACAATTATACTATAAACAACAAATTTTAACAAGAAACTAGGAGAAGTGAACTGAAACTAAAGATGATTTCCAAAGGACTATTTTGAAATACATTTCATGATAAGTGTAGGATTTCCCAAACTGCATAATGAGTGGTGGTCTATGGGCCATTTAATTGATCTAAAATGCAGTAGTTAAATTTAGATTTTAGTTTTTGAATCAACATCTTTGTTTTGTTGAGGATTCAATAGGGCTCTCTCCATCTAATATACACCCAAATTTGGTATGGCACATTGATTATTCTTAATGTTCAATATATGCAAATAATCCATCCCATATTTAAATTATTACGATGACATGGAACATGTTTGACATGTGCACATTTCCACAACTTGAGCGTGCAGATATAAATTATCATGGTGATTAGTTTCCAGATTAATTACACGGTAGTGCCCATCTTTACTTAGGTTATTTGGTGTGGATAGTTTTTAAGGAAATCTAAAAAAACAAAAAGCTTATCAAATCAAAATTAAATATATTTAAATTTTATGGGAAATTATTAATTCTTTTAATAGAAAATTATTTTAAATATAAAATTTGTTTTATAATAAAAGATAATCTATTTTTGCCTAGGGGGCTTTGGATTGATGGTGAATGGGTGTACTGTTAAGGCACTCCATGCGATAGGTCACTGGTTCAAATCCCCCGTGAGTGCTTACCTACCAAAAAGTAAAAAGAAAAAAGAAGATAATCTATTTTTAATATAAATTTAATCATAATAATTTGTTATTATAGACACCACGAACCACTCATTCATGTGTATGTCTTTACCTCAAGAAAAAGATAAAAGTAGTACACATGTCAACGCCATACAATGCCGCAATATCTTTGGGCCATAACTCAGGGGGTCACTGAAAACTTGTCATTAAAAGAGGTTTTCACAATGATGATCAAGTTTAGTGTGTTTGGCTCCTCAAATATTTAAAATAGTAAGTTAGAAACCTAAAAAGGAAGTGGATAGGTGTTTAAAAAGTAGAAGTGTTAATAGACATTAATTTGTATTAGAATTTTTTTTAAAATTGCAAATAGTTTATTATTTTGGTTAAGTATATTGTTTATATTTTAACAAAAAACTACACGAATTTACAACAAAATGAGAGTACACATGAAAATAAAATAAATATGTTATAGGTTTCTTTCACCCACGTGCTTCATTTAATTTGCAATAATAATGCAATCATGTATCACAACCACTTATTTACAATAATCATGTAATATCACAATTCATGATAACTTATTTTTATTAAATTATTATTGTTGATTTTTCAAAGCAAATTTATTATTAAAAAAAATCTATTATTAAAATTATATAAATGTGAGAAATATAGTATAAATAATAAACTATGAAACAATATATTACCAAATTTTAATAAAAATTTAAACGATTAAAAAGAAAATATTACACTTCTTTAATTTTTCACTAAAAATTTAAAGTTATCCACCTAAGTCTAGACTTTCAATTTTCTAGTTCATCTTTGTGACTATCCTCCTTATTCAATTAATAAATGTAGCCGTTGGAGGCTCTGGTCGGACTATTTATCATGCTAAGCTGGATTTGTTTCTTCAACTTGTCGTGACGATGAACCACACTAGTTGGTTCGAAACGCGTCGACAAATGGTATTCCATGTGATTTTCGCCAAAAAATCTCTCGCAAACTTAATAAATGTAGTTACATATTTTCCTTATTCATGTATATGAATAATAGCATTTTTAACTGCATCTTATATTTTTTTTAATTTTGTTTTTTGTTTTTATTATTTTTAACTTTAGTTTAGTTATATTTAAATTAAACGGCAAAAAAACGCTAAGATCTTATTTAATAAAAAAGAAAGAACTACAAAATGATCAAATTCAGTGAATTTATGATAACTTAAAATTAATATTATTTATATTTTAATATTATTTCCGTGGTAGCAAAATAAAATACCGAAAATTATCCAAATAAAGGTGTGAAAACACTTTTCCATTCCATGCTCCATTCATTAACAACTTTAAGGCATTTAAATGGTTCTTCGATCTTATTCATTAAAAAGGATGGAATTACACTGTTATCAAATTCACCGGATTTATAATGCATTGAAATTAATATTATTGATATTTTAATATATTTCCGCGATATTTATAAAGAATTTAAATATATTTTTTATTAATTTCCATTAATTTTTATTTATATAAAAGATTAATATTTTCATTAATGTTAATTTATATATTTTATATTATTATTGAAAATGGTTGATCTAATTTATATGTAATGTAATGTTGGTGGGATTTTTATGTGATAATTGTATTTTATTTAGTTGAATAGTTAATCTAAATGTTTATAGTTGTTTATTTTGAAATATAGAATTTAATTATCAATAATTAATAATTATTAGGTGAAAAATAGATTAATATGAAGTATTTTAGACTATTTATAATTGTATTTTATTTAGGTGAATAGTTCATTGGAATGTGGATAGTTGTTTATTTGAAATATTGAATTTTAATTTAATTATCAATAATTATTAGCTAAATAATATGGATTTAACTTCCATGGAATATTTTATTTAATATTTATAATAGTATACACAAATCAATAATTGGGCTTGTGGTATTGATAAGCTATGGTTTTTTGTGCTTGTGGTGTTGATAAGCTATGGTTTGTTGCACTTGTGGTATTGATAAACTATGATATTGACCAATCTGGTAAAAGAGATGGACTAAGGAAGCGGAGCGGAGCGCCTTCGACGTGGGTGACCAGGCGAACTACCAGCATCTTTCTCCAGGGGTCTTCAACTGCCCAGTTCCGACCCATCTGCATAGACGTAGGTCCTCTGGCGGACGCGTGAGTGGCGGGTTTCTAGCGACCCCCCTGAACCAATCACTGGCCTACGCGAGGGCTCCCACCTTTCCGACACGCCCTCCCTGCATGCATTGCAAATGTTGGGCTCATGGTGTCATAGTTGTGCCAAGTTAGAACTCTCGTTTTAATCCCTCAATTGGCTTTCGCGCGTGTCTTTTTTCCGCCCCTCGGGACCCAGGTGCCTGTCTGAATCGATTCATGCTCTCTACTTTGTTTCGTCAACTTTTCCCATGTCTCTGCATGGCCTTTTTATACCTCTTTAGAACATAAGATTTTGTACACGCGACGCTGGCCGGATGTCTGGTGCATGTTTTCTCTGGAGCTCACGTTCGGGGTGTTTCGGCTCTCGCTCTAGGTCAGTTATTTTCACATCCTTGCTCTCAGTTTCATGCTTTTCTTTCCTCTTCTGTTACAAGGTAACATAGGTTGATCTTTCTGTCGCCATATGATACGACTGTATGATATCAACCCATTTTATTTCTTGTTTAAGCTTTTTATGAGTCACAGTGTGTCTATATCTGGTTTTGATGAAGTGCTCTCAGGATGATAAAAGCACTTTTTCTTAGATTTAGAAATCTAATTGTCATATACAAACCTTGCACAGATGTAAGGTTTAGAATAGGATATTGGTGGTGCATCTTCAAGGTTTATTGTTGCTGTTTGGGCTGTGATGAACCTTCTTCGTAGCAAATAGCTTTCTCCAGAGGTCTCGAAATCGAGCCTCCCCAGACCCTGGCAAGGTTCTCCTTTCTCTCCTCCCCTCCGGAATTTTTTTCTGGTGGCCGGTTATGTTCTTGTCCTTTCCCGGATTTTTCAAATTGGTCTTGGCTTTCATGTTTTGATGTAAGTCACCTTTAAGCCTTGTACGAGTCCTATCAACCAAATCCTAAAAATATCCTTTTTGGGGTCCTTGGCGGCACAGATGTCATCTCCTGAACAGTCTCTGAAGGCTGATTTTTTATGAATTGTTCCAGACTCTCTCTCTCAGTGTCCTTCTTCTGTACCCCCATCCGCCTTGATATTAATTTCCCATAGGACTAGATTGGCCTCGAAAGTCAGTTTCCTTTTGGTTTTGGGTACTTTTCCGGATTTGGATCTGTCCAAATTGTCATCATATCCTGAGGTAAGTTTTTGGCGGTGTATGGAGGGGGTCTCTGACGCTATTGCCACGGATGACCTTATCAAAGCCACCGTGGAAGCTGAGCAAGCATGGGGTGCTGCCTCATTGGCAGGGGATTGGCAATCAACTCTAAATGACTTGGTGGTCAAGCCATCCACTCAGAAATCTGATCCGTCCACACAAAAGGAAGCAGAGGCGTCACAGGAAGGTTGGTGCATTGGGGGAAAAAATTTCAGCTATAACAAGGCACGCAAGCCTGTCAAAACTTCTCTCCCCCCCCCCCCCGCCGGCGATAAGAATCGATAGTGCGCATCTAGATGACAGGATTGAGAGCCTGCAGAACCTTGCTCTTATTGGTAAGTGGCATTTCCCCGAAATGTCTGATTCTGACATGAGGAAATGGCTTGCGAATTTCTGGAAACCTGTGATTGGCTATGTTCCGGTCATATCAAGCCTAATGAGAGAGTGGTATTGTTTCCACTTCTTAAGTGTTGCTGACGCCGAAGCCATTCAGAGTCGGCCATGGGTCTTCAAAAGGAGTTTTCTAGCCCTGTATAGATGGTATATCGGCTTTAATCCTCTGAAAAACACCCCCATGAATAATCTTATTTGGGTAAAATGCCCAAACCTTCCCCTAGAGCTCTGGTCCATTGAAACCCTGGAGGTGATTGGCAATGCTATAGGACGTTTCATCTACGTCGATCCTTGGTGTCTGGGTGAAAAGGATAAAAGAATCGCCTGGATTCTCATTCAAAAGCCGTTTAGGGGGGGTTATCCTGACCATATCGAGATTTCTTGGAAAAACCAGATCATTAAACAGAGATTGGATTTCTGGGGTATACCTTTTAGGTGTGTCGCTTGTCGCAAAATGGGCCACTTAGTAAAAAATTCCCCAGTGTCAAATTGTCTGGCTTCAGGCGGGACAGGCAAAAGATGTTCTGCAACGACTTACCATCTTCTCCCTCTTCCCCGGGAATCCTGGTTCACAGTCCCAAATATCCTGCGTCCCCACGTGCTCAATCTTTGGATCCGCCTATGCCCCCCGATTCCATTCCTGACTGTCTGATTACTTCAAATAGCCCTGTCATTTGCAGCCTTTCTGGGATCCAAAGATCCCCCATTCCTGAGCCGAGAGAGGATAGGCCAATCCCATCGCCGCGTCCTATGAACCAGAAGGAGTTCTTATCTGACTCTCATCCTTTTCTTTCGAAGGGGGAAGATTTTTCCGTTGGATCTATCCCCATTCCTATCTCATCCTCATCTCCGCAACCTGATCATGCTCGCCTGGGCCACATAAAAGGAAAGGAGTCGTGTGTCTTGCTTACCCCCTTAAATTCCCCAGCCTCATCCCCTGTCAATCCCTATGACAGTGATCTGGATCACCTGCTTAACAGGAAATCCCTCGAATTGGAGCCTCTTACGATACACAAGCCCGGGAACATAGCAATGCCTGTCATCAGCCCGGACTCGGCAAGGAATATAACAGTCCGGAAGAAGAGTAGGGGCGGCAGCAGACACTTTAGAGGGAGAACTACAGTTACAGATAGAGGAATCAGAAATTTGTCTTTGGTTGAGGTGCCCATCTATGATTTGCCAGATTCACAGCCTCTTAGAGCAAGCATGGCTGGCGAAACATCTAAATGATCCCTATTATTTCTCTGAATATTAGGGGTCTTGGCGTTGATCCCAAATTCTTAACGCTAAAAAATTTCTTTTTCTATTCCAGGGCTGGTATAATCCTCATCCAGGAAACCATGCACAATCGGGAGGACACTTTATCTTATTTCAGGAAAATGCTTCCTACATGGTATATGGTTGCAACAGAGGCTCGTGGTTTATCAGGGGGTCTTGCTACTCTCTGGGATCCAGTTCGAGTAAGAGCAAAGGCTTACAGGTGTTGTGCAGGGATTATCATTGCGGCTTCCATCAGGGGATGCGAATCTCCCATCAATATTCTTAATATATACGCGCCATACAAAAACCGAGTTCCTTTTTGGAAAAACATTTTTTCTACAGATCTGTTTGACATTGATCATCTCCTTATTGCTGGTGACCTGAACATTGCACTGAGCACTGAAGAGGTATGGGGCCAGGGGAAGATAAACAATGCGCATGCTGATTTCATCAAGTTAGAGATGCTTAACAGGAATATGGTGGATATTATGCCCACGGTGATGAAACCGACATGGTCAAATGGCAGAGTCGACAAGGCCTATATAGCTAAAAGAATAGATCGTTTTCTCGTACATATCAGTATCCTTGACAAAATGGGCATGCCCTGCTCAACTGTGGAAAATATTTTGGTCTCGGATCACAGACCTATTCTATTAACATGGCCTGGAAAACAATTCAGATTGGGATACTCTTTCAAGTTTGACAGATCCCTCCTTCAGGACACAACTTTCAATGAATATATCAACAATGCGTGGAAAGAGATTAAGGAAAGGGACAAGCCCCCCTTTTTCTCAACCTTCAGAGAAAAAATGGCAGAGATCAGGAAGATGGTCAAAAAATGGCAGATCCAAAAGCGACAGAAAGACAAAAGAGAATTACAGAGGGTTCAACAAGAGCTGGACTCTCTGCTGGGATCAACAGATTATGCCTCTTGCTCGTTCGAGATGAAGTGCCGCTTAAGGAAATTGGAGAAGGAAAAATTCAATTTGATGCAGCAGGAGGAATCATTATGGAGGCTCAAAAGCAGAGCCTTATGGATTCAGGAAGGTGATAAAAATACCAAGTTCTTTCATAATTATGCAAGTGCAAGAAGAGCCAAAAATTCCATTTGGAAAATAAAGGATGATAAGGGCGGGTATGTTGTCACACACGATGGTATTACTAAGCAGGCAGTCAGTTTTTTCAAGGAACAGTATTGCAGAAGAAAAGATATAGCTTTCAGGGATATTCTATGGGGCATTGACTTGATCCCGGAAATGTTTGACGATGAGAAGAACGAAGCTCTGTTTCAGCCAATCACTGAAAATGAGCTTTTTGGAGTTATGAAGTCTTTCAAGAAAGACAAATCCCCTGGCCCCGACGGATGGACAATTGATTTCCTGATCCATTTCTTCGACCTTTTCAAATTGGATCTTCTCAGAATGGTGGAAGCATCCAGAATGTCGGGCAGCATTCACCACCACACTACATCTACTCTGATTGCTCTTATCCCAAAGAAGGGAGAGCCTGAATCGTTCCTTGATTTCAGACCGATCTCTTTATGCAACATAACTTTCAAGATCATTACTGAAAGAATAAAAGAGACGTTGGCATCCTGTCTTACTCCAAATCAGCATGCTTTTCTAAAAGGACGCAATATACTAGATGTTGTCGCCAGTACACAGGAGTGCCTACATTCTATGTTCTCCCAAAATTCAGAGGCTGCTATTATGAAAATCGACCTCCAGAAAGCTTATGATGTTTTGGACTGGGGGTTTATGCAAAGTCTCCTGGCAAAAATAGGTCTGAAACCCGGCCCTATCCGATGGATCATGGCATGTATTGAAAATGTTAACTATGCCGTTATAATAAATGGTTTTCCCTCTCCTTATTTTCGTGCGGAAAGGGGCTTGCAACAGGGCTGCCCACTGTCGCCTCTCCTTTTCATCTTGGCCATGAATTCCTTGAGTTTACACATCAACAGAGCAGTTGAGGAAAAAATGTATGTTCCGATAAAGATCTGCAAGCATATCTTCATTTCTCATAACCTGTTCGTTGATGACGTCCTATTATTTGCAATGCTGTCTAGAGCATCCTGGATCTGCCTTAAAAATATCCTTGACAGATTTCAAAAAGCGACTGGGCTTATTATTAACAAGGCAAAATCTTTCCTGTATCACAATGACTCCAACTGGGACATGATTATATGGATCCCACAGCTCTTCGGGATAGAATCAAGATCTTTGAAAGAAGGAATCAAATATTTGGGATTCCACCTCAAAGCGAAAGCTTATACAAGGAACGATTGGCGATGGCTAATTGACAGATTTTTTAACAAGATTTCGATGTGGGAACATAGATCCTTATCTTTGGGAGGCAGAGTTGTCCTCACCCAATCTGTCTTGATGCAACTGGCGGTTTACTGGGCCCATCTTTTTATTCTCCCGGCTAGCATAATTCATTCCATGAACAGGATTTCCGCCAACTTTATCTGGGGTGCTAAGGCTGACCGAGGCAAAATCCATCTGTCTAAAATGAATAGCTTATCGATGCCAAAAAAGCTCGGGGGTTGGGGTCTTATGGATCAAAGGCTGTTCGGAAAGGCTCTGGTTTGCAAAACAATGTGGAGAGGCATCTTTGGCGCTAATCCTTGGAGTGCTATCATCCATCAGAAGTATCTAAAAGGTAGAAGTTTGGAGTTCTGGTTCAGGTTCGGCTCTATTGGAATTAAACAGGGTTCTGCAATTTGGCACAGTTTCAGAAAAAATGAAAAATACTTCTTAAACAATCTGAAATGGAGGATGTTCTCTGGAAGAAATATCTTTATTGGTATCGACTCTTTTGCTGGCTATAGGGGGATTCTTCATGTTCCAGACCCTCTTCTTTTTGTCCTTCACAGAATGGGCATTTTTACATGGGACAAGATCATTGCGGATTGGAGGGGCCTTGTGCCTATTCTGAAGGACGCTGCCGAAATTGGCCTACCAGCTGCCTTGTTATCACCTTGGGAAAATGTCAAGAATGCTCTAGGGGAAGGAGGGATAAAGCGTGCCGAGCCAGAAGATCATTTAGTATGGTCTCTATCTCATTCTCATTCGACAGCAAATGTAAAAGATATCTACTATGATCTTGTTTCCAAAAAGATTATGCCTGCAAGACAGATTTTTCCGTTGGTATGGTGGAAACTCGGTTGTCCTCTCAAAGTGATTATCTTCTCATGGTTAGTTTTCTACAACAAAAACTTAACATGGGAAAACTTGAGGAAGAGATGGTGGCACGGCCCTAGCAGATGTGTGTTGTGCGAAGCTGAGGAGGAGACAAACTTCCACATGTTCTTCAAATGCGCGGCCTCCCAACAAATCTGGTATGATTTGGCTTTTTCTTTACATTTTCCTCACCTGGGTTTCATTTCTATTCATGCAGCTTTCGATTGGTGGGGAAGACAAGAGGAATCTAAGCGTCCAATCCTTCCCATTGTGTTATGGTGTGTCTGGAAATGGAGAAATCTAAAGATTTTTGAAGACACAAATCTCCCTTTCAAGTCTGTTTTGTTAAGCATCTCCACTCTCTATGAATCGATCCAAAGTTAGGATTAAGATCTGAGCAGGTTCTTGGTTTGGAGCGGAGCGGAGCGCCTTCGACGTGGGTGACCAGGTGATCTACCGGCTTCCTTCACCTGGGGAATTCTGCTGCCCTGTTTTCTGCATTGTCAAGTTTCCTCCGGCGGATGTGCGAATGGCAGCCGAATAAGTTCTGAGTGATATTTCGGGCACAACTCTTTCGCTGTTTTTGGCTATGTTTGTCGTATTAGTCCATCTATCAGCATGTTTCGGCGTTTATATGTTTTATATGTTTTTTTTGTGCTCCGCTCATCTCAATATGCTCCTATATGGATGCCCAAGGTTTTATATGTGACTCTCATTTTCCATGTAAAATCTGTACAAATCTGTCTTTCTTGAGTCTGGTCACCATTTTTATGGGAACCACAAGCTACTCTGTACTCTACAGGTTATGTTGCATATATTGCCTCAATATATATATATATATATATATATATATATATATATATATATATATATATATATATATATATATATATATATATATATATATATATATATCTATATATATATATATATATATATATATATATATATATATATATATATATATATATATATAATATATATATATATATATATATAATATATATATAAATATAATATATATATACATATATATATATATACATATATATATATATATATATATATATATATATCGCTTTTTCTTCTGGAAAAAAAAAAAAAAATTTTCTTGTTCCATGTTTTTCAAATATATATTTTTGTGTGTGTTTAACTTTTATATTAATAATTGTTTCAATATTCAAAAAGGTGTTGGACAAATTTGTCATGGCCTTTGAGATGTTTGATAAACATTGTTAAAAGTTAACTATACACTAGGAATGTAAGTAATTTAATTTAGAATCAACTTCTCAAGTCCTAGGTTTTTCAAATTATGGTTACTGACAATTTAAACATTTGGGAATGCCTATCTCTCTCAAACCCTTTGTTCACCCATCATGGGATCCTATGCTTTCAAAATTCAAGTCAAAATTTGCATAATGTGGATTAATTATCAATAATTGTTGGGTAAATAATAGATTACTATGGAATATTTTAGACTATTTATAATTGTATTTTATTTAGGTGAATAGTTTATTGGAATGTGGATAGTTGTTTATTTTGAAATATCGAATTTTAATTTAATTACCAATAATTATTAGTCAACTAATATGGATTTGACTTCTATGGAATATTTGATTTAATATTCATAATAATATACACAGATAAATAATTGGCCATGTGGTATTGATAAACTACGGTTTTTTGGGTTTGTGGTATTGATAAACTATGATATTGACCCATGGTATTGTAATAAAGTCCATTAACAAATTAAGATTCTTCATGATAAAGTAGGAGTAGATCTACATAATTAATAATCTTATTCCATGTTTTTCAAATATACATTTGTTTGTGTGTGTTTAACTTTTATATTAATAATTGCTTCAAGATTCATAAAGGTGTTGGAAAATGTCAAATGCAGTTCCCTGGAGAAAGAAATTCCCAATTGAAATATTTAGCAAACCAGATGAAACATAACCATTAAAGCACTTCAAAATGCTTCTTAAAGTGCATCAATTAGTATAGTACTAAGTAGTAGTGTATTACGTAGGTGTCTTGGCTTCCTTTTCCTTTCCTTGTTTTTTTGCCCAACGATAACAACAATAACAACAAAGAACTTGTGAAATACTTCTAATTTTTTTTTGTCATGTTCTCATGAACAAGAAACACCTGAAACCTTTATTGCATAACACATCCTTATCCATTTAGCAGGAAAAATAATATTAGACAAGTGGGTTGATCTCCTTTTTATTTTTAGAGCACTTATATAAAGCATTGCCATTACCAACTCCCTTTTATATCTGCTCAAGCCATTTGAATGGATAGTCATAAAGCACATTGTCTAATTCTTTGTTTAAGCATGGACACTTTCCTGCTTCAATACAGGTTCATGGGAAGTTTAGAAACAACAAATCACGAGAATTAACATACCATTGTAGTGGTGAACTTAAAATGGAATGCCATGCGACGATATGCTAAATTTCCAGTTGATTTTCCTATACTTCTCAAATAATTCCTTAGAAGTCACTAACCATTTCCATTGCTGACTTGTTTTTGTATCTACTTTAGTCCATTTGAATGTGTAGCCACAACATATTCTCTATTATTTTGTTTAAATGTGGCAGTTATTCTGCTTCGATGGGAGCTGCTTCTAGGTAGTTCTAAATCCCAAAACTAGAGAACTACCATACTATAATGGTTGCAAACATCAAATGGAAATATCCACACGTATTTCCAAAATCCCATCTTAGTTTGTAGGTGAGTTGATCTCTTTATGGGAAAGGAAACACCTTTTAGAAAATTCCCTTAGCTAAGTTGTTGAAGTCACTGGAAACTTGCACCTAATTTGATTAGCATCCAATCTGAAAACTTGGAAAATTGTAGAGTTTTTCTTTTTATTGTGGAATATCCCCTCATTTAATTGTTTGTCTTGAACTCAAATAATGTTTTCTGAAATTAGTATGTAGACCTGATCTTGAAGCTCATGAAAACTTACATAATGCTATTGTTATTGATATATGAGTTAGTTGCATTAATTCGTAATTTCATATGGAGGTTTTTTTTTTTTTACTAGAATGAATTTCTTGATGGTTCTTTTGTCATGGTTTCAACCCGTTCCTATTACAGTGGTGTGGCTCTTTTATTAATGAATTTTTCTATGAAATATGTTAATCCATTTTTCTATTTTTTCTCAATACCTCTTACTGACACTAAATACCTAGGGATGTTAGCTACACATTCATGCCTACTTGGTTCTCTCTTAATTTATGCTTGTCAACTTTTCATTTTAAGACCGAACAATAGAGATGGACACTTGGTTTTAATACTCACCCGAATGAGATGGACCCTATGGGGTTGTATGTACGAAACCATAGTTACACAACGCATACTCCAATGGAACCATAGTTCATACAACACCCACATAAAACATCGCACATAGAAAACTAACATAGCAAACTCACACAATAAGAAGCACTAGTTAAAGCGGATTTGATCATTGATAGATAATCCCAATTGTTAATCATTGTCAAAATCCTATAGATAATCCTTGCCATACTCGTTAGACTGCTTCAATTCTTTTATTTTTTTAATCAATTTTTGTTGAGTTATTAAGGTAAATTTGAAATAAATATCAAGTTATAGGTGGTTGGTGGTTTATTGAAATGTGTGGATAATCAATGTCTTCAACCATGTCGAGCTTTCTTCACCATGTAAACTATTATAATTGTTTGTTGCAATTGTCAACATACATCGATGATATATACAAGAAGTTATAATACAAATTAAAAAAATTCCCACCATGTGATATAAACCATATATTGTTGAGGGGGGAGTGAAACTTATACTAAAATAGTTTGTTTCTAATGTCAGTGAAATTCAAAATTTTTCTTTACAGTTTCAAAGATGACGTTCTTAGAGAAAACATTGGAGATATTGAACATCATCCACTGCATTGCACTAGAGTTTCCCATCAAAGTTGCATATTTTACACCAAAAGTTATGAATAATTGGGAGTGTATGTCTGAATCATTTTCATCTAATACGTGATGATGTTTGAAACTTGTGAGGTTGTGATGCAAATTTATATTTGGAAAGATAATAATCATATTGTTCATGAATTAATATTAGTTCATTTATTTTATCTGATCTACTAGTATTTTTGAAAATCTATCAGATATTTTTTATTGGAACTTGAAAAACCATCTTTGAAGATTTAGAGGCAATATATGTTGGAAAGTTTATAGAATCTGTCAATTTGGCATAATGTAAGTTATTATCTTTATCATCTAGCTTTGAATGCCATTTTGTTACTAATTTGTATCTTCAATGATTTTTTATATGTCACAATTATTCTCAAATTTATGCCTTACAACATTTCCTTTGCAACATCTAGTGCAGTTCCCCATTGAAATCTTTAGCAAACCAGCGGAAACATAACTATTAAACCACTTCAAAATGATTCTTAAAGTGCAGTAATTAGTATAGTACTAAGCAGTAGTGTATTACGTAAGTGTCTTGGCTACCTTTTCCTTTCCTTTCATTTCCCCAACAATAACAAAAAATAACTCGTTAACTAATTTTTCTTTTGTTTTGTCGTGTATGGCGTGAATGTAAAGGTTCTCAATGAATAGGAAACCTGAAACCTTTATTTCATAATGCATCCTTATCCATTTAGCAGGAAAAGTAATATTAGACAAGTCGTTGATGTCTTTTTTTTAAGAGCACTTACATAATCCCTTATTGGGTTTTGGAAATCACCTTAAGGTTTTTACTTGATCTTGTCCAAAATGGTTTCTATTAAAAACTCTCTTTCATATCTTCTCAAGCCATTTGAATGGACAGCCAAAAACCATATTATGTTATTCTCTGTTTAAGTGTGGCCACTTTCCTGCTTCATTACAGGTTTGTGGGAAGTTTAGAAACCATAAATCACAAAAATTAACATACTATCACAGTGGTGAACTTCAAATGGAATGAAGTGCAACAATATGCCAAATTTCCAACTTATTTCTATATAATTCTCAAATAATTCCTTTATAAGTCACTAAACATTCCCATTGCTGACTTATTTTTGTATCTATTTTAGTCCACCTAAATGTGTAGCCACAACATATTCTCTATTATCATGTCTACCTCACTCTCTCTTTCTTTATGTTTGCCAACTTTTCATTTTAAACACCAAACAATAGAGATGGATTCATGGATTTCATACTTACCCGAATGAGATGGAACCTACAAGGTTGCCTGTATGGAACCATAGTTACACAACATGTACCCCAATGGAACCACAGTTCATACAACACCCCACATAAAGCACACATATACCAAACTCACACAATAAGAAGCACCAGTCAAAGTCGATTTGATCATTGACAGACAGTACTGATCCAATCATTCACATATAGTCCCGATTGCCAATCATTACCGAAAGTTGATAGACAATCATTGGCATACTCATTAGACTACTTCTAGGCTTTTATTTTTTTAATCAATTTTGTTGAGTTGTTAAGGTAAATTTGAAATAAAGGTCAAGTTATAGGTGGTTGGTGGTTTATTGGATTGTGTGAATAATCAATGTCTTCAACCATGTAGAGGTTTCTTCACTATGTAAACTGTTACAATGGTCTGTTGCAATTGTTAATATAAATCGATGATACAAGAAATTATAATACCAACTAGAATTTTGGCCAACAAGAGATGTAAACCCTATACTATTGAGGGGGCAATGCAAAATACTAAAATAGTTTATCTCGAATTTCAGTGCAATTCAAAATGTTTCTTTACAATTTCAAAGATGATGTTCTCAGAAGAAACATTGGAGATATTTAACATTATCAACTGCACTGCACTAGAGTTTCCGACAAAGTTGCAAATTTTACACCAAAAGTTATGAATAATTGGGAGCGGATGTCTGAGTTATTTTCATCTAATACGTGATGTCTCAAACTTGTGAGGCTATGACGCGAATTTAGATTTGGAAAGATAACCATCATATTGTTCATGAATTAATATTATTTATTTAGTTTATCTCATCTACTACTTGTATTTTTTCAAAATCTATCAAATATTTTCTATTGGAACTTGAAAGACCATCTCTGAAGATTAAGAGACAATCTATGTTGGAAATGTTATATAATATGTCAATTTGTCATAAGGGAAGTAATTTCTCTTTATCTTCTAGCTTTGAATGACATTTGGTTTACTAATTTTTATCTTCAATGATTTTTTATGTGTCACGATTCTTCTCGAATTTATGCCTTGCGCCATTTCCTTTGCAATATTTGTTGCAATTGCTAGTTTAAAAACCATGTAACAATATTCTTAACCATGGAGATTCTTAATTTGTAAATAAGCTTTGATATAATAGCATGTGCCAACACTGTGGTTTATTAATACTAAATGTCTCAAAAAACATAAATCATTTCACAGGACATTTTCTAATCAATCAGTTCAATTAGAAGGGAGAAAGGGGCACAACTACTTTGAAGATAAATCTCAATCTTTAACTTGTCAATACTACAAAAAAATATTCAAATACAAAGAATATTAAAAAATATTGAGTGGAAGTTAAATCCCTATCATCCATCTAATAACAAACACAACCATATAAATTAAATGTTTGGTTTCCAATAGGCATCAATCCATGATAACCATAAAAATGCTTACCTCATTATACATCTCACATTACACATATTAAAAATAAATCATATGAGTTAACTAAATTATAAATTTATTATTATTATTGCTATTATTATTATTTATAAAAAAAAAATGAATATATTAATTAAATATATATGTTTAAATAAAACATATAACAATATTGTTAATCATGGAGATTCACCCCACTTTATTATTATAAATAATCGTTCTAACAATACCATGGCTTATGAATACCACATGCCTAATATTACATGTGTTGATATGACATTTTCTTTAATTTATTAATTGAAAATAAATTGATTTGAGATAAATTAATTTAAAAAACATAATTAATTTGAAAATAAATTTTAATCCTTGAGATGGAAATACTACTGTAAATATTAAAGCATAGTTCATGCAGGTTAAATCTCTACCATCCACTTAATTAATATAATTAAATTCTAATTCTAAAAACTAACATAACAAACTCTTTTAAATATAATAATCAAAATAAATAATATAAAAAACAATATTACAACCCATATAAAGCAATATATAACATTTTAGTTATAAAAATGTTTTTTTCTTTAATAAAACATGCTAGCATCTAAATTTAAAAGAAGATTTAGAATATATATATATATATATATATATATATATATATATAATTTGATAAAAAAAAATGATTTATTTTTAATAATTTATATATATATTCTTTTAAGTGATTTTTGGAAAGTTTTCCGATTTATTTTTAGATCTAATTTGTTTATAATTTAGCAAGGATTCATTGAAATCACAAGTTTGACACATGAACTTTTCACAATATAAGTGCTCTAGAGGTTTGTGAGGGTGTTGATTCCATATATGTAGTCAAAAAATCAGCTTAAATAGCACAGATCAATATTTGGCCATACAACCTTTTGACGGGATTCAGACTATAAATCTACCAAAACTCTAAAAAGCCCTACTTAAAACTACCCCAAAAAAATGCATTAACTTGTATTTAAATTAACAAATTTTTAATAACACTTAATAATTAAATTAAAAAGTGAATCAAAATAAAATTCCAATAAAAACCAATATATACATTGATCATTTATTCTTTTGTTAGAAGGTTTATATCTCACATGAAGTAATGGATTCAATATAGACAGTAGAATGAAATACTAGTATAAATCTACATTAATATAAGCCTTTGGTTAGTACTTCATCTTCATTATAAATACTTAAATAAACATATTTTATAAAACATTTTTTAATAATAATATTTAAAAAAGAAGATATTACATCATTCCTAGCATCATTAAATTAAATCATTTATTCTTTTGTTAGAAGGTTTATATCTCACATGAAGTAATAGATTCAATATAGATAGTAGAATGAAATACTAGTATAAATCTACATTAATATAAGCCTTTGGTTAGTACTTCATCTTCATTATAAATACTTAAATAAACATTTTTTATAAAACATTTTTTAATAATAATATTTAAAAAAGAAGATATTACATTATTCCTAGCATCATTAAATTAACATTATTTTTAAAAGGTTTTGATGTCCATCAATCATATAAATATATGTTTAGCTAGAGGACCATAATAATATTTTACAGGGAAAAACTCTTATACAACACTGTAATTTAGGTCCACAAACAGTTGAAAGATAAGTTTTCATAAATCTTGTTGCAAGTGAATATTATAAATAATTTATGTGTAGATTTTATAAGTAGTTGGAGACTTTCAAAATTAAGTATAAAATTAAAACTACCCCATTTTATTTTTAATTTTTGTTGGAATAATATTGCTTAAATGAACACAAATATTGCCACAATATTTGGAAATGGTATGGAGTAATACAAGTGTGAAAATATCATAATCCAATTACACATTTTTTACTTAAGAAAGAGGAACTCATTCTCAATAATATAATTGCATAAAATTCAAAGAAATAGAAAACAATGCCTCTTATTTGGTAGATTCAAAGATAGAAACAATTTATTATAGGAATATAACATGAGGTGGGGAAATGGAATCTACAAATGGCTAAACTAATTTGCAAAATACCATGGGTTCAATCTTTTGTAGCCATCATATGAAACAAAACACTTCCATGCTTTCCAAATCCCAGGGGATCACAATGTAATTCTCAAAGCCATCATCAACCCAAAATCTTCAATGCAACATCCCTAGCACTAGTTATGAGGGCTCAAGAGAAACTTGGGCTTTAACATAGGATAAAGTCAAAGGCTACCCGTACTACACATGATAAGTAAATAGTTGGAGGCAAGCAAATGAAAGGAACGACATGAACAAGATTCCAAAAAGAAATGCATACATTGTTACCTATCAAAGGGCAATAATATCAATCTAACAACAACACATGACCACCAACCCAACAATGTGAGAATCCCACATAATCATCTAAAATGTAACACTCCTTTGTGAAATTATCAAAAATATCTTGTTGTGCTCCCCGTTAATGTCAGCGCTGATCCAACACTCCCGTGTGTTTTGTGGATCCGTTAACTCTAGCGACGTGTCTGTTTACTAACACATGCGGGTTTTGATGTAACGGCAATCGTGAATTTAACAACTGGTCTTAGAGTTGGGGTCGAATATCCATTGTGCAAGCCGCTTAGTGCCATCGCCTTACTCTGGCAACGTTCTTTAAAATGTTGGTTGTTACCCCTGGAGCTGTTGAAGGATCTATCTAGGAAATAACTGAGGAATGCTAGAACTAAAAGACAGTTGTTGCAAGAAAAAAGGTCGTGGATCTATGTTGAAACATGTTGCTGGAGTTTGAAACATGGAAAATTTTAGGGGCTAATGTTCGCCCAGTGGGCTAATTTTCCATGATTTTTCCACAAAAAAGATTCGCTAATTTCCAATTTTATAAAAAACGATTCGCCCAAATTTTAGAATATAAAATTATTTTACCTTAAAAATCGCCAACATTATATAGAGGTTATATATAAAATCATTATAAATTTGAATAATTTTACATTTATATCAATAAACATTTTATAGTTTGCATATTAGGGATTAGTGAGATTCGCCAATGTTTCTAAACTTCAAGAAAATTTTCTATCCTTAAAATTTTCCTTGGTTTGAAACGTGGAAATCCGTGGAGTTTAGAGTTGAAACGTGGTGTTAGTAAGTTTTTTTTTACATCAAGCTTGCACGTATACGTCAATTTTTTCTCAAACCAACATATGTATGTGTGAAATGTGAAAAGGTTAAAACATTATATATGTTTTTATATTTATTATGAAAACATATATAATTATATGTTGGAATTTTGAAAAGTATATTTTAAAAGGAACAGGAATTTTGAAAAGGTATTTTAAAAAGAGGAAGGTCATTGTTACTAAATTTTAAAGAGTAATAATTAAAGTTTTATTTTTAAGTGGAGTTTTTGTGTTTTAGGGCGTGAATTTGATTGAAAATGGAGACAACAGTTACAGATATGGAGAAGTTTAGCAGCGCTAATTTTTCCATATGGAAATCACAGATGGAGGATATACTAATTTTAAAAGATTAATATTTGCCGATTAAGGGCACAACAACCCTCATCGATGACAAATGAAGAGTGGAATAAGCTAGATAGAAAGACAATTGCAACAATCCGCCAATATTTAGCAAAAAATGTTTATTTCAATGTGTCTGGAGAAAAGATAGTAGAAGGATTATGGAAGAAGCTCCATGATCTATATGAGAAGAATACGGCATCAAACAAAGTGTTCTTGGTGAAGAAGCTTTATAATCTCAAAATGAAAGAGGGTGCTTCAGTTGTTGAGCACTTGAATGCATTTAATATTATTACTAATCAACTTGCCTCTGATAAAATCATTTAGATGATGAAATTAGAGCTATTTTTCTGATGTGTTCTATGCCAGACAACTGGAAAAATTTAATTTTAGCTATGAACACCTCAAAAACTGTAGTGACCCTGAAGTTTGATGATGTCAGTAGTAGTTTAATGAATGAGGAGCTGCGACACAAGTCAATTGTGGAAAACCAGGGAAGAGAGGCTCTAGCTCTCGCTGATCGTGGTAGGAGAATGGATCGAGGCCAGCAAGGGCAATCAAGATCAAGAGATCAATCAAAATCAAGGAGAGGTAGGATCATCTGCTTTCATTGTGGCAAACCCAGTCACATGAAGAAAGAATGTCGATTCTAGAAGAAATGACAAAAGTATCAGAGACCTTCCAGTACAAATCACAAGTAATCCTTCACAAATGAAGGTGAGACTACTGCTATAGCCATAGATGGTGATGTGTTGTTTACTGTTTCAGTAGAGGATGCATGTGTATATACATCTAGCGGTAGCTTTGATTGGATCCTCGACTCCGGGGCATCTCACCATGTAACCCCATGCGAAGATAGTTTTGTTTCATATAATCCTGGTGATTATGGTAGAGTGCATTTGGGGAATAATAATTTTTCTAGCATTTTTGGAGTGTGAGATGTCCAAATCAAGATGAAAGATTGACAAGATATATTGTTGAAACAGGTCAGGCATGTACCAAAAATGCGCATGAGTTTAATCTCTATGGGACCACTGGATGATGAAAGCTATTCGACAAGCTTTGGAAAAGGAGGCTGGAAAATTAGCAAAAGAGCATTGGTTATCGCCAAAGAACCCAAGACAAGAACATTATACACATTGAAGACACTGATGGGAAAATCAGATTTGGTTGTTGTCACAAAAGAAGGAAATTCAACAGATCTGTGGCACAAGCATTTGGGTCACATGAGCGAGAAGGGCTTAAAAATCCTTGTCGGTAAAAATTTATTGCCAGGTTTGAAATCCTACAATCTTGATCTTTGTGAGCATTGTATATATGGTAGACAAGGAAGGGTTTCATTCCTTAGAGGTGGCCATGACAGAAAGAAAAACGTGTTAGAATTGGTACACTCAGATGTGTTTGGGTATGTCAACATCAAATCATAAGGAGGAGCATCATATTTTGTAAGATTTATAGATGATGCATCGAGGAAGGTTTAGGCATATCCTATGAAAAGTAAAAGTGAAGTTTTTGGAATATTTCAAAGATTCCATGTTGTTGTTCAAAGAGAGGCTAACAAATTGCTAAAGTGTTTAAGAACAAATAATGGTGGAAAATATTGCTCAAATGCATTTAAAAAATATTGTAACAAGTTTGGCATAGAGCATGAGAACACTGTGCCTAGTACACCTCAACAGAATGGTGTCTCAGAAAGGATGAATCGCACCATTATGGAAAAGGTGCGAATTATGTTGTCCAATTCCGTTTTGGAGAAGAATTTTTGCGTTGAAATAGTCAAGACTGCTTGTTACCTCATAAATATATCTCTAACTACAGCCTTGGATGGTGGTATCCCTGAAGAAGTTTGCACTGGTAAGAATTTGAATTATTCTCACTTGAAAATCTTTGGATGTGAAGCATTCGTACATATTCTCAAAGAAAATAGAACTAAGCTAGATGATAAATCTATGAGATGATTTTTTTTTGGATATGCAGGCGAAAATTTTGGTTATCGTCTATGGGATCCAGTCAAACATAAAATTATTAGAAACAGGGACATTATATTTAATGAGTCAGAAATGTTCAAGAAGACTGTAGGTGAGTTGGAGGTCAAGAAGGTTATTGACAGGTTTGAAGAACAACAGAAAAACATACCACCAATACAAGAAAATGAACATCGAATTCAGGAGCATGAAGAACAACAAGTAGTATCAGAGCCAAAGGTCTCAAATTCGAAACACACCTGGCTCGCGTTAAGGGGCAAATTGTTGAGCTCCCCATTAATGACGGTGTTGATCTAACGCTCCCGTGTGTTTCGTGGATCTGTTAACTCTAGCGATGTGTCTGTTTACTAACACCTACGGGTTTTGGTGTAACGACAATTGTGACTCCAACAGCTCCATGTCACACCAAAAATAAAAAATCACAACCAAATAACACAATAACTAACATATATATGGGAGCCCTAAATAATCATCTAAAAGGTAACACTCCTTTGTCAAAAATTTAAGAAGACCCATGTTAGAGTAAAGACCAAAAATCACAACCAAATAACACAATAACTAACAGTGATATGGGAACCCTAAATAATCATGTAAAAAATAACACTCCTTTGTCTAAATATTAAGAAAACCCATGTTAGAGTAAAGACCAAAAATCACAACCAAATAACACGATCACTTCATCATAATGACCAAATTCTAGAGTGAACTATCATCACCAAGTAAAACTAAACATCATCACCAAGTAAAACTACCAAATAAAACTAAACAAGAAATGGAAATTCAACACAAACCAACAAATATAATGCAAACTATACTATGATTATAAAAAATATATCAGCATATATCAAAGCAAAATAAAAATAAACACCGACTTTATGTAAAATTTCATCATAAAAATTAACAAAATACATGTCACACACCAATCACCTACTCCCAAAAAAACAAATATCATTAACAATAAATAAAACTCGATATATATATATATATATATATATATATAAACCTAAAAAATACCATTAACATATGGTCACTACTATATTAACAATATCGAGAAAAACTTAAAATATACTTGCAATAAGAACTAAACAAACCCACACCCAAAACTCACTTTGAAATTTCCATAATTGTAATTAACATGTATATTTTCCAGTAAACCAAGTTAAAGCAAAATAAAATAAAATTTGAATTATGATTATGTAAAAAATGGAAACTTATAATTTCAACCAGGCAAGAAAAATATAAGATATTTAAAGACGTAGCTGATGATATGAATAAATTTAGAATAAAGGGGCTGCCTATGGTTGCAGCCTCTTTTGGTTTCCCTCTCTTCATCCTCACATATTATATATTTTGATTATCAGCTTTTTAGGCGATCCATGCTACAAATTCATCAGATCAACAGATCTTCTATGTCGGTCTCTCTTTTCAGATGATCATCCATCGCTCTTTTCAGATCTATCATGTCCATTTTGTATATATTCCCTCAATATAATATAAAACTTTTTCTTCTGAAAAAAATGAATAAATTTAGAATCATCATATGTAACATCATATGTAACAGGCGACTCATCAAAACCAGTTACAAATTTTGTTACGGATACGTTCTATACGCATATCAAAACCACTTTGCTTTTTGCATGAAAATATCAAGAGAAAACCCATAACCTGTAATATATAAAGTCCTTTCAAGCATTTAGAGACGAAGTCAGAAATAGCTTAAGCTGCAGAGACACAGCATAATAATTAACATGCCATTAACGTACAAGCCATACTGAAAGTCCCGAGACTACCTAAACTGAAGTCTTAATTTATTTACGAGTGCAGGTAGAGTAGCCTCTATGGCCCTGCACAACCATCCATTGGGTCTGACCATACATACATATAATATATATAGGGGACATATCAGACACCACTACTATCAAAGAGGGTATATATTGAATCAGGTGTGGCAGCTGCAAGTACTGCACTTGCAGTTGGGGCCGCACTTGCAGTCATTTTCCAGAAATACATTTCCACCATGCCTGTTAACATCAGATCCAAAATATATTAGATTATCATATGAAACCATAGAAACCAAATTTCTAACAGCTTATACAGATAAGGCAGTACCCCATCTCGTAGCTGGTCTCCACAATACCATCCATCTGGAATCCCTTCTTCTTGCTGCAGAACAAAACAATTCAGTCATGGAATGCAATTAGTTCTAGCTAGACTCGAACGCATGACGAGCAACATGAAATTGGAAAAGAAATTGATGAGAATTGAGATGAAAACACTTAAAAATAGAGTATACAACATACGGGCACTGGGTTTTGTCAGCGCAGTCACAATTTGCGCAATCGCTCGACATATTGGCAACAAAAATGAAGAAAAGAGAAGAACAAACTACTCCACTGGGAAGTTATGAAAGTTATCAGATAACGCAGCAGCCTGCTTCACAATCTACCCTCGCTCCCCCGCCAAATATATAGAGCAGACCCCTACCGGAAAGAGGTGGCGTGTGTCACCGGCGGGAAGTATTGAATCTCGCCCTCGGGAAGTGTGGTTGGCACGCACGTCGACGGTGACGAATGGGCAGCGTCATAAAATGGAGTCCACACGTCAGGTTCAGCACGAATCTTTGACTTGGATGATCCATGTACAGGGTACTGCGTAAGGAGACGACTGTAACGCTATTTTCTGTGGGGCTCATTATCTGATTTTTTATGGCGCGCTTAGACGTTCTGTCAACATCAAACATTATTGAACGTGGACAACACGGAAGAGGTGATAATTGGTTATATTTTTATTGACGAACTCATGGTTTCTTGATTTCAAGTTATATTTGGTGTTTTATTTATTGAGGAAACCGGTTTCAAATCTCATTTGAGGTAGTTATCAAATATTATACGTTACAACTTGAGGTAAGAGGCTTCATCATTGGGCCTTTAAGTCATTAGTATATGTCATGGGTAAGAATTGTTAATTTCTTTCTTGTTGAGTAGGTTTTTTAGTCTATTTTGGCGGCCGGTAAGAGTTTGGATAAGTAATTTATATTAAGATTTAGAATTTTTATCATGATGATGATGGTTAACGTCTTTTCAGACCAAATATTGGTCTATTGGACTTAAAAACAAATTATTTAGTTTGATTTAAGATTTTATTCCCATGCTCAAAAAGCTTGGAGAGAAGCCTTCCGAGCTCACTATAATTTTGACATTGTAAAAGGCTAGGAAGGTTAGTATTGTAACAAAGATTGTGAAATTGAGATTTAATGTGGTTGTACACGGGGCACTCTAAGAGGAAGTGGTTTTCATCCTCGATGTTCCTATTCTCACATATATGGCAGATCTTTTCCATCCATAGCGTTTTAGGAACTACCGAACGACTATTATTAGTGTAGTAATATAAATTAAATGGTTTGTAAATGTTAATAGATATTAAATCATGGTAAATATCAAAATAAATTTTTTGATACATCTTATATTACCAAATTTTAAAAAAATAATAAAAATTAACAGATTTATAATTTTATTTTATATATTAAAAGAACATGTAATAATATTTTAATTCTTGAAATTCATTATTGAACTAAGGAGATTTTTAACTTTTGTTATAATAATGTGGACTAATACCATTCTTATCAATACCACATATTCAAAAAATTAAAGCTCATTTTACATGACACTTGTTTATATCATAAATTTTTTAATTAAATAATTTAATTAAAAAAGAAAAATAACATAATTATTTTTAAAATAAATACTAAAAATATTACAATATTTTTTTTGAAAATTAAATCCTTAATATAAATCTAATAAATATTGATTAAAAATTTTAAAATTTTAAAAACTTTATTTCAAAATAACAACTAAATTGATTATTCAATTTAATATTTTAAATAGTAAAAAAATTATTATAATTTAATTATGATGTAAAAATAAAATAGTTATGGTTAATTCTTATTTGCGACTCTAAATTAAGTCATCATTATGTTTATTTGGAATAATTCTTGAGAAATAGCTTTTCCCTGGAGTAAACTTTTCCTTTTCCCGCGTTTAAACCATTAAACTATGTCCTATTAAGGAAAAATAATTTCCAATTATATTTTAAAACTTAATTTAATTTGAATATTAATATTAGTGTGATTCTTTTAGAAACAGTGTTAAATTATAAATAAATTTGAATTTGAATATTATTATAAATATTATATAAAATTAGAAAGAAAATCACAATAAAAAATATTCAATTTAATACTAAAATCTATAAAGGCAATCAATCAAATTCATGGAAGGACTTATAACCTCAATGAGCTCATAGCTGTTACAAAAGTCCTTCCACACCTCCGGAGGGATGACCCTTGAGCATCTTATGAGTGGATAAGATCAAAGAGAATGCAAAAGGTATGTGACCTCATAGATTTTACGAATGGTCCTTTCACATTTCACTAGTCATAGTCCTTCCATATATTGGGAGGAATGTCACATTAACCAGGAGGGATGTCACATTAATTTTATATTTAATATATAAATAATTTAGGTTTTAATTTATTTTTATTAAATTAAATGTTTTTTTTTTAAAGTGAGGGGAAAAATTATTTATATATTTATAATTAGTTTAATTATATAGGTTAAATGGTTGATAAATATAAATTTTGAGAATTAGTTTAATTGGTTGAATTTTATCATTAAAATATTTTGCTAATGAATAATTATTGTGTCAATTCTCTCCAATACTTAAACTTAGACTTTCTCAATAAACCACCATATTAAAACAATTAAAATTAATAAATGTCTATAAATATAGTATTTATTTCTTAATATGATATAGAACTCAATATAGTATCTATTCCAAGTATTTCTTAATATGATATAGAACTCTTTCATGAGTTTGTTTGGTTTCATGGTCCATTTTTCTTGCAAGGAAGCCCCACTACAACCTTGCCTATTTTTAAATGGAATGTCGTTTATTTAACCTTGCCTCACTTGCAAAACTCTGTTCTATGGCCAGTGAAACAATACCGTGTAGGTATGTCACGATTTTTTCATTTTATGCCTCTTTTCATGCTCAAGTGAGTGTTTGTACACCAAAGCTCTAGTGGCCTTTTTGCAAGTTTGACTTAGGATTCTCCACAATTCATAGTGAGATTAAAAGGAGGGATTTTGATTACATGTATTCCTACCTATCAATCATAGGGCTTTCTATTCAATTCTTATTAGAGTATTGACGTACTTAAAAGACTAACCTTTTTTGGTTAATTTTCTTTTGAGAATATAAAATGAAAAGCCAAAAAGTTGTATTTAAATATTAAAAAAAAAATCATCAAATTTAATTAACATTATTCAATTTGTTATTTTTTTATTATTTTATTTACATTAAGAAAACAAACAATCTTTTGTAAAGATACAATCTCATTAATATTATTAAGATTCAAGCTATCTAAAGGAAAGAGAAAAAAAAAATCTCTATTTGCATTGTTGACTAGGGATGGAAAATAAAAATAAAAAATACTCTCTATTTGCAGGATGTTGTCCCAAGATTTAGAAGTAAATTGTAAGATAACTGATGATAATTTCTCATTAAATTATTCATACATAGATCCTAAATGTGTGTTTTGAAGAACACAAAAGTCATTAATAAATGTGTGAGTTGAAGAAAGCTCTTAGTATAAAGATGAAGTTATGTGCATAAATCATGGGTGTGAGAGTTGGTTTCTATATCCAAGTTAATATATTATTTGTATTAATAAATTTGTTTTTTTTTCTTTTAACACCACAAAAATGTATAGAGTGGAAATGTGTTTGTGTTGAAGAAAGTTCTTTTCATAAAATTGGAATTATGTGTCATATAAATTAAATGGTTGGTAAACACTTTTTACTAAAAAAAAAGTAAATTATTATTATTTTCTCCAAAAGAATATCTGGGCAGATCCACTAGAAGGCATCAACTTTTTAAGAAAGCTTAACCTCAAGGGCATCAAGGAGAATTGACCCCATGACATCTTATTAGGGAAGTGGTTTAGCACAGGAACTCAACCAATTGAGCTAGCTCTCAATAATAATAATAATAATAATAATAATAAGAATTAAACATATGTGAGCCCCAAGGGTTAGCTCCGTTGGTCAAAAATCGTGCCTCGCCATCGGGAGGTCACAGGGTCGATTCTGCTCGAAGCCCTTGGGGTTAGATCTTGCTAGTAGGCCAAGGGGCGATTAGCCCAGATTTTTCTGTGGACGTAGCGATCACTCACTGACCAGGGTGTTCGTGAACCACAATAAAAAAAAAAAAAAAGAGTTAAACATATGTGTATTTAAAAAAAATGTAACATGATTCTTTACCATGGAGATTCTTAACTCCAAAATAGGCTTTGCTACAATACATTGGGCACCACTACCACATCCACAAAAAACCATATCTCATGTTCATATGGAAAATTATTTATGTGACAATTTTTTAGTTCATGAATTTAATTGAAAGAAAAAAAAGGGCATAACTATTTTTGAAATAAATCTCAGCCTTTATTTTATGAATACTACTAAAAATATTCTAGAATATTCCATAGATATTATACCCATACCATCCATCTAATAACTAGCACAACCATGTAAATTAAATGGTTGATAAATGCCCATAGCAATCCAAATATTTATATGTTTGTAAGTTGAAGATTTGTAATACCACGACAAGAGTGAAGATTGAAAACGAAAAACAATATTTTTATATTAGTGAATCTAGACAATCCACAACTTTTTACTTTTTAAAGAATGTAAATTCTAGAAGCTTCACTCTGATATAGACCACGGTTATCTAGATAATTATCAATAATTAAATTAAAATTTTAAAATCAACACTTATAAAATAAATAATCTCACAAATTATATATCATTTTAAAATAATAAAAATATTTATAAATCTAGATAAAATCTATAACTTTCAAATCACTAAATTCTAATAAAAAAAAATAAAAAATTCACTCCATAATTAACCTATTCTTAATAATTAATGAATACTAGTGGAATCAAATTTAAAAATAATAATGAATGAATACTAATAAAATCAAATTTGAAAAAAATACATGCCGGTGATAATTGATTGATATTAATAAAAATCGAATTCAAAATAAAAAAATAAAATAAAAATTAACTATTTTGAAAAACTATTTATTTTCTAACATTTAGAGACATAAAGTCTACGGTGCACGCAACATTTACCTGTCTATCTTTATCATTCATTTCCCGTTATAATCACAAGAAAGTGAGATAATGCCCGAATAATTTCACTTGTAGAATCACGACACTCCCGTTATTGGTCTTTAGAGAATTAGATTTATCTGTCCTTTTCCTTTGTAGTACTTGGTTATACCGGAGCAGCTCTATGAAAGCAATAATGGTATAAGAAAAAAATTATGCTCTCATGTCCATTTATATTTTTCGTAAGATGCTGGATTTTATTCTTTTATAGGTTCAATCGGGGTGGCATAAAGACCCAAGGGCCCGGTTAAACTATTGGGAGATCAATGAGAATGATGCATTACAAAACATAAATAACATTAAAGATATTGTTACTTCTAAGTTCAAGGAAAAAATGTGGTGTGAGAAAGATTTAGCGACTAAAAGAAAATTAAGTTATTATAAGAAGGTCATCAACCTCACCCTAGAAGATCAAAAGTATCTCTCTATTTTAACTAGCTCAAAGAAGAAAATTAATATAGCAAATATTAGAACGAATTCTCATGAGCTCCATAGTGAAACAGGTCATTGGGCAGTTCCTAAAACGCCATGGATGGAAAGGATCTGCCATACATGTGAGAATAGGAACATCGAGGATGAAAGCCACTTCCTCTTAGAGTGCCCCGCGTACAACCACATTAGATCTCAGTTTTACAATCTTTGTTACAATACTGACCTTCCTAGCCTTTTACAATATCAAAATTATAGTGAGCTCGGGAGGCTTCTCTCCAAGCTTTTTGAGCATAGGAATAAAATCTTAAATCAAAATAAATAATTTGTTTCTTTAGGTCCGATAGACCAATGTTTGGTCTCAGCGGATGTTAACCATCATCATCATCATCATCATCATCATCATCATCATCATCATCATCATTAAATATATTTATATATAGTTTTTATGGGTCAAGTTGTTTGAATTTGATTTGTGGCTCGAGAAATTGAGATTTAGGGGTACTTAAGCTGTCAAAATCATTCGGGGATCGCACACAACCTAGGCCACCCAAGACATCAACATGACTAGATTTTTGACCCATGAGATATTTGAATCTTGAAATTCATGATGTTTAAGCTATTATTATTAATAGATAATCAGTGACATTCACATTGTGGAGAGACTTAACAATACACCCCATAATTATCTATTCTACACCCCGTGGCCATATTTATATATAATTGAAATAGCTTATGTACTATGGTTTTGGTTTTGATATGTATTAAATAATATTCTAATGTTAAAATAGTTTAGTGTTTTTTTCTTTTGCTTGACCCATGACATATTTGAATCTTGAAATTCATGATGTTTAAGCTATTATTATTAATAGATAATCAATGACATTCACATCGTGGAGAGACTTAACAATACACCCCATAATTATCTATTCTACATCCTGTAGCCATAGTTATATATAATTGAAATAGTTTATGTACTATGGTTTTGGTTTTGATATGTATTAAATAAAATTCTAACATTAAAATAGTTGTTTTAATGTTAAAATAGTTTAGTGTTATTTTGGTTTGACCCATGAGATATTTGAATCTTGAAATTCACGATGTTTAAGCTATCTATTTTATTTCAAGTGAAGAAAACACCTGGAGCAACTCTCAGGTGTACATAGCCCTAAGAGCAGAAACCTGTGGGGACCAAACCTCCTCACATAACCAATGGCCCAAAACCACATGAAGCTATCCATTGTGGACAATTATGATAGGTGAGTTTTATTTGTATATTTATTAAATATTAAAATAAATTGTTGTTGTGTTTTAATATTTAGGTTTTATGTATATAATTAAATGTATTTAAATGTTTATTGAGTTGTAAATTGAGAGTAAATGAGTGCATTGTGAAAAAAATCTTTGAAAAAAATGTCACTAGCTCAAATCCTCCATGGATATTCAAATCGCCTATAGATATTAGCTCATTAAAAAGAGAACTTAATCCAATATTTTTGGATATTATATATTTTTGGTAGAAAGAAAGAGAAAAATAAACAAGTAAATTATTACACATCTTAAAGATATTATATATCATTTTTATAATGTTATTTAATAATTGTTTATAAAATATTTTATTTATTTATTTTATTATATTTTTAAATTTTATATATTCATTGCATTTTTTTATTATTAAAAACTTTTTCCTAAAAATTTAGGGTTGAATAGAATTATTATTAAAATGAACTTTGGTTTATTAAAATTTAATAAAATATTGTCGAATTAATCCAAGCTTTACAACATCCTTGATTTTATGTTCAAAATTATTTATGTTGTAGGAAGATTTTGAGGCAAGGAATTATGGAAGCATTAGAGTGTGTAGGATCTATCTCTAAATTTTAAGGAAATTCATGGGAAATGGGGAAGTTAGGGTTTTAAGCATACAAGTTTCTTCGTCTCTAAAATTATAAAAATGACATAATGCTAAAATCTGAAAAATATTACTTCATTCAATACAAAATGATTATTGAGTAATGTAAACATTAAATAATAAATACTAAAAACTACTAAAATACAATTTGTAAATGGTATTTATGTAGGAAAATTCTATTTCTCTCACTGTTCTAAACAAATTAGTACTTCACTATTTCTCTTACAGCCATTCTGAGGGATTTGTTAGGACTCTTGTACAGTAATAAGTAATCATTTACATTATGTAAACATCCACTAGATATCCATGTATTCATCCATACACACACAAAATCAAAGCACAACAATTAATGAATTCCTCTTCTCATTAATAAACACCAAAACTGTACATACATAATAAACATCCTGATCTATTTTCCTCTGACCTAATTCTACATTCATTTGGTCATTCTCTCATTGCTCGTAGGCTTACAATAAGTAGAATTAAGAAATGAAATAGATTTTCTAAATCATAAAAGCACTCCATAACTATGACTTTTCCTAAATCCTAAAATCACTCCATAAATCATATTTTTTTGAATTGTAGAATCACTAAATCTATCCCTAGAATCTCTCGTGTTTTTCAAGGTATATTTACTTTCGCCTTATGGAAAAAATCTCACATACCCATAGTTTTTCTAAAACTCTGATATATCTAGTTCTAAAAATCATAAAACATCTCAACTAAGAAAATACAATTTATTTACATAAAAGAATATAAATCATTCTAAAAAATAAAGACTCCTTTTTCAAATAATTTTTTATTGATGACTTAATGACTTAGAAATATCTAATGCTCCTCAATTAGACTCCCAAGGTAAATAAAAAAAAAAAAAAAAAATCATGACCTCCTGGTCATGAACCTTTGACGGACAAATCCTCCTGGATCCCAAACTTTATGTTGGTGTTGATCATGCATCTCATCATGTTGTTTTTCTTCTCCATTTGCTTATGTCACCTTCCTTTCTCTTGGTTTCCAAACCTTGTTTTACAACATTCTATTTAATCTTCTCTTTATCTCTTGTACAACCAAATACCTCTTTATGTTCACTTCCCATCTTACATTAGTGTACCTCTTTCTAGGCAATTTTTCCATCAATTTTCTTAATTTCTCAATCTCTGTGTCCAATTTATCTCCTAATTGGTACATGTTTCTCTTTTTTATTTGAAATTTGTTGTTGTTGCTCCTCATTGGTGATTGTTGCATGTTCTTTTCTTTGATATTTGTAGAATTCTTACTCTTTCCTTCATCTGATGCCTTAAGCACTCCCTCTATGCTTGCAAATTTCATGTAGTATTCTCCATTAATACTTGGATTAATCAATGATTCTTCCACATCCTTACCTCTTCTTCAAGATTTGTCAGCATTAAGTATGAATGTTTCTCTTCCTCTTCATGCTTCCTTTGATTATCTCCATAAGCCAATTATTCTTTGTCCTTTGCAACACATGTTTCTTTAATTGTCTATCAACAATCTCTTTGTTCATTAATTTATAGTTTTCATTATGTTTTTTCTTCATGAGAGAATTACCTCATCCTCTATCAGAATGAAATTATGAGTTTGACTTCCTTCTATGCCTTGAGAAGCCATTTCTTTTTCTTCCTTCACCTTCATGACAATTTTAGGTGACTGTCCATCACCATCCACAAAATAACCTACAACGTTACAGAAAATATCAGTTTCAAAAATATTTGGTTCTTCATCCTCTTTTTCCTCCTATATCAACACATTTGCATGTTAATCAAAACTATCTGAGTAGTTCATGAGACTTTCAAAAATTACCTCATCTTCATTCTCACCAACCAAAGGTTCCTATTCTAGCTCACAAATTCAAACCTCCATCTTTGTCACCCAGTGCTCTTCTTCCCTCTATTGAATTCTCAACTTCCACTTCAGCTTCAAATGCAACTTGTTCCACTTTACCTTCTTCCGTAACACCCATCAAAATATATGGTCTTCCATATATTTTTGTAGAAGCTCCATAAGCCCATTTAACATTTCCTTCGTCTCAGTGATCTCTTTCTCAAACTCCTCATCCCTCATCTTCCTCATGCCAACTACTTTGGAATTTTTTTTCATCTAATTATGACTTCTCACTAAACCCTTGACATGACTATCAAAACTCATTGTCACATCCTTCTTTCATGAACTCTCATTGTCCACTTATGAGCTGCAATCTAGCCAATACCTCACCAAGTTATCTCCTCTAAACTTGACCAATGGTTCACTTCACTAGAACCTTCTTTTTGAGCACTCCTTGTTGTCTCGAATATTGCATTTACCTTACTCACTTAATGAGAACTTCCACTTGTCCTCTTACTCTTCATAAATTCATCTTATTGTTGGGTTTTGTTACAATTCCTTCTCTTGAGAGCTCTGCATGCTCCCTCTTCTTTTGTCACAATGTTGGGTAGGGTCCCCCTAGGTCAAAGTTTTGTAAAGAACCCATGTTTTGAGGAGAGGAATGTGCTTCACGCAGTGTTTTAGGAGTCATAGGGGCTTTAGGGTGGGTCAAAGCCCCTTATTTTGTAAAAGGATGGGATTAATTTGTATGTTTTGAGTTCCGACCATGGTTTGTGGACCGTGTTATCGTAAGGAAAAAAGATATATAAAGGATTGTCTTAGTAAGTAAAAGGCATGTTATGATGGATATGTTTTGATGTTTTTAGGTCTGTAATTGTCATATCTTTCCATGTTAGAGCGAAGGGGAAGGCTCTTGCTGCTATGTGCGCAGATACCTTAGTAAGCCTACAACTGTGTGCACGGGTCCCTGTAGTTATGTACACGGGGTAAAAAGGATTGTAATTGTGAAGATATGAATATAATAAAGAATATTTTGAATGTATATATATGTACTTACATTTTGTCCTATATTTTATGCAATTACTATTTACTTTTGTGTTGCACAAGTAAAAGATAAGATCAGAATTGATGTATGAATGTTGTTGCAGTTAATCACAGTTAAGATCCATTGATTTATGCATAATAAATAGGGCTTTAGATCTGTGGATTAGTATTTTTGCTTGAATAGATCAGATTCATTATAACATTAAGTAAGATCGTGTAGCACAGAAATAGATATGTATGTAAGACTAAGCCAAGATCCACACTCCATATCCTTCTGGATGCGGAAACTTAGTTCCACAATCCTCCAATATCGCCTCGAGTGAGACTGCGGGCTACTCGAGCAGGTTGTTGTCGAAAGGGTTAGTGGTGTAGGATTTTTTTGGTTAGCGCATCTAACTCTGAACCTAGGTCTGAGCCCCTCAAGCCAACAAATGGTTTCGTTGCTAGGACCAGGATCTATCAAAGGGATATGTGATGTGGCATCTGACCAGAAAAGAGATTCAAGATTGGGTTGATATGAAGTTGTGAAAATTTGTAGCACAAGAGAATATAAATCCACGTCTATCAAGAGAAAGGTGGTAGCAAAAGTATATCTATACAAAAAAACACAAGTTTTTTTTTGCATTGTTTACTAATGAGCTGCACCAGTGGTTTTAGAAACTAGCTAGATGAAAGACCTATTGGAAGTGCGACGAAACTACTGCAGGGACCCCAGAGCTGATTAAGCAACTCAAGGGTATTGAAAATAAGACCCCAAGAGTTGTTTACTATGGGATCAATAGTGTCCCTGGAGGATTTATCACTGAATTCGCACATGGGTATCCTGCAGTGAAGATGAGTGCTGGTATTTCAAGGTTCTGTAAGGTAAATATTTGAATTCTTTAAAGCTCTAGATTAAAATGTTGTTATGTGAGAAGTATGTACTGTGCATGCAAGCAGATTGATGTTTAAAGGGAACAAGGCTAGATCTACGCAGAGTGGGAAGAGATTCAAAATAAACTACGATAATTTCATTAATGCTATTTACATTTCGTTATTGGGTGAATCAGAAAGGGAAGAAGAAGGGAGCTACCTTACCACACCTAGAGGTGTGTCGCAGTTAGATAATCAAGGCACTTCTGGGGTACCACACCTGACCACTCCACCTCCACCTTCACCTCTACGTCATACACCTACACCTCCACCTCCACCCCCACTTCCACTTCCCCCATTTAATATGGCTAATGCAGTAAAGAAACCTGTTTTTAAGGGTCAAGTATCAAAGGGTCCCAAGCAATTTTGGTTTGTCGTAGAAGCTGTAGGAAAGCGCAACAAATTTCTTGAACTCTGCGTTTTGTGATTTCTTCGTTTCAGCTAGCGAAGAGGCTGGGTTTTTTGTATTGTACTTAATATACCATGACAACGCTCTGTTCACAGTGCTCCAAGACAGAGCGTTGTCATGGTATATTAAGTACAATACAAAAAACCCAGCTTCTTTGCTAGCTGAAATGAAGAAATCACTAAACGCAGAGTTCAAGAAACCAAAGTCGCAGTCACAGTGCATTACAGAGATAAAAGAGATTAAGCAAGCAGTTAACGGGACTGCATGGGAATTAGATTAGAGTTTAAAATGTTTTTTGGGACAAGTCAACTTCCATATCTCTGATGAGCAACACAAAGAGTGGTATATAGTTGCACTATTACCGCATCTCAGATTACCATTATCACAACAAAATATCGCATCACAAGATTAGGCATTAGAAATTGTGATGAAGCTAGAAGCATCACCGGTACAGGATACTCACATAGGAGTTCAACAGATACAAACCTAGTTAGATAGCTAACATATGGAGCTACAAGATTTGAAGAAGGGAAAAGAAGTTCATCCTGATATGCGCTCAAACATTTGGTGCATAAAGTGTAAAGTGGAAGGTCACTATAAGGACTAGTGTCTTGTCTATCCTAATTATTTGGCTGTTGGAGGTCCTAATCCTCTAAAACCAGAACCTAGTGCTGGACCAAGTACAAGATTGAGTGTCTGGTGTAGTATTTTCCAAGTTGCAGGCCAACACCTGAATAATCATTGTTATTTGTTACAGAAGTATGTGCAGGCGCCAAAGTAGTTATTTTGTAACTTCTTCCAGTCAGTAGGACATGACGAAATAAATTGTCATAGCTATGATTTGATGATAGAGAAAACTATGACGTACATAATGCAAGTTGAAGGTCATGCATATGAAGATCATGGTTCACCTGCAGCCTGCGTAGGATTTTAGGGTCGAGGACGTGGTTGAGGAGGGGGTGTTGGACGAGGTCGAGGTCATATTATATGTTATAACTGCGGCGAAGCTGGACATTTTACGTGGGATTTCAGAACCCCACTACTCCTTCTTGTAAGTATTATAGATGATTCAACCATGTGATAGAGGATAGTCCTCTTTTGATGGCTAAAATGCAGGAAAAGAAGAACCAGCAGCCTGCACATAACTTGCAAATGATGGGTGTTGAATTGCGCGAAGATGATCCAAGTGTTAACATAGTGACACGAAGTGGTGCATCTACAGGACAAGATAAAACATAGAGGAAAAAGCCTATGATAGATACATGGGTTAGGAAGGCTGAATAAAAGAGTATCGGGTTCAATTTGCAGAGGGAGAAAGAAACCTTCATGGAAGCAAAGGAGAGTTTCATGGACCTAGGAGCTTCGACACGAAAGATGCAGATGCAACTAGTACCATGGAAGAATAATCCTGAAGTAGTTACTACGAAAAAGAACCTTGATTTGACCATTCTGACGTCCTTTTTGCAGACATGCATGAAGTTTCTAGGGTATAAAAAAGAAATGGAAGCATTGAAAGAACTAATTGAAAGCTGGGTTAGTAAAGAGAAGACACATCATGAATAACGTGCAGTAAACAAAGTCAACAAAAATAAGAAAATAAATGGTTGAGAGATGCAATTAACTATGCAGATTCGCGAATTCTAAATGGATCAAGTAATTATGGACTTGGGATCAGATGTGAATGTATTACTAAAGCAAACCTGGGAGCGAATGGGGTAACCAAAGCTCCAATAGTCATCGATTTAGCTATGCATGGCCAATCAGTAGAAAATCATCCCTATGGGTCGATTGCATGACATTGTTGTGGACATTGAAGGAGCAAGCATGGTGCGGACTTTGAAGTCATTGAGATTGTGGATAACAATAATCCATATCCATACTTACTTGGAAACGATTAGGATTTTGATATGGATGCCATAATCAATCCGGTTAGAAGAAGTATGGTATTTGATAAGAATGGTACCAAGTTCGTTGTTCCTTTAGACCCCTATGAAGGAGCGTGGTATACAGAACCTGTCTGCAAAAAATATGGCGATGAAGATATATCGAACATAATTATAAGTTAACTCTGCGAGACGAGGATTGGATCAACCCCACCATGGATGGGAGGATAAGATGGGAAAATGATAATTTGTGTGTCTCAGGCTCTGATGAGGAATTGGAGAACTCGCAGAACTAATTGTACGAAGTTTCTACTCTGTGTTGTAATAGACAGTTTACAAAATCTCTTCACTGCATCTCAATAAAGGTACGTAATTTACCTTACTATGATGGGCTAAGTGATATTTGTTTATTTCTGGATGAGTTTGAAAGGGATGTACCGAAAGAACAATGATTCTAGGCCTTGGATATAGCTTTGAGGTCTACACCTACATGATGGTGGAGCACACATAAAGACAATATAGGAGATTGGAAGGAGTATCGTCAACTGATGAGGCTTAGGTTCGTTCATGCAAACACAAGGCTCGCAGAGAAGTACAATGGTAAGGATGATACTTGAGAAAATTTTCCTCATTGGACTATGACATTGGGCAAAGAACCTCAACCAGAATGGGTACACATATTTGTCCACACTTTGGATGTGATACCGATGAATTGGTATCTCGAAACGGAGCTACGACATGGCATCTCTGACTAGTATTGTTTGAAGGAAAGCTTCATATTGACCTTTAGCTTCCAATATGGTTTTCAATGTATTGATGACGCCCTTCAGGAAATCAAAGAAGTAATTTTCCAGACACCAAATGAGCCAACGACTTGGGTACAACCTAATTGCAACGCATAATTCCAGCACACAATAGAATGCTATAATATAACCGCGGAAGAGGGCGAGGAAGATGCATGCAACATCAACATCCTCGAATCAGAAGGAAAATGTGAGGTTGCGAGACTAGAAGTTGAGATACCTAACATAACACAAGATGTTAAGACGAAGCAAGTCAATATAGGCTCGGAGGTGGAGCCTAAATTTGCGTGCATCAGAGATTACTGGGATAAGGATATAGTCTAGGTAACGCGTTGAATTTCTCTATGAGTACCAAGAACTATTTCCAACAAAGTTCACTGAGTTAAAAGGAATTATGGGTGATTTGGGCGATATGAAGATCACTTTGAAGGCATGTGTGAAACATGTAAAACAACGATCGTATAGGCTAAACCCAAAATAAAAAGAGAAGGTTAAGGAGGAGATTGAGAAGATGGGCATAGGTGGAATAATTGAACCTGTGGAAGAATCCGAATGGGTGAGCCCGATGGTAGTGTAGGAGAAAAATACTAAGGGAGAAATACGGATTTGTGTCGATTTAAGATAGTTGAACAATGCATGTGTATATGATCCATTCCCAACACTGTTCATTGATGAAGTTTTGGATAATGTTTGAGGATAGGAGGCCTACTCCTTTACAAATCATTTTTCAGGGTTCCATCAGATTAAGATCACGCTGGAAGATAGGATTAAGACCACTTTTGTTATTGAATGGGGATTGTTTCAATATACAATCATTCCGTTTTGGTTGAAGAATGCACTTACGATATTCTCCAGAGTTGTCGCCGCAGTGTTTAAGGAATACATCCACAAATTTCTAGAGGTTTACTTTGATGATTGGAAAATATTTGGACTGCTAAAGAAGCATGTTTTGAGCCAATGCTTGATGTTGGATACCTGTAAGAAATATCAAATCTCGCTGAACATAAAAAAGTGTATTTTTTGTACTATATGGAATATTATTGGGACAGGTTTTTTGCAAGCAGGGGTTGATGGTGGATCCTTCAAAAAATGATGTTATTATCAATATGGATCCGTCGAAGAATGTGAAGTAGCTACGCATGACTCTAGGGAATACTGGTTATTATCAGAAGTTCATAATGGCCTATGCCTAGATCAGTGCACCGATAGAAAAATTACTAAAGAAAGATTTCACCTTTTGTTGGGTCGATGAATGTCAAAAGAGCCTCGACATCTTAAAGGAAAAAATGGTTACTACACCAATCCTAGTGTTTCCAGATTGGAAGGAGTTCCACGTACATGTAGATGTATCGTGCATAGTTTTTGGTGTTGTCTTAGCGTAGCTAGGAGAAGGGGACATTGATCATCCCATCGCCTTTGTGAGTCGAAAATTATCTAAGGTAGAATGGAATTATTCCACAATGGAACAAGAGGGCTTGCATATGGTGTACGCATTGTAGAAATTCAGGCATTACTTTTTAAGTGCACACTTCAAGATGTTCACAGACCATTCTGCGCTAAGTACTTGATGAGCAAGCCTGTGTTAGGGGGGAAGATCTGCAGGTGGCTATTATTTTTCCAAGAATATTACTTTGAAGTAATAGTCAAGCCAAGATGATTGACCACCAGGCAAGATCATCTGTCCAGAATTGAGACCAACGAAGAACCAACAAACATTGAAGAAGGATTGCCCGATGCGTAGCTCTTTGAAGTAAGGGTTTTTGATGATCATTTTTTTGATATCATTTACATTTTCTCCGCTAGAGAATCCCTTGCAGAGTATATGACTCAACAGAAGAAGGAACTCATAGTTAGAGCTGCAATTTTTTCCTTCATTACCAGACATTTATATAAAATGGGCCTTGATGAGATATTACAAAGATATGTCCCTGAGCACAAAAGGCACATTATTTTGGCAGAAGCACATGGTGGTGTCATGGGAGGACAGTATGCAAGAAAAGCCACAACGTAGAAGATTTTAAAGGTGGGATTATGGTGGCCCATAATGCACAAGGATTCCAAAGAATATTGTAGTGCTTGCGATGTCTGCCAGAGGATTAGAATATTTTCAAGAAGGGACGAATTGCTGCTGAATCCAAAAATCACCTTGAAGGCTTTTGATAAGTGGGCGATTGAATTTATTGGTCCAATCAATCTTTTGGGAAAGAAGACAGGTGTGTGATACAATATTACTGTGACGGATTATCTGATTAGATGGGTTGAAGAAAAACTAGTAAAGGATTGAAGTGCAGATGATGTTGCTCTATTCATATTTGAATATATCTTGTCAAGATTTGGGTGTCCAAAGATCTTGATGAGCGACCGAGGATCGCACTTCCTTCACATCACTATTGAAGCATTGACGGAGGATTTTCAGGTACATCATCAGAAGAGCATGCCTTATCATACTCAGGTGAATGGCATGGTTGAGCCTTTCAACAAAATTTTGGAGAACGCTCTGACTAAAGTATGCAACATCAAAAAAAATGATTGGGATGTGCGCATACGAGTAGTTTTATGGGCATACAGGACTACTTGTAAGAAGTTGACGGGACAAACTCTGTTTAGATTGGTTTATGGATAGAAGTCGTAATGGCTATGGAATACATAGTATTGAGTATTAGAATTTTCATAGTCATGGACATGGCGGACAACAACATTATAGAGGAGAGATTGGAAAAGCAGATCGTACTTGAGGAAGATCACTTTATTGCAGGATTTCACCAACAAGTGCAGAAAGACAGGGGAAAGGCCTGACACGACTGACAAATTAAGCATAAAACTATCAAGAATGGAGACATGGTTTTGTTGTATGATAGTAAGTTCACAAAGTTTTCGTGAAAATTCAAAATGTATTGGTTAGGACCATACATTGTCTCAGATATCTCAAATAGTGGCACAGTTCAACTCGGGAAGCTGAATGGACAACTCGTTCTTGGACGAATAAATGGGAGTAGGTTGAAACTCTACAGAGACGATTATGTTCTTGGGACTGCTCAATGACTTATATGAATGGAGAAAAGTCTTAGTGCTACATGAATTTGGGAGGAAGCATGAGACTATAAATTACGCTGCCCAAGAAGGAATTCGTTAGGGAGGAAGTGTTGCACGGTATTCAGGAGGATGGCGCAGGTGGAGGAATTTGTGAAGAAGGAGTAATTGTGCTGCAGGGAAGGGTTTGACGAAGTTCATCTAGAATGTGACCTGATAGATTTTGTGAATGGTCCTTTCACATTTCACTAGTCATAATCCTTCCATATATTGGGAGTAATGTCACATTAATTAGGAGGGATGTCACATTAATTAGGAGGATGTCACATTCATTATATATATAATATATAAATAATTTAGGTTTTAATTTATTTTTTATTAAATTAAATGTTTTTTTAAAGGGTGAGAAAAAAATTATTTATATATTTATAATTAGTTTAATTATATAGGTTAAATGGTTGATAAATATAAATTTTAAGAGTTAGTTTAATTGGTTGAATTTTATCATTAAAATATTTTGCTAATAAATAATTACTGTGTCAATTCTCTCCAACACTTGAATTAGACTTTCTCAATAAACCACCATGTTAAAAAAAAAATGATAAATGTCCATAAATATAGTATCTATTTCTTAATATGATATAGAACTCAATATAGTATCTATTCCAAGTATTTCTTAATATGATATAGAACTCTTTGATGAGTTTGTTTGGTTTCATGGTCCATTTTTCTTGCAAGGAAGCCCCTCTACAACCTTGCCTATTTTTAAATGGAATGTCATCTATTTAACCTTGCCTCACTTGCAAAACTCTGTTCTATAGCCAGTGAAACAATATCGTGTAGGTATGTCACGATTTTTTCATTTTATGCCTCTTTTCATGCTGAAGTGAGTGTTTGTACACCAAAACTCTAGTGGTGTGAGAAAAATTTTAAAAACTTTATTTCAAAATAACAACTAAATTAATTATTCAATTTAATATAATAAAAAAATTATTATAATTTAATTATAATATAAAAATAAAATAGTTATTATTAATTCTTATTTGCGACTCTAAATTGAGTCATCATTATGTTATTTGGAATAATTCTTGAGAAATAGATTTTCCCTGGAGTAAACTTTCCCTTTTCCCGCTTTTAAACCATTAAACTATGTCCTATTAAGGAAAAATAATTTCCAATTATATTTTAAAACTTAATTTAATTTGAATATTAATATTAGTGTGATTCTTTTAGAAACAGTGTTAAATTATAAATAAATTTGAATTTGAATATTATTATAAATATTATATAAAATTAGAAAGAAAATCACAATAAAAAATATTCAATTTAATACTAAAATCTATAAAAGCAATCAATCAAATTCATGGAAGGACTTATAACCTCAATGAGCTCATAGCTGTTACAAAAGGTCCTTCCACACCTCCGGAGGGATGACCCTTGAGCATCTTATGAGTGGATAAGATCAAAGAGAATGCAAAAGGTATGTGACCTCATAGATTTTGCGAATGGTCCTTTCACATTTCACTAGTCATAATCCTTCCATATATTGGGAGGAATGTCACATTAACCCGGAGTGATGTCACAATAATTTTATATATAATATATAAATAATTTAGGTTTTAATTTTTTTTTATTAAATTAAATGTTTTTTTAAAAGGTGAGGAAAAAAATTATTTATATATTTATAATTAGTTTAATTATATAGGTTAAATGGTTGATAAATATAAATTTTGAGAATTAGTTTAATTGGTTGAATTTTATTATTAAAATATTTTGCTAATGAATAATTACTGTGTCAATTCTCTCCAACACTTAAATTAGACTTTCTCAATAAACCACCATATTAAAAAAATTAAAATTAATAAATGTTTATAAATATAGTATCTATTTCTTAATATGATATAGAACTCAATATAGTATCTATTCCAAGTATTTCTTAATATGATATAGAACACTTTCATGAGTTTGTTTGGTTTCATGGTCCATTTTTCCTGCAAGGAAGCCTCTCCACAACCTTGCCTATTTTTAAATGGGATGCCGCCTGTTTAACCTCGCCTCACTTGTAAAACTCTGTTCTATAGCCAGTGAAACAATACCGTGTAGGTATGTGATGATTTTTTCATTTTATGCCTCTTTTCATGCTGAAGTGAGTGTTTGTACACCAAAGCTCTAGTGGCCTTTTTACAAGTTTGACTTAGGATTCTCCACAATTCATAGTGAGATTAAAAGGAGGGATTTTGATTACATGTATTCCTACCGATAAATCATAGGGCTTTCTATTCAATTCTTATTAGAGTATTGACGTACTTAAAAGACTAACCTTTTTTGGTTAATTTTCCTTTGAAAATATAAAATGAAAAGCCAAAAAAATGTATTTAAATATTAAAAAAAAATCATCAAATTTAATTAACATTATTCAATTTTTTATAAATTCAAATTTTTATTAAAAATTGTTATTTTTTTTATTAATTTATTTACATTAGGAGAACAAACAATCTTTTGTAAAGCTAGAGATACAATCTCATTAATATTATTAAGATTCAGGCTATCTAAAGAAAAGAGAAAAAAAAAAATCCCTATTTGCATTCTTGACTAGGGATGGAAAATAAAAATAAAAAATACTCTCTATTGCAGGATGTTGTCTCAAGATTTAGAAGTAAATTGTAAGATAGCTGATGATAATTTCTCATTAAATTATTCATACATAGATCCTAAATGTGTGTTTTGAAGAACACAAAAGTCATTAATAAATGTGTGAGTTGAAGAAAGCTCTTAGTATAAAGATGAAGTTATGTGCATAAATCATGGGTGTGAGTTTCTATATCCAAGTGCATATATTATTTGTATTAATAAATTTGTTTTTTTTTCTTTTAACACCGCAAAAATGTATATAGTGGAAATGTGTTTGTGTTGAAGAAAGTTCTTTTCATAAAATTGGAATTATGTGTCATATAGATTAAGTGGTTGGTAAACACTTTTTACTAAAAAGAAGTAAATTATTATTATTTTCTCTAAAAGAATATCTAGGCAGATCCACTAGAAGGCATCAACTTTTTAAGAAAGCTTAACCTCAAGGGCATCAAGGAGAATTGACCCCATGACATCTTATTAGGGAAATGGTTTAGCACAGGAACTCAACCAATTGAGTTAGCTCTCAATAATAATAATAATAATAATAATAATAATAATAATAAGAGTTAAACATATGTGAGCCCCAAGGGTTAGCTCAGTTGGTCAAAAATCGTGCCTCGCCATCGGGAGGTCACAGGGTCGATTTTGCTCGAAGCCCTTGGGGTTAGATCTTGCCAGTAGGCCGAGGGGCGATTAGCCCAGATTTTTCTGTGGACGTAGCGATCACTCACTGACCAGGGTGTTTGTGAACCACAATAAAAAAAGAAAAAAAAAAAAAAAGAGTTAAACATATGTGTATTTAAAAAAAAATGTAACATGATTCTTTACCATGGAGATTCTTAACTTCAAAATAGGCTTTGCTACAATACATTGGGCACCACTACCACATCCACAGAAAACCATATCTCATGTTCATATGGAAAATTATTTATGTGACAATTTTTTAGTTCATGAATTTAATTGAAAGAAAAAAAGGGCATAACTATTTTTGAAATAAATCTCAGCCTTTATTTTACGAATACTACTAAAAATATTCTAGAATATTCCATGGATATTATACCCATACCATCCATCTAATAACTAGCACAACCATGTAAATTAAATGGTTGATAAATGCCCATAGCAATCCAAATATTTATATGTTTATAAGTTGAAGATTTGTAATGCCACGACAAGAGTGAAGATTGAAAACGAAAAACAATATTTTTATATTAGTGAATCTAGACAATCCACAACTTTTTACTTTTTAAAGAATGTAAATTCTAGAAGCTTCACTCTGATATAGACCACGGTTATCTAGATAATTATCAATAATTAAATTAAAATTTTAAAATTTTATTCTAAAATCAACACACTTATAAAATAAATAATCTCACAAATTATATATCATTTTAAAATAATAAAAATATTTATAAATCTAAATAAAATCTATAACTTTCAAATCACTAAATTCTAATAATAATAATAAAAAATTCACTCCATAATTAAACTATTCTTAATAATTAATGAATACCAGTAGAATCAAATATAAAAATAATAATGAAGGAATACTAATAAAATCAAATTTGAAAAAAATACATGCCGGTGATAATCGATTGATATTAATAAAAATCGAATTCAAAATAAAAAAAATAAAAAAAATATTAACTATTTTGAAAAAACTATTTATTTTCTAACCTTTAGTGACATAAAGTCTACGGTGTAGGCAACATTTACCTACATTTACCTGTCTATCTCTATCATTCATTTTCTGTTATAATCACAAGAAAGTGAGATAATGCCCGAATAATTTCACTTGTAGAATCACGACACTCCCGTTATTGGTCTTTAGAGAATTAGATTTATGTGTCCTTTTCCTTTGTAGTACTTGGTTATACCGGAGCAGCTCTATGAAAGCAATAATGGTATAAGAAAAAAGTTATGCTCTCATGTACATTCATATTTTTCGCTGGATTTTATTTTTTTTAGGCTTAATCGGGGTGGCATAAAGACATAAGGGCCTGGTTAAACTATTGGGAGATCAACGAGAATGATGCATTACAAAACATAAATAACATTAAAGATATTGTTACTTCTAAGTTCAAAGAAAAAATGTGGTGTGAGAAAGACTTAACGACTAAAAGAAAATTAAGTTATTATAAGAAGGTCATCAACCCCACCCTAGAAGATCAAAAGTATCTTTCTATTTTAACTAGCTCAAAGAAGAAAATTAATATAGCAAATATTAGAACGAATTCTCATGAGCTCCATAGTGAAACAGGTCATTGGGCAGTGCCTAAAACGCCATGGATGGAAAGGATCTGCGATACATGTGAGAATAGGAACATCGAGGATGAAAGCCACTTCCTCTTAGAGTGCCCCGCGTACAACCAAATTAGATCTCAGTTTCACAATCTTTGTTACAATACTGACCTTCCTAGCCTTTTACAATATCAAAATTATAGTGAGCTCGGGATGCTTCTCTCCAAGCTTTTTGAGCATAGGAATAAAATCTTAAATCAAAATAAATAATTTGTTTCTTTAGGTCCGATAGACCAATGTTTGGTCTCAGCGGACGTTAACCATCATCATCATCATCATTAAATATATTTATATATAGTTTTTGTGGGTCAATTTGTTTGAATTTGATTTGTGGCTCGAGAAATTGAGATTTAGGGGTACTTAAGCTGTCAAAATCATTCAGGGATCGCACACAACCTAGGCCACCCAAGACATCAACATGACTAGATTTTTGACCCATGAGATATTTGAATCTTGAAATTCATGATGTTTAAGCTATTATTATTAATAGATAATCAATGACATTCACATCATGGAGAGACTTAACAATACACCCCATAATTATCTATTTGACATCCTGTAGCCATAGTTATATATAATTGAAATAGTTTATGTACTATGGTTTTGGTTTTGATATGTATTAAATAAAATTCTAACATTAAAATAGTTATTTTAATGTTAAAATAGTTTAGTGTTATTTTGGCTTGACCCATGAGATATTTGAATCTTGAAATTCATGATGTTTAAGCTATCTATTTTATTTCAAGTGAAGAAATCACACCTGGAGCAACTCTTAGGTGTACATAGCCCTAAGAGCAGGAAACCTGTGGGGACCAAACCTCCTCACATAACCAATGGCCCAAAACCACATGAAGTTATCCATTGTGGACAATTATGATAGGTTAGTTTTATTTGTATATTTATTAAATGTTAAAATAAATTGTTATTGTGTTTTAATATTTAGGTTTTATGAATATAATTAAATGTATTTAAATGTTTATTGAGTTGTAAATTGATAGTAAATGAGTGCATTGTGAAAAAAATCTTTGGAAAAAATGTCACTAGCTCAAATCCTCCATGGATATTCAAATCGCCTATAGATATTAGCTCATTAAAAAGAGAACTTAATCCAATATTTTTGGATATTATATATTTTTGGTAGAAAGAAAGAGAAAAATAAACAAATAAATTATTACACATCTTAAAGATATTATATGTCATTTTTTTTTTTTTTTGCGTAAAGGCTAATTCTATTAAAAAAGAGAAAAAATATTTACAGAGAGGTCAAGACCTCAGAGGAGGCTGAAGCCATCCCTCAACCAGATATCTTGATAGACATAAACCCCTGTGACAACAATCCCGGGATTAAGAAGACTTAAAACATGTTTTTCAGATCCCTTACAGACAAAAGTGCGAACCAAAGTTATGAACATCACTGCAAAACTATCGAGGACTATGGCGTTGCTGATAATCGTTCTGCCCTGATAGCCATATACAAAATTTAGCAAAAACAATGGCTTTCTGAGCCATGACCTGATACAACTCATTAGACTATAATGGCTGGTATCGATACCTAACCAGGAGCTGAAACAAAACAGAATTGACATAATCCAGAGAAGCATAGCAAAATGATAAAAAGACCAGAAGGGAGACTTCCATCATTGCGCACTGTACCGAAGAAATCAAGCATGTTTCAGAGAGTCCGGAGCATCCTTTTCCACCTGGCTAGGAGAGCCCATCCACATGTCGACGGCGTTGTCCCCATCTCCCATGTCGCCGCCACCTGGAGGAGCTTCCAGATTCAGATTGCCACCAGGAGGGTGCTTCGGTTCGACCGCAGGCAAATTGCGCTGTGTAGAATCAACTGGAGGCTGAGGTGCCTCAGGCACATTCCCCTCTTCCTGCACATTGTCATAATTGAACACAGTTCCAACCACGTCTCCCTGAAGCACACTGTCGTCTTGAGACTGAGACGTTGTGGTATGAACAGAGCTGCTGGGTTTATCCTCCTCCTCAGCCAAGATAACCATAATGCTGGCTGACAGAACGGGTTTATTGAGCCGACTGTGAAATTTGAAACAGGTGGTTTGGAAAGAGTTGTGCGGGAAGGGCCTGCCATGATCAGAGGGCGGAGAAGGCGGGGATGCTGAAGCCAGCGGAATGATATTCTGGGGGGCAGACTGAGAAGCACGACCACGATTACCACTGGTGCCTCCACGGCGTCGCACCATCTTCAAACTAACAGAGAGACCTGAGAAGGGGATTAAGCAAGACCAGGTAGAGAACAGATTCCGGATAAGCCCCCAAGCGGCCAGAGCGAAACAGGGATGCGGGAAAAAAAGCAGATGGATATGGAAGGAGCCGATGAGAGCGATAGCCTGAACCAGAAGCTGAGCCATGAATAAAACAGCCTGCGCGGGATCTCGAACAGGGCGCGCATTCATTGTCGAATGCTTAACCATAATCCTGTACCTTATTGCATTCATATCAGTCGCGGTGAGTTTGTGAGAGTTGTTCCGGATCGCCAGGTGCGAGGACAGCTGCCGGAGGAGAATATGTCATTTTTATAATGTTATTTAATAATTGTTTATAAAATATTTTATTTTTTTATTTTATTACATTTTTAAATTTTTATATTCATTGCATTTTTTTATTATTAAAAACTTTTTCCTAAAAATTTAGGGTTGAATAGAATTATTATTAAAATGAACTTTGGTTTATTAAAATTTAATAAAATATTGTCGAATTAATCAAAGCTTTTCAGCATCCTTGATTTTATGCTCAAAATTATTTATGTGGTAGGAAGATTTTGAGGCAAGGAATTATGGAAGCATTAGAGTGTGTAGGATCTATCTCTAAATTTTAAGGAAATTCATGGGGAATGGGAAAGTTAGGGTTCTTAGTATACAAGGTTCTTCGTCTCTAAAATTATAAAAATGACATAATGCTAAAATCTGAAAAATATTACTTCATTCAATACAAAATGATTATTGAGTAATGTAAACATTAAATAATAAATACTAAAAACTACTAAAATACAATTTGTACATGGTATTTATGTAGGAAAATTCTATTTCTCTCATTGTTCTAAACAAATTAGTACTTCACTATTTCTCTTACAGTCATTCTGAGAGATTTGTTAGGACTCTTGTACAGTAATAAGTAATCATTTACATTATGTAAACATCCACTAGATGTCCATGTATTCATGCATACACACACAAAATCAAAGCACAACAATTAATGAATTCCTCTTCTCATTAATAAACACCAGAACTGTACATACATAATAAACATCCTGATCTATTTTCCTCTGACCTAATTCTACGTTCATTTGGTCATTCTCTCATTGCTCGTAGGCTTACAATAAGTAGAATTAAGAAATGAAATAGATTTTCTAAATCATAAAAGCACTCCATAAATATGACTTTTCCTAAATCCTAAAATCACTCCATAAATCATATTTTTTTGAATTGTAGAATCACTAAATCTATCCCTAGAATCTCTCATGTTTTTCAAGGTATATTTACTTTCACCTTATGGAAAAAATCTCACCTACCCATAGTTTTTCTAAAACTCTGATATATCTAGTTCTAAACATCATAAAACATCTCAACTAAGAAAATACAATTTATTTACATAAAAGAATATAAATCATTCGAAAAAATAAAGACTCCATTTTCAAATCATTTTTTATTGATGACTTAATGACTTAGAAATATCTAATGCTCCTCCATTAGTCTCCCTAGGTAAAAAAATAAAATAAAAATCATGACCTCCTGGTCATGAACCTTTGACGGACAAATCCTCCTGGATCCCAAACTTTATGTTCGTGTTGATCATGCATCTCATCATGTTGTTTTTCTTCTCCATTTGCTTCTGTCACGTTCCTTTCTCTTGGTTTCCAAACCTTGTTTTACAACATTCTATTTAATCTTCTCTTTATCTCTTGTACAACCAAATACCTCTTTATGTTCACTTCCCATCTTACATTAGTGTACCTCTTTCTAGGCAATTTTTCCATCAATTTTCTTAATTTCTCAATCTCTATGTCCAATTTATCTCCTAATTGGTACATGTTTCTCTTTTTTATTTGAAATTTGTTGTTGTTGCTCCTCATTGGTGATTGTTGCATGTTCTTTTCTTTGATATTTGTAGAATTCTTACTCTTTCCTTCATCTGATGCCTTAAGCACTCCTTCTATGCTCGCAAATTTCATGTAGTATTCTCCATTAATACTTGGATTAATCAATGATTCTTCTAACATCCTTACCTCTTCTTCAATATTTTTCAGCATTAAGTATGAATGTTGCTCTTCCTCTTCATGCTTCCTTTGATTATCTCCATAAGCCAATTATTCTTTGTCCTCTGCAACACATGTTTCTTTAATTGTCTATCAACAATCTCTTTGTTCATTAATTTATAGTTTTCATTATGTTTTTTCTTCATGAGAGAATTACCTCATCCTCTATCAGAATGAAATTATGAGTTTGTCTTCCTTTTATGCCTTGAGAATCCATTTCTTTTTCTTCCTTCGCCTTCATGACAATTTTAGGTGACTGTCCATCACCATCCACAAAATAACCTACAACGGTACAAAAAAATCAGTTTCAAAAATATTTGGATCTTCATCCTCTTTTTCCTCCTATATCAACACATTTGCATGTTGATCAGAACTATCCGAGTAGTTCATGAGACTTTCAAAAATTACCTTATCTTCATTCTCACCAACCAAAGGTTCCCGTTCTAGCTCACAAACGCAAACCTCCATCTTTGTCACCCAGTGCTCTTCTTCCCTCTATTGAATTCTCAACTTCCACTTCAGCTTCAACTGCAACTTGTTCCACTTTACCTTCTTCCGTAACACCCATCAAAATCTATGGTCTTCCATATATTTTTGTGGAAGCTCCATAAGCCTATTTAACATTTCCTTCGTCTTAGTGATCTCTTTCTCAAACTCCTCATCCCTCATCTTCCTCATGCCAACTACTTTGGAATTTTTTTTCATCTAATTATGACTTATCACTAAACCCTCGACATGACTATCAAAACTCATTGTCACATCCTTCTTTCATGAACTCTCATTGTCCACTTATGAGCTGCAATCTAACCAATACCTCACCAAGTTATCTGCTCTAAACTTGACCAATGGTTCACTTCACTAGAACCTTCTTCTTGAGCACTCCTTGTTGTCTCGAATATTGCATTTACCTTACTCACTTAATGAGAACTTCCACTTGTCCTCTTACTCTTCATAAATTCATCTTATTGTTGGGTTTTTTTACAATTCCTTCTCTTGAGAGCTCTGCATGCTCCCTCTTCTTTTGTCACAATGTTGGGTAAGGCCCCCCTAGGTCAAAGTTTTGTAAAGAACCCACATTTTGAGGAGAGGAATGTGCTTCACGCAGTGTTTTAGGAGTCATAGGGGCTTTAAGGTTGGTCAAAGCCCCTTATTTTGTAAAAGGATGGGATTAATTTGTATGTTTTGAGTTCCGACCATGGTTTGTGGACCGTAGTATCGTAAGGAAGAAATATATATAAAGGATTGTCTTAGTAAGTAAAAGGCATGTTATGATGGATATGTTTTGATGTTTTTAGGTCTGTAATTGTCATATCTTTCTGTGTTAGAGCGAAGGGGAAGGCTCTTGCTGCTATGTGCGCAGATACCTTAGTAAGCCTACAACTGTTTGCGCAGGTCCCTGTAGTTATGTACACGGGGTAAAAAGGATTGTAATTGTGAAGATATGAATATAATAAAGAATATTTTGAAGGTATATATGTGTACTTACATTTTGTCCTATATTTTATGCAATTACTATTTACTTTTGTGTTGCACAAGTAAAAGATAAGATCAGAATTGATGTATGAATGTTGTTGCAGTTAATCACAGTTAAGATCCATTGATTTATGCATAATAAATAGGGTTTTAGATTTGTGGATTAGTATTTTTGCTTGAATAGATTAGATTCATTATAATATTAAGTAAGATCGCGTAGCACAGAAATAGATATGTATGTAAGACTAAGCCAAGATCCACACTCCATATCCTTCTGGATGCGGAAACTTGGTTCCACAATCCTCCAATATCGCCTCGAGTGAGACTACGGTCTACTCGAGCAGGTCGTTGTCGAAAGGGCTAGTGGTGTAGGATTTTTTTGGTTAGCGCATCTAACTTTGAACCTAGGTCTGAGCCCCTCAAGCCAACAAATGGTTTCGTTGCTAGGATCGGGATCTATCAAAGGGATATGTGATGTGGCATCTGACCAGAAAAGAGATTCAAGATTGGGTTGATATGAAGTTGTGAAAATTTGTAGCACAAGAGAATAGAAATCCACGTCTATCAAGAGAAAGGTGGTTGCAGAAGTATATCTATACAAAACAACACAAGTTTTTTTTTTGCATTGTTTACTAATGAGCTGCACCAGTGGTTTTAAAAACTAGCTAGATGAAAGACCTATTGGAAGTGCGACGAAACTACTGCAGGGACCCCAGAGCTGATTAAGCAACTCAAGGGTATTGAAAATAAGACCCCAAGAGTTGTTGACTACGGGATCAATAGTGTCCCTGGAGGATTTATCACTGAATTCGCACATGGGTATCCTGCAGTGAATATGAGCGCTAGTATTTCAAGGGTCTGTGAGGTAAATATTTGAATTCTTTAAAGCTCTAGATTAAAATGTTGTTATGTGAGAAGTGCATACTGTGCATGCAAGTAGATTGATGTTTAAAGGGAACAAGGCTAGATCTACGCAGAGTGGGAAGAGATTCAAAATAAGCTACGATAATTTCATTAATGCTATTTACATTTCGTTATTGGGTGAATCAGAAAGGGAAGAAGAAGGGAGCTACCTTACCACACCTAGAGGTGCGTCGAAGTTAGATAATCAAGGGACTTCTGGGGTTCCACATCTGACCACTCCACCTCCACCTTCACCTCTACGTCATACACCTACACCTGCACCTCCACCCCCACTTCCAGTTCCCCCATTTAGTATGGCTAATGCAGTAAAGAAACCTGTTTTTAAGGGTCAGGGATCAAAGGATCCCAAGCAATTTTGGTTTGTCGTAGAAGTTGTAGGAAAGCGCAGCAAATTTCTTGAACTCTGCTTTAGTGATTTCTTCATTTCAGCTAGCGAAGAGGCTGGGATTTTTTTATTATACTTAATATACCATGACAATGCTCTGTTCACAGTGCTCCAGGATAGAGCGTTGTCATGGTATATTAAGTATAATACAAAAAACAAAGCCTCTTCGCTAGCTGAAATGAAGAAATCACTAAACGCAGAGTTCAAGAAACCAAAGTCACAGTCAGTGCATTACAGAGATAAAAGAGATTAAGCAAGCAGTTAACGAGACTGCATGGGAATTAGATTAGAGATTAAAATGTTTTTTGGGACAAGTCAACTTTCAGATCTTTGATGAGCAACACAAAGAGTGGTATATAGTTGCACTATTACTGCATCTCAGATTACCACTATCACAACAAAATATCACATCACAAGATGAGGCATTAGAAATTGTGATGAAGCTAGAAGCATCACCGGTACAGGATACTCACATAGGAGTTCAACAGATACAAACCTAGTTAGAAAGCTTACATATGGAGCTACAAGATTTGAAGAAGGGAAAAGAAGTTCGGCCTGATATGCGCTCAGACATTTGGTGCATAAAGTGTAAAGTGGAAGGTCACTATAAGGACTAGTGTCCTGTCTATCCTAATTATTTGGCTGCTGGAGGTCCTAATCCTCTAAAACCAGAAACTTGTGCTGGACCAAGTACATGATTGAGTGTCTGGTGTAGTATTTTCCAAGTTGCAGGCCAACACCTGACTAATCATTGTTATTTGTTATAGAAGTATGTGCAGGCGCCAAAGTAGTTATTTTGTAACTTCTTCCAGTCAGTAGGACATGACGAAATAAATTATCATAGCTATGATTTGATGATAGAGAAAACTATGACGTACATAATGCAAGTTGAAGGTCATGCGTATGAAGATCATGGTTCACCTACAGCCTGCATAGGATTTTAGGGCCGAGGACGTGCTTGGAGAGGGGGTGTTGGACGAGGTCGGGGTCAGATTATATGTTATAACTGCGGCGAAGCTGGACATTTTACGTGGGATTTTCAGAACCCCACTACTCCTTCTTGTAAGTATTATAGACGATTCAACCATGTGATAGAGGATAATCCTATTTTGATGGCTAAAATGCAGGAAAAGAAGAACCAGCAGCATGCACATAACTTGCAAATGACGAGGGTTAAATTGCGCGAAGATGATCCAAGTGTTACATAGTGACACGAAGTGGTGCAGCTATAGGAGAAGATAAAACATAGAGGAAAAAGCCTATGATAGATACATGGGTTAGGAAGGCTGAATAAAAGAGTATCGGGTTCAATTTGCAGAGGGAGAAAGAAACCTTCATGGAAGCAAAGGAGAGTTTCATGGACCTAGGAGCTTCGACATGAAAGATGTAGATGCAACTAGTACCATGGAAGAATAATCCTGAAGTGGCTACTACAACAAAGAACCTTGATTTGACCATTCTGAAGTCCTTTCTGCAGACATGCATGAAGTTTCTAAGGTATCAAAAAGAAATGGAAGCATTGAAAGAACTAATTGAAAGCTGGGTTAGTAAAGGGAAGACACATCATGAACAACGTGCAGTAAACAAAGTCAACAAAAATAAGAAAATAAATGGTTGAGAGATGCAATTAACTATGCAGATTCATGAATTCTAAATGGATAAAGTAATTATGGACTTGGGATCAGATGTGAATGTATTACTAAAGCAGACCTGGGAGCGAATAGGGTAACCAAAGCTCCAATGGTCATCGATTTAGCTGCGCATGGCCAATCAGTAGAAAATCATCCCTATGGGTCGATTGCATGCCATTGTTGTGGACATTGAAGGAGCAAGCGTGGTGGCGGACTTTGAAGTCATTGAGATTGTGGATAAAAATAATCTGTATCCATACTTACTTGGAAACGATTAGGATTTTGATATGGATGCCATAATCAATCTGATTAGAAGAAGTATGGTATTTGAGAAGAATGGTACCAAGTTTGTTGTTCCTTTAGACCCCTATGAAGGAGCACAGTATACAGAACCTGTCTACAAAAAATATGGCGATGAAGATATCGAACATAATTATAAGTTAGCTCTGCGAGACGAGGATTGGATCAACCCCACCATGGATGGGAGGATAAGATGGGAAAATGATAATTTGTGTGTCTCAGGCTCTGATGAGGAATTATAGAACTCGCAGAACTGATTGTAGAAGTTTCTACTTTGCGTTGTAATAGACTTACAAAATCTTTTCGCTGCATCTCAATAAAGGTACGTAATTTAGCTTACTATGATGGGCTAAGTGATATTTGTTTATTTCTGGATGAGTTTGAAAGGGATGTACCGAAAGAACAATGATTCTAGGCCTTGGATATAGCTTTGAGGTCTACACCTACATGATGGTGGGGCACACATAAAGACAATATAGGAGATTGGAAGGAGTATCGTCAATTGATGAGGCTTAGGTTTGTTTATGCAAACAGAAGGCTCGCAGAGAAGTACAATGGTAAGGATGATACTTGAGAAAATTTTCCTCATTGGACTATGACATTGGGCAAAGAACCTCAACCAGAATGGGTACACGTATTTGTCCACACTTTGGATGTGATATCGATGAATTGGTATCTCGAAATGGAGCTGTGACATGGCATCTCTGACGAGTATTGTTTGAAGGAAAGCTTCATATTGACCTTTAGCTTCCAATATGGTTTTCAATGTATTGATGACGCTCTTCAGGAAATCAGAGAAGTAATTTTCCGGACACCAAATGAGCCAACGACTTGGGTACAACCTAATTGAAACGCATAATTCCAGCACACAATAGAATGCTATAATATAACCGCGGAAGAGGGCGAGGAAGATGCATGCAACATCAACATCCCCGAATTAGAAGGAAAATGTGAGGTTGCGGGACCAGAAGTTGAGATACCTAACATAACACAAGATGTTAAGACGAAGCAAGTCAATATAGGCTCAGAGGTGGAGCCCAAATTTGCGTGCATCAGAGATTACTGGGATAAGGATATAGTAGGTAAGGCACTGAATTTCTCTATGAGTACCAAGAACTATTTCCAACAAAGTTCACTGAGTTAAAAGGAATTATGGGTGATTTGGGCGATATGAAGATCACTTTGAATCCATATGTGAAACACGTAAAACAACGATCGTATAGGCTAAACACAAAATAAAAAGAGAAGGTTAAGGAGGAGATTGAGAAGATGGGCATAGGTGGAATAATTGAACTTGTGGAAGAATCCGAATGGGTGAGCCCGATGGTAGTGTAGGAGAAAAATACTAAGGGAGAAATACGGATTTGTGTCGATTTAAGATAGTTGAACAATGCATGTGTATATGATCCATTCCCAACACCGTTCATTGATGAAGTTTTAGATAATGTTTGAGGATAGGAGGCCTACTCCTTTACAAATGGTTTTTCAGGGTTCCATCAGATTAAGATCACGCTGGAAGATAGGATTAAGACCACTTTTGTTATTGAATGAGGATTGTTTCAATATACAATCATTCCGTTTTGGTTAAAGAATGCACTTACGATATTCTCCAGAGTTGTCGCCGCAATGTTTAAGGAATACATCCACAAATTTCTAGAGGTTTACTTTGATGACTGGACAATCTTTGGACTGCTAAAGAAGCATGTTTTGAGCCAGCGCTTGATGTTGGATACCTGTAGGAAATATCAAATCTCACTGAACATAAAAAAGTGTATTTTTTGTACCATATGGAATATTATTGGGATAGGTTTTTTGCAAGCAGGGGCTGATGGTGGATCCTTCAAAAAATGATGTTATTATCAATATGGATCCGTCGAAGAATGTAAATTAGCTACGCATGACTCTAGGGAATACTGGTTATTATCAGAAGTTCATAATGGCCTATGCCTAGATCAGTGCACCGATAGAAAAATTACTAAAGAAAGATTTCACCTTTTTTTGGGTCGATGAATGTCAAAAGAGCCTCGACATCTTAAAGGAAAAAATGGTTACTACACCAATCCTAGTGTTTCCAGATTGGAAGAAGGAGTTCCATGTACATGTAGATGTATCGTGCATAGTTTTTGGTGTTGTCTTAGCGTAGCTAGGAGAAGGTGATATTGATGATCCCATTGCCTTTGTGAGTCGAAAATTATCTAAGGCAGAATGGAATTATTCCACAATGGAACAAGAGGGCTTGCCTGTGGTGTATGCATTGTAGAAATTCAGGCATTACTTTTCAAGTGCACACTTCAAGATGTTCACGGACCATTCTGCACTAAATTACTTGATGAGCAAGTCTGTGTTAGGGGGGAAGATCTGCAGGTGGTTATTGTTTTTCCAAGAATATTATTTTGAAGTAATATTCAAGCCAAGATGATTGACCACCAGGCAAGATCATATGTCCAGAATTGAGACCAACAAAGAACCAACAAACATTGAAGAAGGATTGCCCGATGCGTAGCTCTTTGAAGTAAGGGTTTCTGATGATCATTTTTTTGATATCATTTACATTTTCTCCACTAGAGAATCCCTTGCAAAGTATATGACTCAACAGAAGAAGGAACTCATAGTTAGAGCTGCAAATTTTTCCTTCATTACCAGACATTTATATAAAATGGGCCTTGATGAGATATTACAAAGATATGTCCCCGAGCACAAAAGGCACATTATTTTGGCAGAAGCACATGGTGGTGTCATGGGAGGACAGTATGCAAGAAAAGCCACAACGTAGAAGATTTTAAAGGTGGGATTATGGTGGCCCACAATGCACAAGGATTCCAAAGAATATTGTAGTGCTTGCGATGTCTGCCAGAGGATTAGAATATTTTCAAGAAGGGATGAATTGCTGCTGAATCCAAAAATCACCTTGAAGGCTTTTGATAAGTGGGCGATTGAATTTATTGGTCCAATCAATCTTTTGGGAAAGAAGACAGGTGTGCGATACATTATTACTGTGACAGATTCTCTGATTAGATGGGTTGAAGAAATACTAGTAAAGGATTGAAGTGCATATGATGTTGCGCTATTCATATTTGAATATATCTTGTCAAGGTTTGGGTGTCCAAAGATCTTGATGAGCGACCGAGGATCGCACTTCCTTCACATCACTATTGAAGCATTTACGGAGGATTTTCAGGTACATCATCAGAAGAGCATGCCTTATCATACTCAGGTGAATGGCATGGTTGAGGCTTTCAACAAAATTTTGGAGAACGCTTTGACTAAAGTATGCAACATAAAAAAAAACGATTGGGATGTGCGCATACGAGCAGTTTTATGGGCATGCAGGACTACTTGCAAGAAGTTGACAGGACAGACTCTATTTAGATTGGTTTATGGATAGAAGTCGTAATGGCTATGGAATACATAGTATTGAGTATTATAATTTTCACAGTCATGGACATGGCGGACAACAACATTATGGAGGAGAGATTGGAAAAGCAGCTCGTACTTGAGGAAGATCACTTTATTGCAGGATTTCACCAACAAGTGCAGAAAGACAGGGAAAAGGCCTGACACTACTGACATATTAAGCATAAAACTATCAAGAATGGAGACATGGTTTTGTTGTATGATAGTAAGTTCACAAAGTTTTCGTGAAAATTCAAAATGCATTGGTTAGGACCATACATTGTCTCGGATATCTCAAATAGTGGCACAGTTCAACTCGGGAAGCTGAATGGACAACTCGTTCTTGGATGAATAAATGGGAGTAGGTTGAAACTCTACAGAGACGATTATGTTCTTGGGACTGCTCAATGACTTATATGAATGGAGAAAAGTCTTACTGTTACAGGAAGTTGGGAGGAAGCACGAGACTATAAATTATGCTGCCCAAGAAGGACTTCGTTAGGGAGGAAGTGTTGCACGGTATTCAGGAGGATGGTGCAGGTGGAGGAAGTTGTGAAGAAGGAGTAATTGTGCTGCAGGGAAGGGTCTGACGAAGTTCATCCAGAATGTGACTTGATAGATTTTGTGAATGGTCCTTTCACATTTCACTAGTCATAATCCTTCCATATATTGGGAGTAATGTGACATTAATTAGGAGGGATGTCACATTAATTAGGAGGATATCACATTCATTATATATATAATATATAAATAATTTAGGTTTTAATTTACTTTTTATTAAATTAAATGTTTTTTTTAAAGGGTGAGAAAAAAAATTATTTATATATTTATAATTAGTTTAATTATATAGGTTAAATGGTTGATAAATATAAATTTTGAGAGTTAGTTTAATTGGTTGAATTTTATCATTAAAATATTTTGCTAATAAATAATTACTGTGTCAATTCTCTCCAACACTTGAATTAGACTTTCTCAATAAACCACCATGTTAAAAAAAAATTGATAAATGTCCATAAATATAGTATCTATTTCTTAATATGATATAGAACTCAATATAGTATCTATTCCAAGTATTTTTAATATGATATAGAACTCTTTGATTAGTTTGTTTGGTTTCATGGTCCATTTTTCTTGCAAGGAAGCCCCTCTACAACCTTGCCTATTTTTAAATGGAATGTCGTCTATTTAACCTTGCCTCACTTGCAAAACTCTGTTCTATAGCCAGTGAAACAATACCGTGTAGGTATGTCACGATTTTTTCATTTTATGCCTCTTTTCATGCTCAAGTGAGTGTTTGTACACCAAAGCTCTAGTGGCCTTTTTGCAAGTTTGACTTAGGATTCTCCACAATTCATAGTGAGATTAAAAGGAGGGACTTTCTTTACATGTATTCAAACTGATAAATCATAGGGCTTTTTATTCAATTCTTATTAGAGTATTGACGTACTTAAAAGACTAACCTTTTTTGGTTAATTTTCTTTTGAAAATATAAAATGAAAAGCCAAAAAAATGTATTTTAAATATTTAAAAAAAAATATTCTTATCAATTATCAAATTTAATTAACATTATTAAATTTTTTATAAATTCACATTTTTTATTAAAAATTGTTTTTTTATTAATTTATTTACATTAGGAAAACAAACAATCTTTTGTAAAGCTAGAGATACAATCTCATTAATATTATTAAGATTCAAGCTATCTAAAGAAAAGAGAAAAATAAAAATAAAAAAATAAAATAAAAAAATCTCTATTTGCATTGTTGACTAAGGATGGAAAATAAAAATAAAAAAATACTCTCTATTTGCAGGATGTTGTCTGGAGATTTACTCTGGAGATTTAGAAGTAAGTTGTAGGATAGCTAATGATAATTTCTCATTAAATTATTTATACATAGATCCCAAATGTATGTCTTGAAGAACACAAAAGGCATTGATAAATGTGTGAGTTGAAGAAAGATCTTAGTATAGAGATGAAGTTATGTGCATAAATCATGGGTGTGAGAGTTGGTTTCTATATCCAAGTGCATATATTATTTGTAATAATAAATTTGTCTTTTTTTCTTTTAACATTGCAAAAATGTATATAGTGGAAATGTGTTTGTGTTGAAGAAAGTTCTTTTCATAAAATTAGAATTATGTGCCATATAGATTAAATGGTTGGTAAACACTTTTCATTAAAAAAGAAAGGTGGAAATGTGTTTTTGTTGAAGAAAGTTGTTTTCATAAAATTGGAATTATGTGTCATATAGATTAAATGGTTGGTAAACACTTTTTATTAAAAAAAAGTAAATTATTATTATTTTCTCCAAAAGAATATCTGGGCAGATCCACTAGATTTCATCAACTTTTTAAAAAAGCTTAACCTCAAGGACATCAAGGAGAATTGACCCCAAGACATCTTATTAGGGAAGTGGTTTAGCATAGGAACTCAACCAATTGAGCTAGCTCTCAATAATAATAATAATAATAATAAGAGTTAAACATATGTGTATTTAAAAAAAAAAAATGTAACATGATTCTTTACCATGGAGATTCTTAACTTCAAAATAGGCTTTGCTACAATGCATTGGGCACCACTACTACATCCACAAAAAACCATATCTCATGTTCATATGGAACATTATTCATGTGACATTTTTTTAGTTCATGAATTTAATTGAAAGAAAAGAAAGGGCATAACTATTTTTGAAATAAATCTCAATCTTTATTTTATGAATACTACAAAAAATATTCTAGAATATTCCATGGATATTAAATCCATACCATCCATCTAATAACTAGCACAACTGTGTGAATTAAATGGTTGATAAATGCCCATAGCAATCAAAATATTTATATGTTTGTAAAGTTGAAGATTTGTAATGCCACGACAAGAGTGAAAGTTGAAAACGAAAAACAATATTTTTATATTAGTGAATCTAGACAAGCCACAATTTTTTATTTTTTAAAGAATATAAATTCTAAAAGCTTTATTCTGAAATAAACCACAATTATCTATATAATTATAAATAAATAAATTAAATTCTAAAAATCTTATTCTAAAATAAATACACTTATAAAAGAAATAATCTCACAAATTATATATCATTTTAAAATAATAAAAATATTTATAAATCTACATAAAATCTATAATTTTTAAATCACTGATTAAAAAAAAATAAATAAATAAAAAAATAAAATCACGCCATAATTAAACTATTCTTAATAATTAATGAATACTAATAAAATCAAATTTGAAAAAAATACATGCCGGTTATAATCGATTGATATTAATAAAAATCAAATTCAAAATAAAAAATAAAATAAATATTAACTATTTTGAAAAACTATTTATTTTCTAACATTTAGTGACATAAAGTCTACGGTGTAGGCAACATTTACCTGTCTATCTTTATCATTCATTTTCCGTTGTAATCACAAGAAAGTGAGATAATGCCCGAATAATTTCGCTTGTAGATCACGACACACCCGCTATTGGTCTTTAGAGAATTAGATTTATCTGTCCTTTTTCCTTGTAGTACTTGGTCATACCTGAGCAGCTGTATGAAAGCAATAATGGTATAAGAAAAAAAAATATGCTCTCTCATGTTCATTCATATTTTTTGTATGATGCTGGATTTTATTCTTTTATAAAGCTTGAAATGGTTTTTATTAAATATAAATATATATAGTTTTTTTGTTTCAAGTTGTTTGAATTTGATTTGAGATCTGATTTGTGGTTCGAGAAATTGAGATTTAGGGGCATTTAAGTTGTCAAAATCACTCGGGGATCGCACACAGCCTAGGCCACCCAAGACATCGACATGACTAGATTTTTGACCCATGAGATATTTGAATCTTGAAATTCATGATGTTTAAGCTATTATTATTAATAGATAATCAGTGACATTCACATCGTGGAGAGACTTAACAAAACACCCCATAATTATCTATTCTACACCCATGGCCATATTTATATATAATTGAAATAGTTTATGTACTATGGTTTTGGTTTTGATATGTATTAAATAAAATTCTAATGTTAAAATAGTTGTTTTAATGTTAAAATAGTTTAGTGTTTTTTTTGCTTGACCCATGAGATATTTGAATCTTGAAATTCATGATGTTTAAGCTATTATTATTAATAGATAATCAATGACATTCACATCGTGGAGAGACTTAACAATACACCCCATAATTATCTATTCTACACCCCGTGGCCATATTTATATGTAATTGAAATAGTTTATGTACTATGATTTTGGTTTTAATATGTATTAAATAAATTTCTAACATTAAAATAGTTGTTTTAATGTTAAAACAGTTTAGTGTTTTTTTGGCTTGACCCATGAGATATTTGAATCTTGAAATTCATGATGTTCAAGCTAACCATTTTATTTCAAGTGAAGAAATCACACCTGGAGCAACTCTTAGGTGTACATAGTCCTAAGAGCAGGAAACCTGTGGGGACCAAACCTCCTCACATAACCAATGGACCAAAACCACATGAAGCTATCCATTGTGGACAATTATGATAGATTAATTTTATTTGTATATTTATTAAATAGTAAAATAAATTGTTATTGTGGTACTTAGGTTTTATGTATATAATTAAATGTATTTAAATGTTTATTGAGTTGTAAATTGATAGTGAATGAATGCATTGTGAAAGAATTCTTTAAAAAAAATGTCATCTGCTCAAATCCTCCATGGATATTCAAATCCCCTGTAGATATTAGCTCATTAAAAAGAGAACTTAATCCAATATTTTTGGATATTATATACTTTTTAGTAGAAAGAAAGAGAAAAATAAATAAATTATTACACATCTTAAAGATATTATATGTCATTTTTATAATGTTATTTAATAATTGTTTATAATATATTTTATTTATTTATTTTATTATATTTTTAAATTTTATATATTCATTGCATTTTTTTTATTATTGAAAACTTTTTCCTAAAAATTTATTGTTGAATAGAATTATTATTAAAATGAACTTTGGTTTATTAAAATTTAATAAAATATTGCCGCATTAATCAAAGCTTTTCAACATCCTTGATTTTTTGCTCAAATTTATTTATATGGTAGGAAGATTTTGAGGCAAGGAATTGTAGAAGCATTAGAGTGTGTAGGATCTATCTCTAAATTTTAAGTAAATTCATGGGAAATGGGGAAGTTAGGGTTCTAAGTATACAAAGTTCTTCATCTCTAAAATTATAAAAATGACATAATGCTAAAATCTCAAAAATAGTACTTCATTCAATACAAAATGATTATTGAGTAATGTAAACATTAAATAATAAATACTAAAAACTACTAAAATACAATTTGTAAATGTTATTGATGTAGGAAAATTCTATTTCTCTCACTCTTCTAAACAAATTAGATTTCACTATTTCTCTTACAATCATTCACAGGGATTTGTTAGGACTCTTGTACAGTAATAAGTAATCATTTACATTATGTAAACATCCACTAGATATCCATGTATTCATGCATACACACACTAAATCAAAGCACAACAATTAATGAATTCCTCTTCTCATTAATAAACACCAGAATTGTACATACATAATAAACATCCTGATCTATTTTCCTCTGACCTAATTCTACATTCATTTGGTCATTCTCTCATTGCTCGTAGGCTTACAATAAGTAGAATTAAGAAATGAAATAGATTTTCTAAATCATAAAAGCACTCCATAAATATGACTTTTCCTAAATCCTAAAATCACTCCATAAATCATATTTTTTTGAATTGTAGAATCACTAAATCCATCCCTAGAATCTCTCATGTTTTTCAACGTATATTTACTTTTGCCTTATGGAAAAAATATCACCTACCAATAGTTTTTCTGAAACTATGATATATCTAATTCTAAAAATCATAAAACATCTTAACTAAGAATATACAATTTACTTACATAAAAGAATATAAATCATTCTAAAAAATAAAGACCCCTTTTTCGAATATTTTTTAATTGATGACTTAATGACTTAGAAATATCTAATGCTCCTCCATTAGACTCCCAAGATAAAAAAATAACCATGACCTCCTGGTCATGAACCTTTGATGAACGAATCCTCTTGGATCCCAAACTTTATGTTGGTGTTGATCATCCATCTCATCATGTTGTTTTTCTTCTCCATTTGCTTCTGTCACCTTCCTTTCTCCTGGCTTCCAAACCTTGTTTTAAACATTCTATTTAATCTTCTCTTTATCTCTTGTACAACCAAATACCTCTTTATGTTCAGTTCCCATCTTACATTAGTGTACCTCTTTCTAGGCACTTTTTCCATCAATTTTCTTAATTTCTCAATCTCTGTGTCCAATTTATCTCCTAATTAGTACACGTTTCTCTTTTTTATCTGAAATTTGTTGTTGTTGCTCCTCATTGGTGATTGTTGCATGTTCTCTTCTTTGATATTTGTAGAATTATTACTCTTTCCTTCATCTGATGCCTTGAGCACTCCTTCTATGCTCGCAAATTTCATGTAGTATTCTCCATTAATACTTGGATTAATCAACGATTCTTCCAACATCCTTACCTCTTCTTCAAGATTTGTCAACAGTAAGTATGAATGTTGCTCTTCCTCTTTATGCTTCCTTTGATTATCTCCATGAGCCAATTAGTCTTTGTCCTCTACAACACATGTTTCTTTAATTGTCTATCAACAATCTCTTTGTTCATTAATTTATAGTTTTCATTATGTTTTATCTTCATGAAAGAATTACCTCATCCTCTATCAGAATGAAATTATGAGTTTGTCTTCCTTCTATGCCTTGAGAAGCCATTTCTTTTTCTTCCTTCACCTTCATGACAATTTTAGGTGATTGTCCATCACCATCCACAAAATAACCTACAACCGTATAGAAAATATCAGTTTCAAAAATATTTGGATCTTCATCCTCTTTTGCCTCCTGTATCAACACATTTGCATGTTGATCAGAACTATCCGAGTAGTTCATGAGACTTTCAAAAATTACCTCATCTTCTTTCTCACCAACCAAAGGTTCCTATTCTAGCTCACAAATGCAAACCTCCATCTTTGTCACCCAGTGCTCTTCTTCCCTCTATTGAATTCTCAACTTCCACTTCAACTTCAACTGCAACTTGTTCCACTTTACCTTCTTTCGTAACACACATCAAAATCTATGGTCTTCCATATATTTTTGTAGAAGCTCCATAAGCCCATTTAACATTTCCTTCGTCTCAGTGATCTCTTTCTCAAACTCCTCATCCCTCATCTTCCTCATGCCAACTACTTTGGAATTTTCTTTCATCTGATTTTGACTTCTCACTAAACCCTTGACATGACTATCAAAACTCATTGTCACTTCCTTCTTTCATGAACTCTCATTGTCCACTTATGAGTTGCAATCTAACGAATACCTCACCAAGTTATCTCCTCTAAACTTGACCAACGGTTCACTTCACTAGAACCTTCTTTTTGAGCACTCCTTATTGTCTCGAATATTGAATTTACCTTACTCACATAATGAGAACTTCCACTTGTGCTCTTAGTCTTCATAAATTCATCTTATTGTTTGGTTTTGTCACAGTTCCTTCTCTTGAGAGCTCTGCATGCTCCCTCTTCTTTTGTCACAATGTTGGGTAGGGTCCCCCTAGGTCAAAGTTTTGTAAAGAACCCACATTTTGAGGAGAGGAACATGCTTCACACAGTGTTTTAGGAGTCATATGGGCTTTAGGGTGGGTTAAAGCCCCTTATTTTGTAAAAGGATGGGATTAATTTGTATGTTTTGAATTCTGACCATGGTTTGCGGACCATGGTATTGTAAGGGAAAAAGATATATAAAGGATTGTCTTAGTAAGTAAAAGGCATTTTATGATGGATATGTTTTGATGTTTTTAGGTTTGTAATTGTCATATCTTTTTGTGTTAGAGCGAATGGGAAGGCTCTTGCTGCTATGTGCGCGGAGACCTTGGTAAGTCTACAACTGTGTGCATCGATCCCTGTAGCTATGTACACGGGGTCAAAAGGATTGTAATTGTGAAGATATGAATATAATAAAGAATATTTTGAAGGTATATGTGTACTTACATGTTGTGCTATATTTTATGCAATTATTATTTACTTTTGTGTTGTGCAAGTAAAAGATAAGATCAAAATTGATGTATGAATGTTGTTGCAGTTAATCACAGTTAAGATCCATTGGTTTATGCATAGTAAATAGTGTTTTAGATTTATGGATTAGTATTTTTGCTTGAATAGATCAGATTCATTATAATATTAAGTAAGAATGCGTAGCACAGGAAAAGATAGGTAAGTAAGACTAAGCCAAGATCCACTCTTCATATCCTTTTGGATGCGGAAACTTGGTTCCACAATCCTCCAATATCACCTCGGGTGAGACTACGGTCTACTCGAGCAGGTCATTATCGAAAGGGCTGGTGGTGTAGGATTTTTTTGGTTAGCGCATCTAAATCTGAACCTAAGTCTTAGCCCCTCAAGCCGACAAATGGTTTCGTTGCTAGGATCGGGATCTATCAGAGGGACATGTGATGTGGTATTTGACCAGAAAAGAGATTTAAGATTGGGTTGATATGAAGTTGTGAAAATTTGTAGCACAAGAGAATAGAAATCCACATCTATCAAGAGAAAGGTGGTTGCAGAAGTATATCTATACAGAACAACACAAGTCTTTTTTTGCATCGTTTGCTAACGAGCTGCACGAGTGGTTTTAGAAACTAGCTGGACGAAAGACCTATTGGAAGTGCGTCGAGCCTACTGCATGGACCCTAGAGCTGATTAAGAAACTCAAGGATATTGAAAATAAGACCCCAAGAGTTGTTGATTACGGGATCAATAGTGTCCTTGGAGGCTTTATCACTGAATTCGCACATGGGTATTTTGCAGTGAAGATGAGCACTAGTATTTCAAGGGTCCATGAGGTAAATATTTGAATTATTTAAAGATCTGGATTAAAATGTTGTTATGTGAGAAGTGCATACTGCGCATGCAAGCAGATTGATGTTTAAAGGGAACAAGGCTAGATCTACACAGCATGGGAAGAGATTCAAAATAAACTACGATAATTTCATTGAAGCTATTTACATTTCGTTATTGGGTGAATTAGAAAGGGAAGAAGAAGGGAGCTACCCTATCACACCTAGAGGTGCATCGCAGTCAGATGATCAAGGCACTTCTAGGGTTCCACATTCGACCAATCCACCTCCACCTTCACCTCTACCTCATACACCTACAACTCCACCTCATACACCTACACCTCCACCTCCACCCCCACTTCCACTTCCCCCATTTAATATGGCTAATGCAGTAAAGAAGCCTGTTTTTAAGGGTTAGGGATCAAAGGATCCCAAGCAATTTTGGTTTTTCGTAGAAGCTGTATGGAAAGTGCAACAAATTAATGATGAAGATATGAATAAAGATCAGCTTGTCATAGTGCTCCAGGATAGAGCGTTGTCATGGTATATTAAGTACAATATAAAAAACCCAGCCTCTTCGCTAGCTGAAACGAAGAAATCACTAAATGCAGAGTTCAATAAACCAAAGTCGCAGTCACAGTGCATTACAGAGATAAAAGATATTAAGCAAGAAGTTAACAAGACTGCTTGGGAATTATATTAGAGATTAAAATGTTTTTTGTGACAAGTCAACCTCCAGATCTTCGGTGAGCAACACAAAGAGTGGTATATACTTGTGTTATTACTGCATCTCGGATTACCATTATCATAGAAAAATATCGCATCACAAGCTCAGGCATTAGAAATTGTGATGAAGCTAGAAGCATCACCGGTACAGGATACTCACATAGGAGTTCAACAGATACAAACATAGTTAGAGAGCTTACATATGGAACTACAAGATTTGAAGAAGGGAAAAGAATTTCGTCCTGATATGCGCATAGACGTTTGGTGCATAAAGTGTAAAGTGGAAGTTCACTATAAGGACCAGTGTCTTGTCTATCCTAATTATTTGGCTGTTGGAGGTCCTAATCCTCTAAAACCGGAAACTTTTGCTAGACCAAGTACATGATTGAGTGTCTGGTGTAGTATTTGCTGAGTTGCAGGCCAACACCTAACTAATCATTGTTAATTGTTACAAAAGTATGTGCAGGCGCCAAAGTAGTTATTTTGTAACTTCTTCAAGTCAGTAGGACATGACGAAATAAATTGTCATAGCTATGGTTTGATGATAGAGAAAACTACGACGTACATAATGCAAGTTGAAGGTCACGCGTATGAAGATCATGGTTCACCTACGGCCTGTGGAGGATTTTAGGGCCGAGGACGTGGTTGAGGAGGGGGTGTTAGATGAGGTCAGGGTCAGATTATATGTTATAACTGCGGCGAAGCTGGACATTTTTCGTGGGATTTTAAGAACCCCACTACCCCTTCATGTAAGTATTATAGACAGTTCGACCATGTGATAGAGGATTGTCCTGTTTTGATGGCTAAAATGCAAGAAAAGAAGAACCAGCAGCCTGCACATAACTTGCAAATGATGAGGGTTGAATTGCGTGAAGATGATCCAAGTGTTAACATAGTGACACGAAGTGGTGCAGCTACAGGAGAAGATAAAACATAGAGGAAAAAGCCTATGATAGATACATGGGTTAGGAAGGCTGAATAAAAGAGTATCGGGTTCAATTTGCAGAGGGAGAAAGAAACCTTCATGGAAGCAAAGGAGAGTTTCATGGACCTAGGAGCTTCAACATGAAAGACGCAGATGCAACTAGTATCATGGAAGAATAATCCTGAAGTGGTTACTACGACAAAGAACCTTGATTTGACCATTCTGAAGTCCTTTCTGCAGACATGCATGAAGTTTCTAAGGTATCAAAAAGAAATGGAAGCATTGAAAGAACTAATTGAAAGCTAGGTTAGTAAAGAGAAGACACATCATGAACAATGTGCAGTAAACAAAGTCAACAAAAATAAGAAAATAAATGGTTGAGAGATGCAATTAACTATGCAGATTCGCGAATTCTAATGGATCAAGTAATTATGGACTTGGGATCAGATGTGAATGTATTACTAAAGCAGACCTGGGAGTGAATGGGGTAACCAAAGCTCCAATGGTCACCGATTTAGCTGCGCATGGCCAATCAGTAGAAAATCATCCCTATGGGTCGATTGCATGGCATTGTTGTGGACATTGAAGGAGCAAGTGTGGTGGCGAACTTTGAAGTCATTGAGATTGTGGATAACAATAATCCGTATCCATACTTACTTGGAATCGATTGGGATTTTGATATGGATGCCATAATCAATACGATTAGAAGAAGTATGGTATTTGAGAAGAATGGTACCAAGTTCGTTGTTCCTTTGGACCCCTATGAAGGAGCGTGGTATACAGAACCTATCTGCGAAAAATATGGTGATGAAGATATCAAACATATCTATAAGTTAACTTTGTGAGACGAGGATTGGATCAACCCCACCGCGGATGGGAGGATAAGATGAGAAAATGATAATTTGTGTGTCTCAGACTCTGATGAGGAATTGGAGAACTTGTAGAACTGATTACACGAAGTTTCTACTCTGCGTTGTAATAGACTTACAAAATCTCTTTGCTGCATCTCAATAAAGGCACGTAATTTACCTTACTATGATGGGTTAAGTGATCTTTGTTTATTTCTGGATGAGTTTGAAAGGGATGTACTGGAAGAACAACAATTCCAAGCCTTGAATATAGCTTTGAGGTCTACACCTACATGATGGTGGGGCACACATAAAGACAATATAGGAGATTGGAAGGAGTATCGTCGATTGATGAGGCTTAGGTTCGTTCATCCAAACACAAGGCTCGCAGAGAAGTACAATGGTAAGGATGATACTTGAAAAAATTTCCTCATTGGACTATGACATTGGGCAAAGAACCTCAACCAGAATGGGTACACATATTTGTCCACACTTTGGATGTGATACCGATGAATTGGTATCTCGAAACGGAGCTACGCCATGGCATCTACGACTAGTATTGTTTGAAGGAAAGCTTCATATTGACCTTTAGCTTCCAAGATGGTTTTCAATGTATCGATGACGCCCTTCAGGAAATCAGAGAAGTAATTTTCCGGACACCAAATGAGCCAACAACTTGTGTACAACCTGATTGGAATGCATAATTGCAGCACACAATAGAATGTTATAATATAACCGCAAAAGAGGGCGAGGAAGATCCATGAAACATCAACATCCCTGAATCAGAAGGAAAATGTGAGGTAGCAGGACCAGAAGTTGAGATACCTAACATAACACAACATGTTAAGACGAAGCAAGTCAACATAGGCTTGGAGGTGGAGCCCAAATTTGTGCGCATCAGAGATTACTGGGATAAGGATATAGTAGGTAACGCACCGAATTTCTCCATGAGTACAAGGAACTATTTCCAACAAAGTTCACTGAGTTAAAAGGAATTATGGGTGATCTGGGCGATATGAAGATCACTTTGAAGCCATATGTGAAACACGTAAAACAACGATCGTATAGGATAAACCCAAACTAAAAAGAGAAGGTCAAGGAGGAGATTGAGAAATGGGCGTAGGTGGAATAATTGAACCTGTGGAAGAATCCGAATGGGTGAGCCCGATGGTAGTGTAGGAGAAAAATACTAAGGGAGTAAGACAGATTTGTGTCAATTTAAGATAGTTGAATGATGCATGCGTATATGATCCATTCCCAACACTGTTCATTGATGAAGTTTTGGATAATGTGGGAGGATAGGAGGCCTACTCCTTTACAGATGGTTTTTCAGGGTGCCATCAGATTAAGATCACGTTGGAAGATAGGATTAAGACCACTTTTCTTACTAAATGGGGATTGTTTCAGTATACAATCATTATGTTTTGGTTGAAGAATGCACTTGCGATATTCTCCAGAGTTGTCGCTGCAGTGTTTAAGGAATACATCCACAAATTTCTAGAGGTTTACTTTGATAACTAGACAATCTTTGGACTGCTAAAGAAGCATGTTTCGAGCCAGTGCTTGATGTTGGATACCTATAGGAAATATCAAATCTTGTTGAACATAAAAAAGTGTATTTTTTGTACCATATGGAATATTATTGGGACATGTTTTTTGCAAGAAGGGGCTGATGGTGGATCTTTCAAAAAATGATGTTATTATCAATATGGATCCATCGAAGAATGTGAAGTAGCTACGCATGACTCTAGGGAATACTGGTTATTATCAAAAGTTCATAATGGCCTATGCACTAGATCAGTGCATCGATAGAAAAATTACTAAAGAAAGATGTCACCTTTTGTTGGGATGATGAATGTCAAAAGAGCCTCGACATCTTAAAGGAAAAAATGATCACTACACCAATCTTGGTGTTTAGAGATTGGAAGAAGAAGTTCCACGTACATGTAGATGTGTTGTGCATAGTTTTTGGTGTTGTCTTAGCGTAGCTAGGAGAAGGGGATATTGATCATCCCATCGCCTTTGTGAGTCAAAAATTATCTAAGGCAGAATGGAATTATTCCACAATGGAACAAGAGGGCTTGCCTATGGTGTACATATTGTAGAAATTCAGACATTACTTTTTAGGTGCACACTTCAAGATGTTCATGGACCATTCTGCACTAAAGTACTTGGTGAGCAAGCATGTGTTAGGGGGGAAGATCTGCAGGTGGCTATTGTTTTTCCAAGAATATTATTTTGAGGTAGTAGTCAAGCCAGGACGATTGACCACCAGGCCCGATCATCTATCCAGAATTGAGACTAATGAAGAACCAACAAACATTGAAGAAGGACTGTCCGATGCGTAGCTCTTTGAAGGAAGGGTTTCTGATGATTGTTTTTTTGATATCATTTACATTTTATCTACCGGAGAATCCCTTGTAGAGTATATGACTCAACAGATGAAGGAACTCATAGTTAGAGCTGCGAATTTTTCCTTCATTACCAGACATTTATATAAAATGGGCCTCAATTAGATATTACAAAGATATGTCCCTGATCACAAAAGGCACATTATTTGGCAGAAGCACATGGTGGTATCGGGGGAGGACACTATGCAAGAAAATCCACCATGTAGAAGATTTTAAAGGCGGGATTATGGTGGCCCACAATGCACAAGGATTCCAAAGAATATTGTAGTGCTTGCGATGTCTGCCAGAGGATCAGAAGATTTTCAAGAAGGGATGAATTGATGTTGAATCCAAAAATCACCTTGAAGGATTTTGATAAGTGGGCGATTGAATTTATTGGTCCAATCAATCTTTTGGGAAAGAAGAAAGGTGTGTGATACATTATTATCGTGACAGATTATCTGACTAGATGGGCTGAAGAAAAACCAGTAAAGGATTGCAGTGCAAACATTGTTGCTCTATTCATATTTGAATATATCTTGTCAAGATTTGGATGTCTAAAGATCTTGATGAACGACCGAGGATTAGACTTCCTACACATCACTATTGAAGCATTGACGGAGGATTTTCAAGTACATCATCAGAAGAGCATGCCTTATCATACTGAGGTGAATGGCATGGTTGAGGCTTTCAACAAAATTTTGGAGAACGCTCTAACTAAAGTATGCAGCGTAAAAAAAACGATTGGGATGTGTACATACCAGCAGTTTTATGGGCATACAGGACTACCTGCAAGAAGTTGACGGGACAGACTCTGTTTAGATTGGTTTATGGATAGAAGTTGTAATGGCTATGGAATACATAGTACTGAGTATTAGAATTTTCACAGTCATGGACATGGCGGACAATGAAATTATGGAGGAGAGATTGGAAAAGCTACTCATACTTGAGGAAGATCACTTTATTGCAGGATTTCACCAACAAGTGCAGAAAGACAGGGAAAAGGCCTGACACGACCAACATATTAAGCAGAAAACTTTCAAGAATGGAGACATGGTTTTGTTGTAAGATATTAAGTTTGCAAAGTTTTTGTGAAAATTCAAAATGCATTGGTTAGGACCATACATTGTCTCGGATATCTTAGATAGTGGCACAGTTCAACTCGGGAAGCTGAATAGAGAACTCGTTCTTGGACGAATAAATGGGAGTAGGTTGAAACTCTACAAAGACGATTATGTTCCTGGGACTACGCAATGACTTATATGAATGGAGAAAAGTCTTAGTGCTATAGGAAGTTGGGAGGAAGCACGAGAATATAAACTACGCTACCCAAGAAGGACTTTGTTAGGGAGGAAGTGTTGCGCGGTATTCAGGAGGATGGCGTAGGTGGAGGAAGTTTTGAAGAAGAAAGAGTAATTGTGCTGCATGGAAGGGTTTGACACAGTTCATCCAGAATGTGACTGTTGGGGTTGCTACAGTTGATTTGACAAGGAAATTTCTATTAAAAGGAGAGGAGTGAACACATTTAATGGGTATATCTAGGAAAATACGCTGCTAAATTTTCATTTATGAGATAGATCTAAAGGGGATCATGGAGTTTGAAATTCAAAAAGGTTATAAATATAACAACCCACTCCACATTCGAACACTTTTCTCATTGAGATTTCGACTGGTGATTTTTCTCTTAAGTGTGAGCCGAGTGTTCTATTGCATGAATTGGGAGGAGAATGAACAAGAATTTCTTTGATGAGGGTTGGGATTCCTAATGACTTCTACATCTCCAATGCATGTCACTAGGCCAAGGTCTCGAAGGAAGCAAACTACTGGAGTAAGCACGCAAAAGCAGAAGCGGCCATAGGCACTTCTAGTTAGGCAATCACGAAGAAAAATTACTAAGGAACAAAGAATAAAGGAGAGGCTGGACAAGCAGAAGGAGCTGATAGATCCCCAAGATTCGGATGTGGAAAAAGTGGTTGACGAATTAGAATATATCGACGCAGAAGATGTGGAACCGATCTCAAGGTTGCCACCATATTTTCCTCCATGAAAATCAACCTCAAAAGTTACCAAGGACCCAGAAGCTATAAAATTTAATGTCTTTACATCACTGTTACCGGGTGAGGTGCTGATTAAGGGAGAGTTGTTGGCAAGGGTTCCACAACTACGCATGGAGGATTGGGACCTTAACGATCAGAGAAAGTATCTCGAGTTTGAGCCCAACAAGTACCTGAAATCAGTTTACTATGAAGAAGCTAGAGTAAAAAGGGTCGAGCAACTGCCATGGGCAATAGGAATTCAACGAGTTGGGTTATTGAATATGCTATATATTCCGCACTTCGGGCACAATAATATCAACACAATTTGTGTGCACCAGTTGTTGGCGTTGGTGCATGATGGATGTCTGTTGCCGGGGACGAAGATCCACATTGATGATATACTGATTAGAAGAATCACTGCGCTTCCCTACCAAGAAGCAAAGCCCACTGACGCATTCGTTGGAAAAGAGAAAAATCTGGTCAAGATGATGAAGAAGGAGTATGATCTGATTAGGAAGTCCCCGAGATTTCTCATAATCTCCATTAATGATTAGGTTGTGCATTTTTATGAGCACATTTTTGCTAGCAAAATAATGAGGAAGTGTCAGGCAGACAAGATACCTGCCCCAGTCGTATTGTTGGTTACACAGTGTAGTAAGGGCATCCAATTTAATTGGGTAGGGTTTGTGCCAAGAATTTCTGGATGACTTCTGGGAGGCACAAGAAGAGGGAAAGCAATTCCACTACACGTGTGTTACATGGAAAAGTGTCTACACAGAACTGCTTATCCCACTAAGGTGTGGTAGCTACCTTAGAAACAAACAAAGTAAAGCTACTTTTGTTTTTCCTTTATGAAATATAGATGAGAGAAGAACAAAGAAGACCAACCTCTGTCTTGCGCTAATCTCCTAGTTCGATTCCTCTCTCTTGATAGTCTTTCGCTACTTGCTCCCTTGTACGCCCAGCTTCACAGAGTACCTATAGGATCACAGTAGCATAGCACTATACAAGAACATGTATGTATAATCATAAATAATCTAGGATCAGATGTAAATTGACCATACAAATGCATAAAACATAAATGACACAAGAGTATGGAGGAAAACTTGAATAGCTTTTATTGATAAACAAGAAAGAGCCAAGGGAGTTACAACCAGTTGTTCTGACCCAGCATCATCCTCTCAGCAAGTAAGCCCTTCTTCACCTCATACAAAGCTTAGATCACCCAACACTATGATGTTGTCTCAAGAAACCAACAACAATTCCTTACAATATGCAAAATTCCAACCTCTGGATCTCTGGGATGATGGATCCATATATAGATATCTATAAGGGAGATGAGTCAGCTTGTGATTTGATTAGTGTCTTCCCTCTAACAGTTCTTGCTTCCACTTGGAGATTGATGATCTCTTACTCATCCTTGGTCGAATTCAGAGAGGCAAGTGTCATAGGAGAAGTTTCTGGAAGATTCCATGCCTCTCCACCTCGCGGAATGACACTGCCATTTGTCACTTCTCGCCCATCGCACCCCATAGAAGGGATTTTTGAAATGCAACGCACCCACACAGTGTGTTTAGGTGAGATGCAACGCACTTTGCCTATGGAGCAGCTAAAATGATCCTATTTTGACCAGTTCTGAGCAGTTTTTCATGGAGAACTTCTGGGAGAAGCTGTAATCAGTTGACCTTGTTCCTTTAGGGGTTAGAACAACACTTTTAGGGACTTAGGAGCCCTTGGTTTATGGACATTTCATGCTTGGGGTTGCAATGCCCAAAAATGTCTATAACAACGTGTTTATTTCTCTTGATAACATTGACAACATGGGGAACGCTAGAGGAGTCATAGTTCCCTACTGTGGACCCTAACATCTGCGAGGCTGTGAGGTTTGCCTCACTATGGGCTTCCAAGGAGTCAACACGTTTTATAGAGAACAAGATGTTATAGGTCTTGTTTGAAAATTATTTTTTCACTATGATCAGCTAGAAGTTGAGGCTATCACCTGTTTTATTTGATCAATACAAAGAGATTGCAGACTTCAAGGCGGACTTTCACCATGTGCATATTCGCGCTAAGAAATCCCTGGATGACGTATGGTAGGAGCTTCCATTTTTGTCACTAATGATGACATCACACAAGTGGTGAGAAACTGGCCAAGTGATTGGTTAACTACACCAACGGAAGGAGAAGAGTAAGAATAAGCAGGTACTAGTCGAGCAATGATAGATATTTCAGGTGCATAGGCCGAGAAGTATCCAACCAAGAAGGGCAAGAAGAAGGGCAAAAAGAAGGTGATTGAGAAAGTTACAGTCAAGCTAGAGAAGGACATTGCGCTGGAGATAGAGCGTGCAACTGAGTAGGAAGAAGAGGCCACCAAAGGCGAAAATCAGGGTGGTGAAGAACCTTTTTTGACATTAAGGAGGTAGATTCTCCTTTCATAGTTAAGAAGCGAAAATGAAGTACTAGAGGAGCGTGGAAGAGGAAAAAATTGGACAGATCCACTGGCACAGAATCGATGGTCCTCACTAATGGGGACATCGACAAGATTGGAGACATAGTCCAAGCTGTGACGAAGGAACTATGGGGGAACATTGAATACTAGTATAAAGTTGTTTCGACAGAGGTCCAATAGGGCCTCAAGAAGCTGGAGGTTCATGCGAGAGTGGTTCAAGCAAGTGTAACTGAGGTGAGCGTGGCACCATTTAGCACAACTAAAATAATCACATCCGAGCTCCGGGTTATGCAACTACAAGGCAGTGCTTTACATTTTTAGACTGGAAAAGATGAGGAGTGCGCAAAACACTAGAAAAATCTGAGTCTCAATCTTGCAACGCTCCCCATTCAGACCTTGCACAAGTTACATCTGGGAGTCACTGATGAACTGAAGATAGACGAGAAGTGTTCTCTGTTGGTCACGATTAAAGAAGTGAAAGATAAAAACTAACAGATATTCGAAGACAAGAATCAGGCCATCAAGGATCGAGATCAGGTAGCTTCACACATATAGCATCTAAAAGAGGCCATAACCAAATCTTGCAGTGAGCTACCAAAGCTCTAGATCCAGACATAGGCAACACTTGAAGAGAAGCTTCAGAATCTTGCAACAGTCGTAAAAAAATAAAAGGCAGAAATTGACAAAGTCAAATGCGGGCTGGAAATGAAAATCCTCATCTATAGCCGACAACTCCACCAGAGGTTCGCGAGTAGTAGATATCAAGGCTTCTATGGAATATATCTCTACTACGGTCAAGGACTGTAGCCAGATCTTCGAGGACACTATGAAGATATGGGCCTCGCTGCAAGAGGACCCACATGTACAAAAGATACAAGTAGAGATTCACGACAAGTTACAGCAGCTTTATGAAATCAAAGTGATAGCGCAGACCCTAGCACCTGCGCAATGATTTTCCCATCTCCAGGAGGGAAAGTTTTTGGAGGGACAGATCGATGAGCTGTGGTGAAAGGAGTGGATCATCTTAGCATGGACAAATCCATGGGCTGATGAAGCCATTCATCTCTCATAGACAGTGGAAAACAAGCTAAAGAACATTAAGAATACACAAAGAACCATCAGGCTAGCGTCAGCAAGGCTAACAATAGAGAAGTTGGTCGAGGAAGTACAAAAGGTTGCCACGCAGTGCGTAGAAAAACTTCAACCTTTGAAAGATGAATACAATGGTCTCAAAGTAAATATTCAAGACATGTTGGCTGAGTGACTTGAGACGAGTCACATCTTTGTGTTGGGATCATGTTGGGTAAGGTTCCCCTAGGTCAAAGTTTTGTAAAGAACCCGCATTTTGAGGAGAAGAACGTGCTTCACGCGGTGTTTTAAGAGTCATAGGGGCTTTAGGCAGGTCAAATCCTCTTATTTTGTAAAAGGATGGGATTAATTTGTATGTTATGAGTTTTGACCATGGTTTGTGGACCATGCTATTGTAAAGGAAAAAGATATATAAAGGGTTGTCTTAGTAAGTCAAAGGCATGTTATGATGGATATTTTTTGATGTTTTTGGGTTTGTAATTATCATATATTTCTATGTTTGGGAGAAGGGAAATGATCCTACAGATGTGTGCGCAGAGACCTTGGTAAGTCTGTGTTGTGTGCGCAAGCCCCTGTAGTTGTGTGTGCAAGGTCAGAAGGATTGTAATTGTGAATATCTGAATATAATAATAAGATTTTGAAGTTAGATTTGTGTAGTTATATGTTTTCCTGTATTTTATGAAATTATTGTTTACTTTTGTGTTGCGCAAGTAAAAGATAATATCAGAATTGATGAATGAATGTTGTTACAGTTAATCACATTGAAGATCCATTGATTTATGCACAATAAATAGGGTTTTAGATTTGTGGATTAGTCTTTTTTGCATGAATAGATCAAATTCGATATAATATTAAGTAAGATCGTGTAGCACAAGAATAGATCTGTAAGTAAGACTAAGTTAATATCCATAGTCCATATCCTTTTGGATGCGGAAACATAGTTCCAACATCCCCCAATATCGCCTTGGGTGATATTATGGTCTGCGCGAGAAAGTCGTTGCTGAAAGGGCTGGTGGTGTAGGGTTTTGTTGGTTAGCGCAGCAAACTCTGAATCTGGGTTTGAGCTCCTCAAGCTAACACACAACTACACTTGTTGTAATGGATCATATCTACAACTTTCCTTCTTCGCTTCCTGCAAACACATTTGAGTAGATTCTCCCACTCTAATACCACTTGATGCAGGGAAATTCGACTTCTCTTGCAACTCAACTCTTCTCTAAACAAATTAGAACTTCGTTATTTATCTTACAATAATTCACGCAAATTTGTCAGGACTCTTGGAAAGTAATAAGTAATCATTCACATTATGTAAAAATCCACTAGATATCCATGTATTCATGCATAAACACCAAAAATCAAATCACAACAATTAATGAATTCCTCTTCTCATTAATAAACACTAGAACTATACATACATAACAAAAATCCTAATATATTCTCCTTTGGCCTAATTCTACATTCATTTGGTCATTCTCTCATTTCCTGTAGGCATTAATAAGTATAATTAAGAAATGAAATAGTTTTTCTAAATCCTAAAAGTAGTCCATAAATTACTCATGAATCACTCCATAAATATGATCTTTCCTAAATCCTAAAATCACTTCATAAATCATATTTTTCTAAATTCTAAAATCACTCAATTTATCTCTACAATCTCTCATGGTTTTTAGGGTATATTTACTTTTTCCTTATGGAAAAAATATCGACTATCCATATCTTTTTTGAAACTATGAACCATTTAGTTCTAAAAATCATAAAATATCTCAACTAAGAAAATAGTATTTATTTACATAGAAGAATATAAATTCTTCTCAAATATAAACACCTCTTTTTTCATTTTATTTTTATTGATGACTTAACCACTTAGGACTGTTATGAAACCAACTCACAAAAAGATAGAAAATATAGATCAACGACTTAAAAATTAGCCTCTTTGAGGGGGAAACCTCCTTTACATTACACAAATGAACAATTCTTGGATGATACAAATGACAAGACCTCCTTTCTATATATAGGAGTCTCAGGGGTCATAATATAATCAGAGTCAGCATAACAATAATAATGTAAGGGCACAACAATAACAATAGTGGGCTTCTCTGGGGCACAATAATAATAATGTGGAGGCTACATGGGCACAATAATATAATAAGGGGGTTGCACTAATAACAATAAGGGATTACACTAGTAGTATAGATACCTAACATGCCCCTCTCTTTCAAAAAGTGTTGTCCTCAAAGCTTGAGTAGTTATGGATGCTTCTGCATAAAATTCTCGTCCTCCCATGTGGAATATTCAACGGGTAAGTCCTTCCACTTGATGAGACACTCTGAAATTGACTGATTTCGTAGCTATCAAGTTCTTGTTTCCATGACTGCTTCAGGTTCCAATATGATTTTTCCTTCGTCGACAAGTTTTGACAATATTTTTTGAATTGGGAGCTTCTCACCTATAACCTTCTTTAAGCATGAAACATGGAAAACTGGGTGCACTCGGGAAGGTGCAGGAAGATCCAATTTGAATGCCATAGTACTAATCTTTTGTAACACCTTGTACAGACCATAATACTTTGGCGATACTCATCCTGCTTAGATTGCTTGAGGGACATTTGTTTGTATGGTTGTAGTCGTAGAAATATTTGCTCACCTACATCAGAACTTCTTTCGTTGTGATGTTGATCTGCATGTTGTTTCATTCTATTTCGTGCCAAACTAAGGTTATCCTTTAAGAGTTTGATAAATTTTTGTTGATGCTCGATGTGATCCTCCACTGTTTTAACCTTAGAGTTTTATTTTAAAGATGATGTGATGGACGGTGGATGATATCCATAAAGTGACATAAATGGGGTCATTTTTGTTGCAGTATGGAAGGAAGTGTTATGTCACCATTCAGCCAAAAGAAACCACTTGATCCATTGTGTTTGTTTATCAGGTACAAAGAAATGAAGATATCCTTCCAAACATTTTTTTACTATCACATTTTTCCCATCAGATTCAAGATGATAAGATGAGCTATGAGCTAACTAGGTACCCAAATATTCCACCTCTTGTACTCCAAAGAAACAATTGGAGCTTTTTGCATATAATTTTTTCTCCTCCAATAGTTTGAGCACCTTATCAACTTGTTGAACATGATCCTTCCAAGACTTGATGTAGATTAGTATATTAAAAAATACTAACATGAATTTTCTAAGGGTTTGAAAATGGAATTCACCAAACCTTGAAATGTAGAAGGTCCACTAGTAAGGCCAAAAGGCATGACCAAAAATTCATAATGACCCTAATGAGTTCTAAATGTTGTTTTTGGAATGTATTCAATCTTCATTATGATTTGATGATATCCTAAATGAAGATCCAACTTGGTCAAGTAAATTGATCCATGTAATTCATCCAATAATTCATCAATGATATGAATCAGAAAATTCATCTTTAATAGTAAGCTTGTTGAGCTCCCTATATTCTGGACACATGTGCCATGATCCATCCTTCTTGTGTAACAATATCACTGGAGCAAAGAAAGAACTTTGACTAGGTTGAATTATACCAACCTTTAGCATTTCTGCAACCATGCATTCAATTTCACTCTTTTGGGCATATGGATATCTATAAGCCTTGATGTTTGGGGGAACACTTCTTGGAATCAAATGAATAGCATGATCATGATCATGAATAGGTGGGAGGCCTTTGGGAGTCTCAAATACGTTGGAATGATTTTCCAGAACTTTTTGGAGATCTAGAGAAATAAATTATTTCTATGTGGGTACCTCTAGTGAACATAATTGTGCAATTTCACCGTGTTGTTCTTTTTTTAGAAGATTTGTCATCCTCTTAGAGCTGATTATATTTCCTAGTTTCCCTGCGATACCCCTTAATTCAACCTCCTTTCCTTCCCAAAAAAAATTCAAGAAAGTTCTTGAAAGTTAAAAGCTATCGTACCCAAAGATTATAGCCATTCAACTCCTAGTACAACATCCACACCACCCATTGAAATGGAAAGCATAGACTATTCAAGACATATTCTCCCATGGATAGCTTGATATTATAGCACTTTCTAGAGAAATTTATGATTCCTCCATTTTCAACCATTACTTGATACTCTGATGTTGGATATAGGAATAAATTCAATTCCTTGGCTATCTTACAATGAATAAAATTATGGGTACTACCTGAATCAATTAACACTATTACCTTTTTCTTCTTAATATGCCCTTCTATCTTGAGAGTTTGAGGAGTGGTAATTCCTGTCAATGCATTATAAGATACGGTCAGATTCATTTCTTCTTTATCTGGGATTGGTTCCTGGTGTATATCCTTTTCTTTTGATATTTCCTATTCCTTTTCTTGCTCCTCTTCCCCATCTATGTAAATTAATTTCTTCTCAGCACACTTATTATCTTTAGTGTATTTTCTATCACAATTGTAACAAAGCCATTTTGCTATTTTTTCTTCCAATTGTTGTGGTCTCAACCTTGTAGGTGGTGAAAGTCTAGGAGAAACAACACTTCCATCTTTATAGTTATGAGTGGTAGGCTTCCTTGTTGCCATAATTTTTCTTTCAATTTTTCTTGCCAACCTGTATGCCTTCTCCAATGAATCAGGTTCCCAAAGGCGAACCTCATGTTGAATGTTATCCTTTAAAGTCCCTATGAAGACATCAATCCTCTGCTTCTCTGGAATATCATTTAACCTTATATTCAATTTTTGGAAGTCCTCAATGTGCTCTGCCATTGAACCCTTTTGTTTGAGATTTATCAATTGGCTAAAGAAGGTGTTTCTCTGTGTATCCTCATAATGTGTTATCATTTCCTCCGTGAAAATTGACTAGGTGACAAGTGGTTTATGAGAACAAAGTCCTTTATACCATAAAAATCGATTCGATTCTAAATATAAAGATGCAATACGTACCTTTTGTAATAGTTGCACATCATGTAGATCAAAATATTTCTCCATCTGTAGTATCCATGTTATGGGATCCTTGCGATCAAACTTCCTCATATTGACCTTTGGAATATGGTGGGTCTTTTTGTCATTAGGAGGTCTTTCTTTTAGTAGCTTTGTCCCACCTTCCTTCAAACCTTCCATGTCTTTCTTCAAATCTTCCATGCATTTCTTCAAATATTCTAGTCTACCATTGATATTAGCTTCCATGGTACATATAAAACTATTTATCTTAGCTTTGATCGCATTCTTCAAATCCTCCATCCAATTTTTCTTACTAGATGTTTATATTTTCTTGATTCAAGTCATTCTTTTTCTTTCTTTTAGTAGCTCGATATTGAATCTGATGTATCTATGAAATATAGGATCTCCAAGGTCTGAAATTGTGACTTACAGTATCCCTCTACGTCCTCTTTCCAATGCCACCAATCTGATCAAAATTGGATTCTCCAAGAAAGAGTTATGCCCAATCTCCCAAGATGACCTTCTTATTTACTTTTTCAATAGATTGAACTTCTACGAAGCACCACATGTTACTGTTTTGACCTTCAAACTTGCAAATAATACAAAGAAATTTAAAGTCTGTCCTCTTTTTGTAACTTCTTATGAAATTTCAATCTGATGCTCAAAGAGAAATTTATGACAATTTTCCCTAGGTCAGCTGTTTGGGATGTAATTCAGGAGCCTGTAGAAACCCTAAATGTCTTGGATTTTATCTCCTAAAATATAGATAAACAAGATATGAAATTAGGACCTGAGCTTCACCACGATTTCGGCTCAAATGGGTTTTAATTTTAGAGTCTGAATCTTCGTGGAAAAAACATTATAGCGAAAATTCCAAGATGACCTATTTGAGATGGAATTCTAGAGCTTGGAAAAACCCTAACTTCCTGAGATCATATCTCCCAAAATATAGCGAGACACGGTCTGAAATTCGGACCCGAGGTTCAGAACGATTTTAGCTCAAATGGGGTTTTTTTAATATTTTGAAAATTCATAGAAAAAAGGTATATCGAATTCAAAGCTCTGATACCAAATGTTATGAAACCAGTTTACAAAAAGATAGGCCAACGACTTAAAAATAAGCCACTTCGAGGGGGAAACCTCCTTTACATTACAAAAATGAATAATTCTTGGATCATACAAATGACAAGACCTCCTTTCTATATATAGAAGTCTAAGGGGTCATAATATAATCGGAGCTGACATAAAAATAATAATGTAAGGGCACATCAATAACAATAGTGGGCTTCTATGAGGCACAATAATAACAATGTGGGGACTACATGGGCACACCAATATAATAAGGGGGTTGCACTGAAAACAATAAGGGGTTACACTAGTAGTATAAGGACCTAACAAGGAAGCTCTAATGCTCCTGCATAAGATATAAACATAATTCAAATTCATATTCCTAAAAAAAAAAATGTATACATTAATTTAGATTCATCATTTTTTAATCTAATAAGTACCATGAAAAATAATAGATACTAAGGTGTGAAATGGTAATTTGAAATTACTCCAAGTAAAAAAAATAATAGTAAAAAGTGATGAGTTGCACATTTAATCTAAAGTCATTAGTATCTAGCATCAAGACTCAAAACATAAAACTAAAATTTAACAACTAACAATAACCACTAGAAAATAAAACTAGGAGCACGTAGTTAATCCCATTAACTATTATACATCCACTAAATGCATTAAATCATCGATACCATCAATGTGAGTGTACCTATCCAAGTCAAACTCACTCTCATGAGTAAGAAATGATGCATCAACTAAGCCATGGTGAAACTTAGTCACTTCCTCCTTCTCTTCTACCTTGCGTCATTAATGAGATCCACATAAATGATGCATAAACTAAACCATGGTGCAACTTAGTCACTCCATTCTTCTCTTCTACATGCGCGTTGTTGAGATTGCAACAAGATGATGGAGCTTAGTGAAAAGAGTCGCCTTCACTAAGTGGGCCCGCAGGCTATTTTTGGCGCAAGTCTATTTTTAGACTATGTCTATTTTTAGACATATGGATCATGTCTATGGATTGCAGGTTGCTGTTTATGGATGATTGATCAAGTTGGGAAAAAATAGATGGACTTCTATTTTTGATGAAAGTGTGAGTGATCATAGTGTGAGTGATCAAAGTCAAAAATAGAAAAGTCACATATTATTATCTCACAATAATATTTGGACTATAAACTTAATCTTATTCTCTTGGAGCACTTCAGTTTGAGCTACAGAAGTGGCACATGCAGCTGTCAGAAGGAAATACGCTTTTCTTATGAGTCAGTTGAGTTGTTGCATGCATGACTTCAGTTAGAACTCAATCAGTTGAGTTTGGTGGAGTTGATTGTGGAGTTGATGGAGTTGTGTTCAGTTTAGCTTTGTTAAACTAGTTGTATTTAGTCTAACTGGCAAATAGACTAGAGATGAGTTGGGTGAATTAGTTATTAATTAATTCACAAGTTATTAACTCATAATACAACTAATGAATACATCAGTTAACTCAGTTGCATGTCAGTGCATGTTCAGTTCAACAGGGACAGGTGGTAGAGAATCAGATTGCTATCAGTTGTGACTATAGTTGTGCACCAGATCTTGCACAATCAAGGGATTGAGTATGCTAATGAGTTTGCCCACGTATTTGCCCACATTATAGCTTGTGCTCACGTCCAAAAAAGTGTGAGTGACTATTTTTCAGGTGAAAAACGAGTTTGGTAAGCCATTCTCATCAGTTCTTGAGCAGGTATTGAGCAGTGGAGGCAGGCAAGTAGTGGAAGAGATTTGGAGATCAGATCTGAGTTGTATTGTGTGTAACAGAGGTGGAGATACTTGTGAGAAGTATTATGCTGTGTAATGTTACATGACTCAATCATTAATATATAGATAGTTGGGGTTTTTAGCGAGATGCTTTCCCCGGGATACATACTGTGTTAATGTGTGAATGCTCTTGATGTTTTATTGTTATTGATGCTGCTATATTGATGATCAACGTAGAGGAGCTTATGTATTGTGTATGTATTCCGCAATAGTACATGATCAGGATAATCTCTGTTGAATATGTGTTAAATTATTCAAAATTTCTACATGCGTCATTAATGAGATCCACATCCCATTGTGTCATTGATCCCCTACAATGATTTAATGTATTCCTATGCATAAGATGTAGGCCATATTAAAATAAAACTAGCATCTTCACTCTCATAGATGCAAGTTTACTTCTCTTCATAGAACAATGAAGATATGTGTGGACCAATTCTTCTTTGTTGTGAAGAAACTAGCAATTTGACATAATAAGTGAATAACGAGATGTTCAATCTTTGCAGCATTATCCCTATGCATGATCCACATACTGGTGGGGTCATTTAGGCGTAATATAATATTGTATTTCCTCTAAATAGGTTGATTGAACGGACCATTAAGACTTTCAAACAACATCCATAGTCTCCCAAGTGTTCTCCTCTCTTCTAAACTGAAGATATTTGTAATGGTAGCTCTAAATCCATTCTTAATATCCATGCCTTGATGGGAAGTATTCAACTAGACCTTACCATATACCATTTTGGGTTGAGTGCATACATTGCCATGTGGAAAGTTGTGTTCATTCAATCCGAGGATGAATAATTGGCCAAATAAGGTTCATATATAACTATAAGAAAATATGTTTTTCATGAATGACTGCCTTCACTTAACATGCACATGCCATCAAAAGTCTCATAGATTTCTCCAAATTTAGGAGAATAAGTGTCAGTGTAACAAATGACCTCAACTTTAGGACATAAATGTTGGGTCTACAAAATGTTATCTTTTTCATCATATTTTAATTCACTTGTAACCATATTCCATTATCTTATAACTGTACATTAAGACCATTTTTATGATTATATATGGTTTTAAACTTATTATTTTTTAAAGAATTTATGTTAGTATTTTGAGTGAATTTATGATTACATATTAGAAAAATAACATGTTTTCACTTATATCTAAAAGTTGGATGAGTTTTGTGATATTTGTATGCATTTTTGAAGACTCCATCAATTTCGTATTTGACCATTTTGTCTCAAATTCAAATTTCATCTTCAACCCTTAAAGATTTGAGGAAGATTTGAGATCCTTATTCAAGCACATTTGATGGAAAAGAATTATGGAAGTTTTGACCAAATTTCTTATCAAATATTTTAGAGATTTGTGAGAGGATATGTAGAGATGTTACTTGTGAGATGTTAACACATGGTTGTAGCCACATAAGATATTTATCATGGATCTAGGACATATTTTTGGATCTAGGAAGTATTTTTGGATCTACATTTATTAATTAATTATCTTAGTTTTTGTATAAATCATAGTGTATTTTCCATTTAAAGGGATGGAATAAAACACATTTGATAAGTTCTTTTGTTATTTAGTTTATAGTTTTATATTCTTATTTTGTTGTAATATGTAGTTTTATATTTCATGTAGTTTTACAATATATGTAGTTTATATTAGTTTCTTATGTTTTAAATTACTTTCTTTTGTAGATCAATGATAGTAATTTTCTTAGTGTTTCAAGTGTGAACCTTTAGCACTTGATTGAAGATGGTGACCTAGATTAGTAACAATTTTCAACCAGTCAACTTCTAATGTCGTTTCTAGGAAAACTAAGACAAATATCAAAAAACTAAGATGTGTTTTGTGTTGAATGAGTTAATCTAGTTGACAAGCGAGAATTTAGTCAAAACAATGCATTGTTTTGGAGATATTCCAGGATATTTCAAATATATTTTCATAGATTTCATGTTGCAGCTAGAAAATGTAACAATAGAAGAAAGAATTTGAAATGACCATCAAATTAAGAAACAAATCACTCATTTTGAACCTATATCAATCTAATTTCTGAAGTCATCAGAATTCTCTAATCTTCTTAATTAAGAAATAAATTACATTAAAATAATCACTTAAGGATTTGATTTATTTACTTATTATAGATGCTCTGCTTTTAGGTATCTAATTGTCAGTTTGTTCTTTTCCAAATTGCAATCAATCACTTCAGAAATGCAAATGTACAAAAAGGTTAAATTCTAAAGCATTCTCATTTGTGCATCTAAGAAAATATATTTCCTTTATTTCATAAAATAAACTTTCATGCTTTCATTAGATAAGATTTCGATTCTTTCGTGGTTCTTGCTTTCATAATTTATATGTCTATGCCCTCTTAGAATAAGTTTCTTGCTTTCATAATCTAGAATTATATGCTTTCTTATAGTAAACGTTTCATGCTTCATAGATTAGATATGTATGTTTTTCTAGATTATTACTTCATTTCATGCCATTTTATTCACTTTCTATCATATACTATGTCACATACTTCACAAGTTTACGTACTTGGATTGAAAATTTAATGTAAAGTAATTTAAATCACAATTGGATTACCCAACAATAATTATGACACCAAATAACCACAATGTTTCCACCAATAATTATATAATATCAAAGGCATAATTCCCACTCCCCCATTTGCTTTGGGTTAGGTCCATGTGTTCACATGTGTACCAACTTTTAATACTACTCACTAAATCTACTTATTGATATCCAATGTTGAAATAACAACAACATAATGCTGTAAGGAGCATTTTAATAGCTAGAAACAAAAATGCCTCCAAAAATATGATATATCAACAATATTCCAATCTAGTGCCCTTTGAATAAGACAACATTTATAGTGTATGAAGACAATAAGATTCCTTACTTTCCAAAAATAAATAAAGTCTTCATATTATTATTAACTCTTAATTGACATTGATGCCTCATATATCAAAGCATAAAAATTATAGCACATGGATGTTTGGTTTGATGATTTTGGTATTTCATTATAGGAGATGTTGATCTAGACTCATAATTGGCCTTATTGTTTGATTATATTGATGATTGATTAACATAAACCTAGATATCTATGTGATTTCCTATTGATCACTCTTGTTTCCTCATTGATTATTTATTTAGCATTAAACTCTCTTGATGAAGGCTATGTAACATTGGTGATATTGGAAGATGATTTAGTATGGTTAGTACTTATGATGATGTGGTTGATATTATATATATTTTTTGAACAACATTAGATGACAATAATGTTGAATTTACATTTGTTTTTTAGAAATACTAATGTATTTTATGCTAAGCCACTAATGTAAATATGCTCTAATGCATTCAAAGGAAGGGCTTATGATTAAATCAGAATGCTCATAATTCACTAGAGCTTAAGACGTATTGGGGAAGGGAAAATTTTGAGAGGCCAACCTTTAATGTTAACTTCCATAGAAAGGAAAATAAGGAAGAGTTGCAACTTACTCTTAACTTTGACACTTGTAAATTGATCGTCAAGTTTGATTTCTCTCCTACACAAGAAGGGAAAAGGAAAAGGACCAAATACTGGCAAGGATGTTATATTTGGGAAGGATTACAAAATGAGTTATTTCCCTTGCAAAGGGGATATCCTATTCACGAGGAAATGTATATTATACGTGTTCTGTTAAAACCTATCATTGAGATTTCATGCTTGGTTGAGTGGATTATTGGTTGTGATAACTTTGTTTGTGTGGATTAATGGAATAGGAGTGTTCCTAACTAACTGAGGTATGTAACATCCCTCATAGAATATCTACTCATAAACACATCCGTATGTCAAAGGAAATGGTTTTTTAATTTTTATTTTTTTATAGATAAGAATAACGCAAAATAGAACTACCTCTACTTGAGAAAAACCCAACTGTAATAATTGTAATCTTACAACTTAGTGACTTAAGTTCAATTAGACCATACATGTACTTACTTTGTTTTCACTAGTCATCTTCTGTTCATTTTTCACTATATGTGATTTAGCTTGGAGTGTGTATATATACACACACACAAGTGCATATACAATCATTTTTATTATTATTATTATTATTTTCTTTTATATTTTTCCTTAAATTTTTTATTCTTTTATTACATGAATATGTACACTTAGTCTTTCCTGCAATTCTACTTATAAGGAAAATATCTAAACCATATAATAGATATATTAATCTTTGAAACAAAAGGGGTATTCTCGTAGCATTATATAATACGACTCCCGATCTCTACAATTCACTCATTGAAATTTAGAACAACAATAGTGTAGCTGCAACGACACACACAAAATTGTTGGTTTGTTTTGTATTAAGGTTCAACATTCATAATTAGGGTCATGTCGACATGGAAGAATTCATGTTTTGTAATTTTTTTATATGGTATAAACTTTATCATTTTCTGGCACATTACAAGGTGGAAGTTTATGTTTATAATGATATTGTCATCGCAGAGGACGATTGTAATTTCTATTTTTTAATGTTGAAACAATATAGACTCTTGTAAGCTGTACTCCACTAATAATTCTAAGTGGCAACTTGTGGAGATCCTGACATAGTCGAAGGTACATTTGACATGTTTGAACATCAATGACACACACATTCTAGGGTTTGACTCCATGACTATAAGGGATCAGGGTCATTTTTGGTGTAACCACCCATGCCTATTGTACGATCTCAGTGTCATTTTCTCCTCCGCTCGCTCTTGATTGAGGTTTGCCACTAATGATCATATACAAGCCCTCACTCCTTTAGTTCGTCCAGTACAACACTATTCCCATCTATTTGAAATTACCAAACATGTATCCCTCGATGGAAAGTATGCATTGACAGTAATTAGCTATGAACACTTTCAGGTGGTTTTGATTTCTTCTTTGTAAGCTTTGAACCGTGGCTCTTTTGCAATTAAATTTTTCTTTTTCTTTTTTTCCTGATGTTTTTACTTCCCTTTGCATTTGGGATATTTATACATCCATGAAAAGTATGTTTGATTTCTCAACCACAGTGCTTTGATACTTGCACTAGACTGAGGGATCACCCGGCTAGCATCCTTGGTTTAAAGTGACACCAAGACTCTTGTAACAATACCTGGTTCCCTTCTAGGTAAACCTTAATTCAAATGATGTAAAGATTTCTTTTCCCAAGGAAGAATCATAACTTTATTCATAATGAACAAAATTACATATTGTAGATGCTAAAGAGCACATGCATAAAACCTGATCCTGACTTCTCAAGATCTATAGAAACTCATCAAAGAGCTAAAAATAATCTAGTATTTTCTACCTTTCTTTTTTTCCACTTTTTACCAACCACCTGTGTTGGGTGTGGATGATACAATAGTCATTTGATTCTCTTTTATAGTTGCTAGAAGTTCTTTGTCAGAATCCAAGCCTTTTGACACATGAATTTGTTTGTTTCCACTTACCTCATTTTTAGAGGTAAACTGCTCACTCTTCTGTTGTGGAACAGTTGGCTTTAGAACTAATGCAGAATTGTGCTTGACCTCATCTTTTTGTGAGATGTTCTATTTTTTTTGTTCATTGTTGTCTGTGATGTTTGCATCTTATGTTGTCTCTTATTTATTTTGGGATTGTTTTTAGCTTGTGGGCATGCACTTTGAAGGTGTCATGTTTGAAGACATCCACGACAACGAAATGATGAATTCTCATAATATAGAAGTTGTATCCATTGAATATTGATGTGGACCAAGACAATACGATCAGGTAAACCTTGGATAAGATCCACTTCACTACAAATTCTCGCAAAAGTAAAAATGCCTTTTGAGACTCGATCTGAATCAATCTTAAGAAATTTCCCAAGGAGTTCCAAATTCCTTCTAATAATTTGTGCTGCCAAAAATGCAATGGTATATTATGTATCCTGACCCACGCGGGAATTTTGGATACCACCATGGTGGTAGCATCGAATTTTGGGAACCAAGGTGTCAGGAAGAGCCCTGCATTGCCCCAAAACCATGGTCCCTCATTTAAAGCAGAGATATCACATTTTGATATCCAAGTAGAGAATATCCATTGATGTATAACATCTGATTTGGGCTAGAAACCATTAAATCTACATATAACTTCTTTGGTGTGGAACTCTACATATAGCTTGTTTACCTTAGGAAATGTGACTATCAAAGCTAGGATCTGGGACTTTTGCTCCATGATATAGGGCCCAAGTAGATTTGGAAATGAAACTGCTTTGGTTTGGGTCTCCTCCTTCCTTTTGACTGCATCCTTGAAAGAGCCTAGACCCTTTGAGCTAGAACTAGAGCTTCCTCCAAGCAATCTCACGTTGAGGATGATGGTCGTGTCAGTAGCAATGCCATAGTCCTATAGCATGAGGTTCTCTTAAAGTGATTTCCCTGCATGAATCAATTTTTTCATACTTACTGGTATACCTAGTTATATTTGAATCTTTCACTTTAGATCCTGTATTAGAATCCCATTCCAAATCCTCTTGCAGATAGACTTCCCTTACAACGTTCTGATAAATATTTGGATCAAGACTCCCTCACATGCTTCACGCTCTATCTTTGGGAAATACACCACAAGTTTGTCACAAAAAAACTTTGTATCGGCTTGATGGTCGTCCTTTGCTACTCAATCTGCATTGTGATTATTCCTTACTGATAGATCTGGGCTTATGCCAATCATATCCGCATCTGTCAAGCTTCGTTGCATGCATGTGCCGATTTATATTGAGTATGGTCTGATCTGAAGCTGCTTCACCAGATTTGTTGATCTACTACTCTTGTACGATGGTGCCACTGGATCCCTCCAGTGAAGATTTAAATCTGATCATCGATGTTCCAAATTGTCCATGTGTGCCCTTTGCATCACTAGATCTACAATTCATATTGTGATCACTCCCCTGAATTGACCATGTCTTCTGTTTCGTGGTTAAGAAATTGTAAAGAGGGACCGAGTTTCCCTTCTATGATAATGGGGGTATGAAAGACCGCATCCAAAGTTTCCACGGTAGTTTTGGGGTTTAAGGATTCCTCATGCGTTGTAGCGAATCGTGACACAGAGTGAAAGTAGTCTCGATACAATAGATCTCGAACCTTGGATTTGACGTCGGACCTGATAGCCTCCTCCAGCTTATGTGGGAGATGGGTTTGTACTTTTTCGGGGAAAATAATTTGAATTTGATTGCAGCCCAACGACACCATCAGCTGGATTGAGGCAAAACCCTGAGACACAGCGGCAAGGCAAAGAGCGTCATAGAAGATCACATCCATCGTGTTCTCCAAATGATGTAAAGAGTTTCTAATTCCTTTGTTAATACTTATTTTCACTCTTATATTAATTTTATTCCCTCTTGATGGTAGGTACAAGATGGAAATTTGGGGTTCCTTCAAATCTTTAAGGGAAATTGAGTACTTAGAATTGTAGCCATGTCAATAATTCTTCCAGGTATTTGTGTATTCTCTTCTATAATTAATAGATGTCATTTATCCAACTATTCAAGTGGAATTTTTTTTTTCTTAAATCCTTTATAATTTCAAATTATAAATACGGTATTGTTTTTGTTCAATTTAACAAAAGCTTTTTCTTGTGGAGCAACTCTTCAACTTACTGGTCTCCAGGTTCTTACAATTCTTTATTTTCAAGTCCAAGCTTCTTCAACCATGAGTCCAAGACCATGTTTGGGTTTCCTTATGTTCACTATGTTTTTAAATTATTGGAGTTCCTTTAACTTGTGGGTCCAAGCCTCCTTCTTGGTAGACAATTTAACAAGTTTTTAGAATTTCTTTTCTTTAATTGTTTTTATTGCTATATTGTACCATTAATGGGTATGGGTAGTTGGTCAAATTACTTGCTTCCAAGAACTCATAACTGGACTCAGCTTTCAGCGTAGGGTTTCTCTTATGGTCGAAATTTGGACTTCTCTTCATATGTTGTAAATTATATCTTTAAACTTGAATTCTATTTTTACTTAAGAGCTATCAGTGCATAAATTATTCCCTCTATGGTATGAAGTTACTATTAGTTCCATTTTTCTTATGTAAATTACTACATGTTTTTCCCTTTTCTCAGAGGAAGTTCTCTTCTACAATTATTATTTGAAGCTGCATGTTAATGTTACTATATATTTATGCATGCAATCAAAATAAAACTTGTGTTCCCACTTACAACATTGTAACTTTTATGGTCTCACATAATACTTGTATTTCTTTCATTTTTATGCATTCCTACATGTTTTTTTAGGTTGCTTGCTATTAAAAAATTAGTTATTGTTTTCCAATTTATTTCTTTTCAAAATACTTGTTCTTTTCCTTTCATTATACCTTCATCTTAATTTCTATTTATTCTCCCTATTCTTCCTTGTGTATGAAAAATATTTAGTTATCAAAGGAAGTAGCTTATACATATGCAAGATAAATACATACTAACAACTATAATACATAGTTGGGTAGGTTTGGCGGGGCCTATAACAAGACCTACTTTCTCTTCATGTCAACCATTTATTTGAAACCTAAGACTATTTCTCAATTCAATAAGAAGGGTGTCAACTTATACACCCTCCTTCTGTGGTAACTAGCCTGTTTCACTTGTTGTTATTTATTGTTGTACACACACACACACACACACACACACACACACACACATATTTGTGTGTGTTCAGACTTGTGTGTACATTCATATTTTATTTACAAACTTACTTAGAACTACTTTAATTCTTTTAATAACTCATTCATGACAACCAAGAAACCCTAATTGATTCTTGTTTTAATTAAAAATTATATTTAATTTCCCCTCTGTAACCAGAACCTTTACCTATATAGGTACATTTTTCCAGGATTACCTGAATGTCATTTAGCTTTTTCAGATTGTGATCTTCACACTCATTGGAGTAGCCCTACTTGTTACAAGTTAGAGCTAAAACAATTATATGGCTTATTAAATCACGGCAATTTTATAATAATTACACATATTTATACTCATTAACTCTTATACTCAAGCTTGGTTGAGTGGATTACTGGTTGTTATAACTTGGTTTGTGTGGATTAATGGAATAGGAGCATTCCTAACCAATTGAGGGTATGTAACATCCCTCATAGAATATCTACTTAAAAAGACATCCTCATGTCGAAGGAAATGAATTTTTTATTTTTATTTTTTATATATAGTAACGACGCACAATAGAACTACCTCTACTTGAGAAAAAACCAACTGTAACAATCATAATCTTACAACTTAGTGACTCAAATTCAATTAGACTATACGTTTACTTACTCCGTTTTCACTAGTCATATTCTATTCATTTTTCACTATCTATGATTTAGGTTGGAGTGTGTGTGTGTATATATATATATATATATATATATATATATATATATATAATACAAAAGTCTATATACATAGTCATTCTTTTTTTCTATTATTTACATGTGTGATTAAAATTATTATTCTTCTATTACATGAATATGTACATTTAGTATTTCTTGCAATTCTACTTATATGGGAAAGATCTAAACCCTATAATGGATATATGAATATTTGAAACAAAAGGGGTATTCATGTAGCATTCTATGATATGACTCTTGATCTCTACAATTCACTCATTCAAATTTAGAACAACAATAGTGTAGCTAGAACGACACAAACAAAATTGTTTGTTTTTTTTGTATTGAGGTTCAAAGTTCGTAATTACGGTCATGCCATCATGGTAGAATTCAAGTTGTGTAAATTTTTTATATGGTATAAACTTTATCATTTGTCCACACATTACATTGCGGAAGTTTGTGTTTGTAATGATATTTTCATCACAAAGGACGATTGCAATTTCTATGTTTTAATATTGAAACAATCTTGACTCTTGCAAGTTGTACTCCATTGGTAATTCCATGTGGAAACTTGTGGAGATTCTAACATAGCCAAAGGTATACCTGAAATGTCCGAACATCAATGGCACATAGATTCTAGGCTTTGAATCCATGACTATAAGGGATCAGGGTCATTTTTGGTGTAACTACCCACCCCCATTTTGCTAGATTGGTCTCATTTGCTCCACTACTCACTCTTGATTAAACTCTGCAACTACAAATCATATATAAACCCTTACTCCTTTTGTTCAGCATCTACAACTCAGTTTCAGTATGTTCAAAATTACCATATTCGTAGCCCCTTTATGGAAAATATGCATTGACAATAATTGGCTATGAACATTTTCAGGTGGTTTTCATTTTTTCTTTCTAAGATTTGAACCATGGCTCTTTTGAAATTAAATTTTTCTTTTTCTTTTATTTCCTGATGTTTTTACCTCCATCTGCATCTGGGATATTTATACATCTATGAAAATTATGTTTTAGTTCTTAGCCACTATGCTTCGAGATTTGCAATGAACTGAGGGTTCGCCTAACTAGCATTCTTGGTTTCAAGTGACACCAAGACTCTTGTTACTCTACCTAGTTCCCTTCCAAGTAAACCTTAATTTTGAATCATGTAAAGAGCTTTTACTCCCTTTGTTAATACTTATTTTCAGTGTTATATTAATGTTCTTCCTTCTTGCTGGTAGGTACAGGATGACGAGTTGGGGTTCCTTTAAATATTTAAGGTAAATTGAGTACTTCAAACTGTACCTAGTACATAATTCTTCTAGGTATTTGGGTATTCTCTTCTATAATTAATAGACATCATTTATCTAGCTATTCAAGTGGATTTTTTTTTCTTAGAATTATAAATACAATAGTTTTTTAGTTTAATTTAATAAAAGTTTTTTTCTCGTGGAGAAACCCTTCGACCTACCATTCTCCAAGTTCTTACAATTCTTTATTTTCAAGTCGAAGGTTCTTTAGCCGTGAGTCCAAGACCATGTTTGGGTTTCCTTATGTTCTCTAAGGTTTTAAATGACTGGAGTTCCTTTAACTTGTGGGTTTGAAACTCCTTCTTGGTAGAATATTTAACAAGTTTTCCAAATATTTTTTCTTAACTGTTGTGATTGATACATTGTACCATTAATGGGCATGGCTAGTTGGTCAAATTAATTACTTCCAAAAACTAGTAACTCAACTTGACTTTCAACTTAGGGTTTCTCTTATAATCAAAATTTGGACTTCTCTTTCTATATTGTAAATTATATCTTTAAATTGAATTCTATTTTGATTTAAGAGTTATCAGTGCATAAATTCTTCCCTCTGTGGTATGAAGATGATATTACTATTAGTTCCATTTTTCTTATGTAAATGATTGCATGTTGTCGCCTTTTATTTGAGGAAGTTCTTTCCTACAATTATTGTTTGAAGTGACATGTTAGTGTTACTATATATTTATGAACGAAATCAAAATAAAACTTCTGTTCTCACTTACAACACTATAACTTTTTCGGTCTGATAGAATACTTGTATTTCTTTCATTTTTATGAATTCCTACATGTTTTTTAGGTTGCTTGCTGTTTAAAAAAATGGTTATTGTTTGCCAATTTATTTCTTTTCAAAAAACTTGTTATTTTCCTTTCATTGTACCTTCATCTTAATTTTTATTTTTTCTATCTATTCATCTTTGTGTATGATAAATTTTTAGTTATTCAAGGAAGTAACTGATAGGTATGAATGATAAATACATACTAACAACTATAATACGTAGTCTAGGAGGTTTGGTGGGGCTTGTAATAGGACCTACCATTTGTTCTTGTCACCTATTTATTTGGAACCTAATATTGTTGGCAGTTGCCCAATTAAAAATGAAGGGTGTCACCTTATACACCCTCCTTCTGTGGTAACTAAGCTGGTTCACTTCTTGGTCTTTATTGTTGTAGGCACACACACACACACACATATCTGTGTGTGTGTGCGGACTTGTGTGTACATTCATAGTTCATATGTAGACTTCCTTAGAACTACTTTACTTCTTTTACTAACTCAATCACGAGAGCTAAGAAACCCTAATTGATTCTTGTTTTAATTAAGAGGAATATTTAATCTCCCCTTTGTAACCAGAACCTTTACCTGTATAGGTACATTTTTCAAAGATTCCCTGAAATTCATTTACCTTATTCAGATTGTGATCTTCAAACTCATTGTAGCAGCCCTAATTGTTACAAGTTATATCTAAAACTATTCTATGACATGTTAAAAGACTACAGTTTTATAATAATTACATAGATTTCTACCCATTAACTCTTATACTCTTCCTATCCAAATTATATAATAATAATTGGATTCTACCAGATAATTGTCTATTCCTCACGTGGGAATTTAATAAGAGATATCTTGGTACTCCAAACCATAAGCTAGTTTATTTTTCTTCTCAACCATCTACCCTCATGCTCTTCTCCTTTATGCCAGAGAAACAACCTCATGGCTAGTCTCAATTGCTGCTTGATCAGACCAGGGAGGGCAGGCGTACAGTAGCCACCGACTTTATAGTCACATGCATGCTCCTGTGGGATGGGGACCGAGAGAGAGAGGGGGTTTAATCCACATGCGAGGGCCGCTCATAGCTATAATATCGTGGATGACTTGGCTCAGTCACCCGCCGCCATGTCAGTCATCCACTACTCCACCGGTCTGCCTGCCTAGGAGTTATGTGTATATGGAGTTCATAAATTATGGGTGTGAGAGTTGGTTTGCATATCTTTTTTTATGAATTCTTATTCTATTTGCATTAATAAATTTGTTTTTTATATAGACATTTTATATTACAAAAATGCATACAATGGAAATATGTTTGTGTTGAAGAGAGTTTTTTCATAAAATTATAATTATGTATTATATAAAATAAATGGTTGGTAAATATCAATAAGTATCAAAACATTTTTTTTGATGGTATATTTTATATTACTAAAATTTAAAAAAAGAAATATAAAAATAAAGAAAATTATTATTATTATTTTTTAGAAAAATATTTTCACAGATCCATTTAAAGGGATAAAAATAAAGTAAATTATTATTGTTTTTTTCTCCATCGAAATATCTACGCAAATCCACTCGAAATGATCACATCTCATCAACCTTTCACATCCCATCAACTTGTTAGTAGAGCCCCCTAACCTCCCATTAGGGAGGTGCTTTACAACCAAGAACTCAACCAATTGAGGTAACCCCGGGGCTAATATTGTTATTATTATTATAAAAATAATTAATATATGAGTTAAACATATATGCATTTAAAAAAACATGTAACATGATTCTTTACCATGAAGATTCTGAGCCTCTAAATGCCATTTGTTACAATATCGTTGGTGAATACCGACTTACTAATACCCCCTCCACAAAAAACTGTATCTCAAGTTCATATGGAACATTGTTTATGTGACATTTTTGTAGTTAATGAATTTAATTGAAATAGAAGAAAGGGCATAACTATTTTTGAAATTAATCTCAACCTTTATTTTATGAATACTACTAAAAAAATTCTAAAATATTCCATAGAGATTAAATCCATACCATCCATCAAATAACTAGCACAACCATCTAAATTAAATGGTTGATAAATGCCCAATCAAAATATTTATATAGTTTGTAAAGTTGAGGATTTGTAGTGCCACTACAAGAGTAAAAGTTGAAAATGAAAAATTTATTTAGAAACCCTTGATTTTATCCATTGAATTGTGTATAGGACAAAGAATATTCTTATATTTGTGAATCTAGACCATATATAAATTTTTATTTTTAAAATTTGTAAATTCTAGAAGCTCTATTCTAAAATAAACCACACTTATTTTAATAATTATCAATAATTAAATTGAATTTCTAAAAATCTTATTCCAAAATAAACACACTTATAAAAATAATTAATCTCAAAATTTATATATCATTTTAGAATAAAAAAATATTTATAAATTTAAATAAAATCTATAATTTTTATCTATAATTTAAAATAAATAAAATAAAAATAAAAATCACTCAGTGTTCTTGATCATTAATGAATGCTGATAAAATCAAATTTATTAAAAACATACTAGTGATAATCGATTGACATTAATAATAATCAATAAAAAAAATAAAAATCAATATTACCCATTTTGAAAAAACCTTTATTTTCTAACATTTAGTGACATAAAGTCTGCGGTGTAGGTAACATTTACCTATCTTTATCATTCATTTTCAGGTGTAATCACATGAAATTGAGATAATGCCCGAATAATTTATAATTAAATATTACTTTATAAATCAATAAAATAAACCATATATTTTTTAATAATATTAATAAAATAAAATAATAAATTATTTTTTTTAAATTAAAAAATTATTGAGTCAAGATGCTTATTCTATTTCTTTAAAGAAAGTTAAAAATTAAATATTATATTCTAAATAAAAAATAATGTAGACTATAATATTATACATAGTAAAGTAATTAGAAGTAAAAAAATATCTTGTGATTGAGCTGTTTAAATCTTATAATTTAGTTATTGATAAAATATTTTAATATGAAATAATATTAACATATACTTAAAAATATATTACTAATAAAAAGTCATTTTAATTTGCGTCATAAATATTTGGATGTACATGTTATGTAAAATATTTTAATGTCAATTGTCTATACATTATATATCATTTAAAAAACATTATGTATATATCATGAAAAAAATATTTTTTCATGGTTAAAGCATTTATTTGCTTCTATATATACTCTATTTAGCATTCAAAAATAAAATTTTAACAATGAAAAATAACACATTGTATTTCACATTCTAAAGAAGTTTGCACATGAAGAAATTTGATTCCTCTAGACTCATGTTAAATCCATACTTAAAATGGATCTATGCTGGTATATATCATCCAACTTGAGATACAATATGTATATCATTTAAGAGATAATTTTAAACTTGATGTTTATTAAAAAACTTATAACAATAAATTAACATTGTTTTTCATAATATTTTGAGAAAATAATTTGATAAAACAAAACTGCAAAATGATGGGACCAGCCCAAACTCCACACGGTTCCACACAACAAAGATTTTAATGAACAAAGTATTATATTAACCACCGATTAAATGATTTAAACAATGATTAAGTTGTGGATTAAACATATGTGGTTTGTGACTTAACTTCGGATATTTCTAGACTTTGGTAAGGTGGTATTTATGACTGTAGTTATTGTCACTGTACTGGCACCTTGGTTTGCGTTTCCCACTCCTCGTTTCTTACCAAAACATTTCCTCCTATTGTTTCTCAGTCATTTCTGCTCTTCGTTTCTTCGATGCTGAGGGTTTGCTCTATAATTCTTACGCTGCCTTTGTATGATGCTACGCTGCGACTATGTGCGCGTCGGTCAGGGGCTACTTTGCCTGAGAGTATGGCACCTGCATTTACCTGGGTAACTTGTGGTCTTGGCTCTTTGTGCACAAGATGGTAATTTTGTTCACCTGTGTGAGTATATGTTTATAATTGTGGATGCTTGACTTAACTTCGTTCCATGGTCATTGTTTGTTCTGAGGTCATTTTGCTAGTTAAACTCAGTGGTTTTGTGCGTGCATTCAGGTTGCAAAGCGGTGGCACGCTTCTGTTTTCAACTTCACTTCAGGTAACTTCGTCCGTCCATGATTTACTCTATTCCCTTTATTGTTCTGTCTCTAACTGAACTTGCTCCTTTGTCTCAGTCGGTATTCGAGATTTTGTGGCTCAATGGCCTGCGCTCTGTCTACGCTGCGAACCCTCAAGGTAAGGAAAAGAATCTCTCTCTGCACATGAACTTACTTGTTACTTTTTCCTTTCATGGTCGATAACTATGCTCACAATCTTGTTCTGGTTCACTTGCAGGTTGGGGGTTTGCTAATGGGCGTGTTTGGCGTAGTCACCTCGGCTTTTGCTTGGTAGGCTCTATCACCATCATCAATTTTGTTTTTAAAGTTAGGGCCTGTAGGTTCTTATGGTTCAGTTTCCTCAATACTTGTTCGTGGATGTCCCTCTGCTGTAGTCAAGCGTCTTTGGTCGATTTAATGCAGTCTTCCTTGTGTTTCGCTACTTTGTGTCTGTAAATTTGTATTAAATGGAAGTTGTCCCAAAACCCTTGTTTAGGGTTTGTTGGTCCTTAGGCTTTGTGACTGCTTGTAGGGTTATATTCAGACCCTGTTATGTATATACAGGCATTTCATTTTATAATGGAAAGAAATTACAGAGAATTCGTTTGCTTTAAGTTACCTCTGTTCTAAATGTGGTTGCTCGACGGTTATTTCTCTCGTTCTGGTTTGGACTCCCTCGAACTGTGCCTGGAATTCTTGTGTGGTTTCCTTGACTGCTGTTAATAATTTCAAAGAAGAAAACGATAGAACTACGCCTGTACTGTGGTTGTTACTCATGGTTTCTTCAACGACTAGAAAACATAGATAGACATACCAGTGTTTGTTTCAGATGGATGGATGAAATTATTCTTTGCCTTTTTTTGCCGTGTGCATCGGCTCATTTCATCCGAACTGCTTGCAGTTATACTTGTCTGTTTCGGTCGTGATTTCTCTTAATGGGTTACCAACCCTCGTTCCGGGAATTCGCGTATAGTCCTTGTTGTTTGAGTTCTGTTCCTTTAGAAAAGAAAATGAAAGAGAAAGTCTACATGCACCATATTGGCTATTCTAGTTGTTCAACGATTTGGAAATAAAGAAATATTATGGCTGTTACAGATGGATTCGAATGAATAAAATTGTTTGCTCTTTTTAATATGGATACTTGTATGCTGAACCTTTTGAATGAATTGCAATCTTCCCTTTATACTATTTGTTCACAGTTTCCTGAACTGTGTGTAGTTACTTTTAGTTTCTATTCTATTAGTTATGCAACTGCTTATGCATTCGGTTCTCTTCGCATTACAAGATTTCATACTTGACATGTTTGTCGTTTTTTCCTAAAATGAAAGAAATAGTTATATAACTATTGTTTATTAAAGACAAACAAGACAGTGACCCTAACTGAAACTGAAATTAAAAAAAACAAATTCCTACCTTCTACTTTGACTTTTTAAACATAAAGAAACCAATCATTGTTAAAACCTTCCACCTTGGCGAAGACCAACACCCAGTCATGGTGCCCTAGTTGGATGCTCCTGCATCAGGCTCCCGGGGTAAAAGAAATCATGACTTTGGTCCATGAGCTTCTCGACTGAAGAACCCGCCTGCTCTATTTACCTAGCATCAAGCCACGAACTGTCCTCAATAGGACGGTTCTTCCACTTGACCAGATATTGTAGATACTCCTTCCGCCGAGTTCGTTTGGCCACCTGAGTGTTGAGGATTCTCTCGATCTCGGGAGGCTAAACGTAAGGCATTTGTCTCATCCAAGTTTCACTTCCATCTTGGGTGTCCCATGTAGGCCGTGTGGTTTTGTCTTCTTCTTCTGGGTCAACAGTGTAGGGAAACAGGTCTGCTACATTGAAGATGGGCGAAATGCCTATCCCTGGTGGCAGATGTATCTCATAGGCATTCGCTGAAAATTTCCGAAGAACTTTGCAAGGACCTATCTTCTTGTACTTCAGCGTATTGTATGCACCTCTAGGGAAGCGTTCCTTGCAAATGTTCGAGGACTTCATCTCCCACATTAAACTGCACTTCCCTTCGTTTCAAATCTTCTTGTTGTTTATATTTTTGGCTGTTGTCCTGCAATTTAATTTTCACCTGCTCATGCAAATCTCTCATTGTGTTAGCAAAATCTTCCCCATCTGCACTTCGCCTTTTCTATTGTCCTAGATATCGCAACTCATGCACTCTGCGAGGATGCATGCTATACAGGATCTGAAAAGGACTGCAACCCGTGCTGCGATTGGGCGAGTCGTTATAAGCAAACTCTGCCTGGCAAGTACTCGATCCCACATCCACGAATTCTCACCAATCAAGCTTCGTAGCAGGTTTCCCAGACTTCTGTTTACCACCTTTGTTTGTCTGTCGGTCTGCGGGTGATAAGCAGAGTTGTAACTCAACTGTGTATCCATCTTCTTCCACAGGGTGCGCCAAAAGTGTCCTGTAAACTTCACATCCCTGTTAGAGAGGATAGACTTAGGCAAACCATGTAGCCTGACAATCTCTGTAAATAACAAGTGGGCCACGTGAGTGGCATCGCCGGTTTTTCTTCAAGGGATGAAATGCGCCACCTTCAAAAATCGGTCCACTACTACCATCATTGATTCATAACCCTGCTGTGTCCTTGGTAGACCCAAGACGAAGTCCAAGCTGACTGAGTCCCACAATCCACTTGGAACAGGCAATGGTGTATAAAGTCTCGCGTTTTGACTGTGACCTTTTGCTAACTGGCACACTTTACATCTGGTCACAAATCACTGTACATCCCTTCGCATTTTTGGCCAAAAGTAAAAATGGCTAAGCTGCTCTAGTGTCTTGTCTATGCCGAAATGTCCGGCTAGACCTCCACTGTGCTTCTCCCGAATAATATTCTCTCTCATCGAGCAGTCAAGAATGCATAGTTGTCCTCCTCTAAACAACAATTTATCCTGCAAGTTATAGTCCAACCATGGACTATTGTCTCTCACCAAAGGATTTTGGCACGCTTCGTAAGCCTCCTTAAAATCTCTGTCAGTCTGATATAAATCTTTCAAGTGCTCAAAACCCAGCACTTGTACAGTACTCTCCTGCAAGAGTAAGGTCCTCCTACTCAATGCATCCACCACCTTGTTGGCCTGCCCGCTGATGTGTTTCAACGCAAAGGTGAAACTCTGCAAATATTCCACCCACTTGGCATGTTTGTGATTCAGCTTGTGCTGTTGCATCACATACTGCAATGCAGAATTATTCGAGAACAAAACAAATTCATTCCCCAGCAAATAGTGTCTCCAATGCTTCAGTGCTTGGACGACAGCATAGAATTCCTTGTCGTAGGATGAATATTTCTACCTGCTTTCATTCAACTTCTCGCTGAAAAATGCAACAGGTTTATCCTCTTGGCTAAGTACAACTCTAATAGTTGTACCGCTAGCATCATAGCGAACCTGAAAAAGCTTTTTAAAATCTGGCAATCTCAGGATCGGTCTCTCTGTGATCTTCTTCTTTAGTAGCTGAAAACTCCTCTCTGCTACATCAGTCCATTGAAAAGGCTGACTGGCCTTTTTGATAGTGTCTAACATAGGTGCGCAGATTTCACTAAAATTTCTTATAAATTTCCGGTAAAAACTCGCCAGCCCATGAAATCTACGTACCTCAAATAAGCTTTTCGGGGATGGCCAATTGACTATCGCTACAATCTTTTCCGGATCCATCTTCAACTCGTTTTCTGCTATTACGAAGCCCAAATAAACTAACTCTTTTTGCAAAAAAGTACACTTTTTCAGATTTATCAGCAGCTTATAATGCTACAATTTTTCCAACACTTTTCGAACATGTCGAAAGTGTTCCTCCCTTGTCTTGCTGAAAATTAATATGTCCTCTACGTACACTATCACAAAATTCCTGATGTATTCTTTCAGCATTTCATTCATTAACCACATAAAGGTACTGGGTGCATTGCTCAGTTCGAATGGCATAACCAGCCACTCATACAGTCCCTCATTAGTCTTGAAGGTTGTCTTCCACTCATCCCCCTCTCGAATTCGAATATGATGATACCCACTTTTTAAATCGATCTTAGAAAAATATGCTACCCCACTTAGGCAATCCATCATGTCGTCCATCCGTGGCAGTGGAAATCTGTACCGGATAGTGATCTTGTTGATGGCCCTTGAGTCTGTCCACTTCTTCCACTCTCCTCCTTTCTTAGGAGCGAGAACCGTTGGAACTGCGCAAGGGCTCAAACTCTCCCTTATCAACCCTTTGTCTAGCAGTTCCTACACCTGCTTTCTAATCTCCTCATTTTCTTTGGGGCTCATTTGATATGCTACCTTATTTGGAAAACTTGCTCCGGGTATGAATTCAATATGATGACTTATGCTTCTTTTGGGGGGCAGTTTATCTGGCAAGTCATCCACCACTATATCGGTAAACTCCTCCAACATCTGCTGAATTTCTGTGGGCAAATATGACACCTCTGTGTGTAGCAGTACCGTCTTTTCTCTTATTACAGAAGCATAGCTTACATTGTTGTCATCAACTTGTTTCAGAAACTATTTCCCGCTCATTAACAATGCTCTTGTCTCACTTGTCCCCGCTGTCTCTTCATCTTTGATGGGCACAAGTGTATGCTTGATCCCATCTTTGACAAACTTATAACATTTTGTCTTTTCGTCATGTACCACCTTCCTGTCATACTGCCATGGCCTGCCTAGCAGTATGTGACATACATCCATCGGCATTATGTCACAAATGACTTTATCCTTATATTTGCCGATATGAAACTCCACCTCAGATTGCTCATCTACCAGTAACTGCCAACTTTTCCACCATCTCTGTGGCCACCAAATTATCTGTACTTCCACGTCGATAATCAGCTTACAACACTTACCGTGTGACTTACAAATCGTCCGAAACAAAGCTTTCCGCTGAGTTTTTTTAGATGTTTCTTTAGCTCGTTTCAGCAACACCTTATTCAAAACTAGGGCTTCCCCTGTTTCTGGCGCATTTTCTGCTTCTTGGGGAGGTGCCCCTGCTTCTTCTGGTTGTGCGACATATGCACCCCTTTGTCCAGCTTTTTCTACCTCAGGGCATTCAAACGATCTATGTCCCCACTTGTGACACCTGTAACGTTGATAACCAGCTCCTCTGCCTCGACCGTTTCCCCTGCCTCGCTAATATGGCCTACCACCTCTCGTGCTGTCACCTTTTTCTACTGTTTCAGAAGCTTTAGAACTGTTGCCTTATTCATTACTGCTAGTAGTTCACCCTCTGCCATAAGACTATCCTCTTCCTCTGCCAGTTCCCCATCCTCTCCTAGAATTTTGTTTTCTGGCAATTTTCTATTCTGCTTTCATAGCACTCTGATACGCTTCTTCAATGTTTTTCGGAGAAAGAATGCTAATTTCATTTAAGATTTATAACCTTAAACAATTTACATACCTGGTTGTCTTCTCCGGGTGTCCTCTGTATAACTGGCCCTTAAGTTCACTCGGTAAAACTCTTCAGTGTACTCCCTTACTGTCATCCCTTTTTGTTTTAGATTTTGCACTTGCCTGTGTAGTGCAATCTGGTAATCCTTAGGCAGAAATTTACCTTTCAACTTGGCCACCATCCTGGCCCATTTCTTGAACAGCAACTTGTTCAATCTCCTTCTCTCTATTTCGACACTATCCCACCACAGGGCTATGTGTCACTTCAACTTTGTCGCAACAAAATTAACTCTGCAGTCTTCACTGACCTCCTCACATTCGAAATACTTATCCAGCTCGCTGATCCAGTCCAACAGAACCTCTATGTACAAGCTGTCGTCATAATTTGGGAGTTCTAGTTTGGGTTTTCTGCTTGCTAATAAGGCTGATCTCAACATCCTCATCTCCGGTCCTTCCTCATCTGATCCATCTGCTGTCGCTACATCTTCTTCTTCGCTATCATCACCTACCTCTGGATCCCTTCTTCTCCCTGCTTCGATTGCCTCCAAACGGACAGTAAGAATCTTGATCTCCTCTCTCAGTCCTTCCTCTGCTATCCTTCGAACACCTCTTCCACGACCTCGTCTTCCTACCTCCATTTCTTTAGCTAATTCAAAATCCTGCTCTGATACCACTATGATGGGACCAGCCCAAATTCCGCATGGTTCCGCACAACAAAGATTTTAATGAACACAGTATTATATTAACCACCAATTAAATGATTTAAACAATGATTAAGTTGTGGATTAAACAGTTGTGGTTTGTGACTTAACTTCGGATATTTTTGGACTTTGGTAAGGTGGTATTTATGACTGTAGTTATTGTCACTGTACTGGCGCCTTGGTTTGCGTTTCCCGCTCCTTGGTTCTTACCAAAACCTTTCCTCCTATTGTTGCTTGGTCATTTATTCTCTTCGTTTCTTCGGCGCCAAGGGTTTGCTCTGTAATTCTTATGTTGCCTTTGTATGATGCTACGCTGCGACTATGTGCACGCTCGTCAGGGGCTACTCTGCCTGAAAGTATGGCACCTGCATTTACCTGGGTAACTTGTGGTCTTTGCTCTTTGTGCACAGGATGGTAATTTTGTTCGCATGTGTGAGTATATGTTTATAATTCTCATGCGGCTGCTTGACTTAACTTCGTTCCATGGTCATTGTTTGTTCTAAGGTCGTTTTGCTGGTTAAACTCAGTGGTTTTGTGCATGCATTTAGGTTGCAAAGCGGTGGCACTCTTTTGTTTTCAACTTCACTTCAGGTAACTTTGACCGTCCATGATTTACTCTATTCCCTTTGTTGTTCTATCTCTAACTGAACTCGCTCCTTTGTCTCAGTCGGTATCTAAGATTTTGTGGCTCAATGGCTTGCGCTCTATCTACACTGCGAACCCTCCAAGTAAGGAAAAGAATCTCTCTCTGTGCATGAACTTACTCGTTACTTTTTCCTTTCATGGTCGACAACTATACTCACAATCTTGTCCTGGTTCACTTGCAGGTTGGGGGTTTGCTAATGGGCGTGTCTGGCGTAGTCACCTTGGCTTTTGCTTGGTAGGCTTTGTCACCATCATCAATTTTGTTTTTAAAGTTAGGGCCTGTAGGTTCTGATTGTTTGGTTTCCTCAATACTTGTCCGTGGATGTCCCTCTGCTGTAGTCAAGCATCCTTGGTCGATTTAATGCAATCTTCATTGTGTTTCGCTACTTTGTGTTTGTAAATTTGTATTAAATGGAAGCCGTCCCAAAACCCTTGTCTAGGGTTTGTTGGTCGTTAGGCTTTGTGACTGCTTGTAGGGTTATGTTCGGACCCTATTATGTATATACAGGCATTTCATTTTATAATGGAAAGAAATTACAAAGAATTCGTTTGCTTTAAGTTACCTCTGTTCTAAATGTGGTTGCTCGACTGTTATTTATCTCGTTCTGGTTTGGACTCCCTCGAACCGTGCCTGGAATTCTTGTGCAGTTTCCTTGACTACTTTTAATAATTTCAAAGATGAAAATGATAGAACTACGCCTGTAATATGGTTGTTACTTGTGGTTTCTTCAACAACTAGAAAACATAGATAGACATACTAGTGTTTGTTTTAGATGGATGGATGAAATTATTCTTTGTCTTTTATTGTTGTGTGCATCGGCTCATTTCATCCGAACTACTTGTAGTTATACTTGTCTGTTTCGGTCGTGATTTCTCTTAATGTGTTACCAACCCTTGTTCTGGGAATTCGCGTATAGTCCTTGTTGTTTGAGTTTTGTTCCTTTCTAAAAGAAAATGAAACAGAAAGTCTGCATGCACCATATTGCCTATTCTAGTTGTTCAATGATTTGGAAGTAAAGAAACATTATGGCTATTACAGATGGATTCGAATGAATAAAATTGTCTGCTCTTTTTATTATGGATACTTGTATGCTGAACCTTTTGAATGAATTACAATCTTCCCTTTGTACTATTTGTTCACAGTTGCCTGAACTTTGTGTAGTTACTTTCAGTTTCAATTCTATTAGTTACGCAACTGCTTATGCATTCAGTTCTATTCACATTACAAGATTTCATACTTGACATTTTTTTCGTTTTTTCCTAAAATGAAAGAAACAGTTATATAACTATTGTTTATTAAAGACAGACAAGACAATGACCCTAACTAAAACTGAAATTAAAAAAGAAACAAATTCCTACCTTCTACTTTGAATTTTTAAACATAAAGAAACCAATCATTGTTAAAACCTTCCACCTTGGTGGAGACCAACACCTGGTCATGGTGCCCTAGCTGGATGCTCCTGCATCACAAAACAATTGTCATATCCCTACAACAAAGGAAATAAGCCTCATAATTTTTTTTTTACGCATGCATATTTAAATTATGGATTTTGAAATATTTGATACTTAATTGTGTTTTGGATACACATGTCGCACCCTTATGGAGGACCATACATTGAAAACTTAGGTTATCACACGTGATTTCATTAGCACATGATTAAAGGTTGTAATGGTACAAGGCGTAATGAATTTCTAATTAATAGTCTTGGCTACCGGGAAGTTGGCAGGAGTAGGGCTCTGGATCCTTCACTGTGTTGTCCAGTTGTTGACTTTGCCTCAAAAGCATCAACCCTTCATTGACAATTCGCTGATATGGAGCATGATCCAACGACGATGGGGGTTACTTCATGCTTTTGGTTTGGTCGAGGGTTTGTTCTCTGTCATTTGTTTCACCTCTACAATCGCTTTCCCAACTCCAAACTTTGGCTTCAGAGCATGTACAGGTAATCTCGCTCCTCGACTTCCCAATTCATTACACTGTTACTCCAGAGTTCTCTGTTATAGTTATGCTTCCATATGTCTTACTTGCCAGATTTGCAAGGAGGGTTTTTAAGTTCTGATTCCAGAGGCATCGTTTCAAGGTCTCAACCCTCAGTCTAGGTACAGGGCTTTTCTGTCACTACACTCTTGCATACATTTCTATGTTTTTCATTGTGAATATGTTAACAAGTTCATGGGTTTTTCTAGGTTCCGCGGAAATCTTCAACCTGCATGCAATGGGTGTTCGAGGGCGAGGCTCCCTTCCAAAAACCGGCTCTAAGGTTGCAGACCAGACCTTCCTCTGGCCTTCGGGTAATGTGAACACTGTGTTCGAAGCTACTTCTGGTTCCTGGTCTAAGGCATCTAGCTGTATTGAGCTATGAGGGTTAAGGAATTTCTTAATGAAAGTTGTTATCCATATTGAATAGGATTTTGGGTCGAATTTCCTTGGTCATATGCCTTTCTCGTCGGTTCTCGATTTTGGATATATATTCTTTTGTATAATGTTATACACAGAACTTTATTCTTGTGGATTTATGAACTACTACGAGGGTCCTTACCTCGGATTTTGAAGTTTTAGACTGTAAGAACTTTTCCTTTAATGGCAAGAGATTTTTTTTAAGTTTCTATGTTGAAAATGGTCGGCACGTTTATGGGTTTTACCTTAGAATGATAATATCACACTTAGTGAAATTTTGATGACTATAATGCGTTATTTTCTCTAGAAGTATAAGTAGTTTTCTTCTCTGTTATTTCCATTTGAGAAGCAGGTTTCAATTTCCTACTTGTTCTGTTAGTCTGTAGTGTGCCATGTCTCTTTGATTTATTGGTCACAAGGTGGAACCTGTACTCCGCAAACTCAGAATATTGCTTTACGACGACTATCCGTGTGCAGGGTTTAGGGTTTCCAGTTTGATTTATTTCCAAGTTTGGTTGTTATCTATTTAATTTAGGACTGATACATGCTCGTCGAGTTCTTTAAATTGCTTTCTGGTTTATTTAGTTAACTATTAGGGTCGGCCTCCGGGTTTTGTTTGTCCCAATGCTTGTTAACAACAAGGGTCCGACTTGAAGTCCCTAATTGATTGATACTAACCGATAATGATTTGATTCAAATAATCTTTTGAGTTTGTAGTTTTTCTCTGGGCCAAGGCATCTTTCGACCACTGGCAAGTAATTCCTACAATTATTTGTTTTCCTGAATTCTTGAGGGTTTACTTACAGTAACCCTAGTGAAAAGAGTTCTTCTCGAGAAACTTTGTTCCCTCTATTGAGCAGAATGTGTAAGACATTTTCCAGGTTATAAATTTCTTGGATGAGTTTCTAGCTTCTAATTTTATTGGTTATTTAATTCTTTCTATCGGCATGCCATTTCAGTTCAGTTTACACCTTAAACGCTTCTGACTTAAGCATGTGCTAGAGTTTAATTATTTATTAGCATGAATACTACTGTTTTATTTATATTTATTTACCAGCATACATATTCCATTTCTATATACCTTTCCATCAATAACTTAACACATCCCTGGTTCAAGCACTCAATCGTTCGACAACATGCATAATCTATTCCAGAATATCTTTGATCTATAGCATGAATACTCCTGTTTTTCGAGAATGCATTTAACCTACAAGAAGAGTTATATACTTATCTGGCTTTAGAAGTTATTCATTGTTGATTTATTGAACCAGAACAATCATTTGTTACCGAATTTTCCTCCCAACCTTGAGACTCGCTTCCAAGCCTGAGTCTCCCCCTGAGCTGCTGCTCTCTTGTAGTAGGACTAGCAGTCCTTGTCACAACTATCTGGTCTCAACCAAACGTAGCTTATCAATTATGTCTGACATATCAGCACATAAAATTTTCCTTTTCTTTTTCTCACTCTCCTCACTTATCTCAGGTACCTCTACCCTCTTGATCTTTCTTGAGAATAAATCTCCTAGGAGGTGGTTAGGGATAGGTAACCGCCTTCCCTAACTACCTATCATGTGAGAGTTTCAATTTTGTCATAAAAACATTTGCTTCATGCACAATTAATCAAAATAATAAATATTTAAACTTAAATAGTAATATCCAGTTTGTTTTACTGCAGTAATTAAATATTTACAATTGATGGGGTCATCACATCTCCCCCCCTAAGATTAAACATCGTCCTGATGTTTCTCTGCTGCAAAAAGATCTGGACAAGCTTCCCTCATAACCTGTTCATCCTCCCAGGTGGCCTCCTCTGGTCCAAAGTGTTGCCATTGCACTTTAACTTGGGTGATAACTCGTTTCCACAACATTACTTCTCTCCGATCGAGTATAACTAGAGGTTTGACCGAGAACTCTCCTTCTGGTTCGACCTACACACAAGAAAAATTTAGTGAGTTCTTTTCCTTTAACAACTTTATCTTGGCAGATTTATTAAAATTTAAATTACCTAAATATCTTTCCAATTGATTATATGTTTAGGATCATATATATACTTTTTCAACTCAACATGGAAAATGTTGTGCACACATATGTGGCTGGGCAAGGCGAGCTGGTAAGCCACCGATCCGATTCGAGCCAAAATATGGAAAGGACCATAGAATCGGGGTGCTAATTTAGCACATTCGCTCCATTGTAATATACTCTTCTTGGCTCATACACGCACATAAACATGATCTCCAATTTCAAATTACTAAAAAATCCTCTTTCGATCAACAAATTTATTTTGTCAGCCTTGTGCAGCCTTTAAACTGGAATGCACTTTTTTAACCATCTCCTCCATTTCTTTTAACATGTCTGGTCCTAACATTAATTTATCCTTTGTCCCTCCCCAACTCGAAGGTGTCGTTCACTTGCGTCCATACAATACTTGAAACAGACTCATTTGTAGCGATGTATGGTAACCATTGTTATAAGCAAACTCTACCAAATGTATGTAATCCTCCCATTTGGATGGTTATTTAATTACATAAGTTCGCAACATATCTTCCACTACCTAATTTACTCGCTTGGTCTGTCCATCCATTTGAGGGTGGTAAGAAGTGATGAAATGTAATTGTGTGCCTAAACCTTCAAATAAAGCTTTTCAGAAAGCTAATGTAAATTTTACATCACGATTGGAAATTATGACTTTTGGTAATCCATGTAATCTAAAAATGGCTTGCATAAATATGTTAGAAATTTGTACAGCCTTATACGTTGGATGTACCAGTATGAAGTGATCAAACTTGCTCAACTTATCCACTGCCACCATTATCAAATCATTTTGCTTTTTAGACTTAGATAGTCCTATAATAAAATCGATGGAAATGGTATCCCACTTCCATTCTGGAATAGGAAACGGATGCAACAATCCGACTGGGTGTCTGTGTTTCACTTTGACTTGCTGAAATTCTAGACAACGATCCAAATACTCAACTAGTTCCTTCTTCTTACCAGGCCAGAAATATTCGTTTCTAAGTGTGGTAATTATTTTCTGGTATCCGGGGTGGCCTGCATACAAAATTTTATGATATTCGTATCAAATTAAGTCTTTAATATTTTTCTGGTTAGGTACATACATTATCCCTTTATAAATTAGCATGACATCTTTATCTATCACATATCCCAGCTCATGTTCATTGCTGTTTGATTTTTTAGCTTTCTACCATAAAAATCGGTATTCTAGATCAAGCCTGGCTGCCTCTTTGATCGGCTCATTAAAGGTAGTTCGCATCTCACTGAAAGAGACCTCGTAAATACAATGTACCTTTTGACTTAAGGCATCCGTGACACCATTTTCCTTACCTTTCAAGTGCTTGATTTAAAAATCAAATCCACTTAGAAAGACAACCCAATGATCTTGCCTAGCATTCAAAGTGGGATGCTTAAAATAGTTAGTTAAACTAAGATGATCTTTCATTAAGAGAAATTTTTTACCCATCAGGTAATGTCACCACATCTTTAATGCATGAATGATTATTGTTAGCTCTAACTCGTAGGCTGAATATTTTTTCTCGTTCTCCTTAAGCTTCCTGAAATCATAAGCAATCACTTTTCCCTCCCGCATTAACACACCAACAACACCTTCCTTGCTGGCATCTGTACAAACCACATAGTATTTATTTGAGTCTGCAATGTTTAAAATAGGAGTGGTGGTAAGTAAATGCTTAGGCTGATCAAAACTCTTTTGACACTCCATAATCCACTTAAAAGTTTTTCCTTTCTTCTGTAGGGAGTTAATGGGGTAGGTTACCCTGGAAAATCTTTCAACGAATCACTTGTAATACTCGGTTAGACCCATGAATGACCTTATATCTTCCACGTCCTTTGGGACTGGCTACTCCATTATAGTTTTTATCTTTTCCGGGTCCACAACAATTCCATCCTTGGTAATGATATGTCCTAGATACTGGATTTGTTCTTTAAAGAAATCACATTTGTTGTATTTAGCATACAGTTGATGTTCTCTTAGAATTTGCAAAACTATCCTGAGATGTTTTTTATGTTCTTCTATATTTCAAGAGTAAATTAATATATCATCGATAAAAATTAACACAAATTTATCCAAATACTGATGGAATATATTGTTCATGAGACACATGAAGGTTGCGGGAGCATTAGTTAGCCTGAAGGGCAACACAATGAACTCATAATGTCCATAATGAGTTTTAAAGGTTGTTTTAGCTATATCTTCTTCCTTAATTCTGATCTGATGGTAACTCGAACGAAGGTCGATCTTTGAAAACATGGTTGCACCCCTCACCTGATCAAACAGCTCGTCTATACGAGGTAAAGGGTATTTATTTTTGATGGTCAGTTTATTTAATTGGCAGTAATCCATGCACATTCGCAGGGTTCCATCCTTATTTTTAACGAAAAGCACTGGGGCTCCCCAAGGTGATACACTTGGGTGGATGTACTTTTTATCAAACAGTTCTTGTAACTGCATTTTTAATTTTGTCAACTCCAGTATACTCATGCGATAAGGAGCTTGGGATACCAGAGCAACTCCCGAAATCAACTCAATGGTGAAGTATATATCTCTTTTTGGAGGAAGTCCCAGAATTTCCTCAGGAAACAGGTCTAGAAAATTCTGTATTACAGACATATTTTCTAGAGAAAAGGATTTTTCTTTTGAATTAGCATATCCTACCTGTATCACATAAATTTGACATCCTTTTCTGATACACTTTTCTAACTGAGAGGCTGTTACAAGTCTTAATTTTAGAGGTCTTAATATGCCTTGAATTTCCTACCTCTTTCCCTCTTCGTCCATATAGCTAATAGCTTTGGTTTTACAGTTAATGAGGGACCAATTCTTTTCCAACCAACCCATTCCTATTATGATATCATAATATCCTAGGGGAAATACATTCATGTTTGCCACAAGAGGCTGACCTACTATTTTTAAGGGGTAGCTGCTGACCTTGGCCATCAACCTTCTCTTTGCTATGGCTAGTTGTACTAACCAAGGAATTTTAAACTTAACAGCTTGCAAACCACATTGTTCTACTATCTTAGGCTAATATAACTCAAAATAGCTCCTGGATCAATTAAAATAGATATGGTTGTAGAAATTTCTGTTTTCCCACCCCGGTTTTCAGTTTCTCCTTATTTCTCCCATGTAGTTAAATGCCCATTCCCATAACCATACATTTAACAGACTGAAAAAAATAAATATTGCTGAAAACACAAATTCTGGAAATTTTTCAGAATGCTGGAAATTGCAGAATTAAAAATCAGCAATCAAAAACAACCATTAAAACACATTAAAACACTGATATTTTTGGTCAACTTGACCCTGGAAAAACCCCCTACAACTCTTGGGGAAAACCAGTTTGAGAGCTCTTCTTTATTTTTGAAAATTGTCTTTTTACAGTGAGAATTATTTAGCAAAAAATCAGCAAGCAAATTTACAACTTATCTCCTTTCCCGTGCCTCACAGCAATCTGGAAATTACATCAAATAGGACAGCAATAAATGCTGTACGACCTCCGTTTTGTGTGCAGAAAAATCAGCAAACTGCTCCTCGATTTTTGTGCAAAAATCTGCCTTTCACTATGTGCTGAATCAGCTGTACAAATCTGCTCAACTGCTACCTTGGAATGTGTGCCAAGCTGCTGTCTCCTTCTCCTCCCTGCTCAGAAATCTCTCTTGTTCTCTTGCTCTCCTTCTCCCAATCTGCTCATGAAAGAATGAATGACCTTTTCCTCCTTTTCCTCCTTTAATATAACTCCAAGTGACTTTTGGGTGATCCAAGTGATTTTTGGGTGATCTCTAAATCCAATGACTGAAATAGATTTAGATCAATGGCTGAGATTAAATGCTCATTTAAATCTCACTTTCTATTTTTTAATTCACCCCACTTTAATAAAGACCCACTTAGTCATTTATTTCCAAAGTCACTTTTCCTTTCTAATTTTTCATTGACTTTATAAAAGTTACTTTAAAATTAGACTTAGTAACTTTATCACTTAAAGTCACTTTTAAATTAGATTTAACTTTATAAAATTATAAAGTCACTTTAGGAGAAAAATTAAATTCTTTTGGACACTTTTCCCTAGGCCAAAGATCAAAGCCTAAGGGAACCACCTGTCCTCCGGTACCAAATTTCAACACTCCCTCTTACCGAGGAAGGTGTTCCTCACCACACCCATCTTGTCTCTGAAGTAGACATGCTTGCCCCGTGGTAAGGCTTTGGTAAGGATATCTGCAACCTGCTCATCAGTGGAAATATACTCAAGCTTCACAACTCCCTTCTGAACATAGTCTCTGATGAAATGATATCTGATCCCGATATGCTTTGACCTGTCATGAAATACTGGATTCTCCGTGAGTTTAATGCAACTCTGATTATCACAGTAAATCACTGAAGGTCTCAACGGCTGACCAAATAAGCCAAACAACATCTTGCGAAGCCAGATAGCCTCACAACTAGCTAGACTGGCTGCCATATACTCTGCTTCCGCTGAACTCAGTGCTACTGACTGCTGCTTCCGGCTGAACCATGACACTACTGCTGAACCCAACCCAAAACAGCACCCTGAAGTGCTCTTCCTATCAGAAGCACAACCTGCCCAATCAGAATCAGTGTATCCTGTCAATCTCACTCTATCTCCCTGCCTGTAGTCCAGACCATAATCCACTGTCCCCTGCAAGTACCACAAAATGTGTTTTGCAACCACCCAGTGAACCTTCCTAGGCTCACACATAAACTGACTCATCGTGTTGACTGCAAAACAGATATCTGGTCTAGTGTTGACCAAATACATCAAGGAACCAATCAGCTGCATGTACAATGTGGGATCCACCAACTCGGAATCCGAAGCATGAAGCTTCTTCCAGTTGGTGATCATCGGTGTCGACATGGGTCTACAATCCTCCATGTGGAATCTGCTAAGGATGTCCACAATATACTTCCCCTGCCCCTAAGGGAACCACTTGTCCTTCGGTACCAAATTTCAACACTCCCTCTTACCGAGGAAGGTGTTCCTCACCACACCCATCTTGTCTCTGAAGTAGACATGCTTGCCCCGTGGTAAGGCTTTGGTAAGGATATCTGCAACCTACTCATCAGTGGAAATATACTCAAGCTTCACAACTCCCTTTTGAACATAGTCTCTGATGAAATGATATCTGATCCCGATATGCTTTGACCTGTCATGAAATACTGGATTCTCCGTGAGTTTAATGCAGCTCTGATACCATGTAGAAATTTCTGTTTTCCCACCCCGGTTTTCAGTTTCTCCTTATTTCTCCCATGTAGTTAAATGCCCATTCCCATAACCATACATTTAACAGACTGAAAAAAATAAATATTGCTGAAAACACAAATTCTGGAAATTTTTCAGAATGCTAGAAATTGCAGAATTAAAAATCAGCAATAAAAAACAGCCATTAAAACACATTAAAACACTGATATTTTTGGTCAACTTGACCCTGGAAAAACCCCCTACAACTCTTGGGGAAAACCAGTTTGAGAGCTCTTCTTTATTTCTGAAAATTGCCTTTTTACAGTGAGAATTATTCAGCAAAAAATCAGCAAGCAAATTTACAACTTATCTCCTTTCCCGTGCCTCACAGCAATCTGGAAATTACAGCAAACAGGACAGCAATAAATGCTGTACGACCTCCGTTTTGTGTGCAGAAAAATCAGCAAACTGCTCCTTGATTTTTGTGCAAAAATCTGCCTTTCACTATGTGCTGAATCAGCTATACAAATCTGCTCAACTGCTACCTTGGAATGTGTGCCAAGCTGCTGTCTCCTTCTCCTCCCTGCTCAGAAATCTCTCTTGCTCTCTTGCTCTCCTTCTCCCAATCTGCTCATGAAAGAATGAATGACTTTTTCCTCCTTTTCCTCCTTTAATATAACTCCAAGTGACTTTTGGGTGATCCAAGTGACTTTTGGGTGATCTCTAAATCCAATGGCTGAAATAGATTTAGATCAATGGCTGAGATTAGATGCTCATTTAAATCTCACTTTCTATTTTTTAATTCACCCCACTTTAATAAAGACCCACTTAGTCATTTATTTCCAAAGTCACTTTTCCTTTCTAATTTTTCATTGACTTTATAAAAGTTACTTTAAAATTAGACTTAGTAACTTTATCACTTAAAGTCACTTTTAAATTAGATTTAACTTTATAAAATTATAAAGTCACTTTAGGAGAAAAATTAAATTCTTTTGGACACTTTTCCCTAGGCCAAAGATCAAAGCCTAAGGGAACCACCTGTCCTCCGGTACCAAATTTCAACAATGGTTTGGTCGAAGATTTTACCTTCAAATTCTATCATGGTTGGTTGGTACTCCGTTTGGTGGTCTTCAAGGGCAATATTGATTTTTGGAATGCTTTTGGCCACTTCTCCTATAGTTGATGCTTCTTGAATCTGCAATCAATCAATTCCCTTGCAATTGGGACATTTTTTGATGTAATGCGGTCCTCCACATCCCCAACACTGTACTAGGGGTCTTTCTGCTATTTCTACTTTAGTTCTGCTCATCTTCTCATTAGTTTTGGACTCATTTGGAAGTCTAAATATGGATTGATTTCTATTCATATTTATGTTTACTTGCCCTTTATGGGGTTGCTTGTTGATTATGGCTTTATTTCCCTTGCTACCTCAAGGAAACTTAATTCCCTTTTTATCATCCCATTTTTTTCCCACGTATCCCTTTTGCCTGTTTTGTTGATAGAATATTCGAACCTTTCATATAACTTCGTCCATGGTCTTTGGGTTATCGAACTCGAGGCACTCTTTCATGAACAAAGACACACTGCTGATAAATTGTTGCACCTTTGCATTTTCCTCCTATATGTAAGGAACATATCGAAGCAAGGACGTAAAATTTGTTATGAACTCATCCATAGACAACTAACCCAATTGAAGATTGTGAAACTACTTTGCCTTTTCGTCATAAAATCTTTTAGTTAAGTATTTTTCCTTAAAATATCTTTGAAAATTTTCCCAAGTTACGCTCTTCTCATTCACTCCGCGCATAGTATTTACTTATTCCCACTGCAGGGTGGCCTTTCTTTGCAGCAGGAGATGGCCAAGCGAGCCTTTAAGTTAGCATCGTATTCATATAGCTGAAAGTACTTATTCATATTAATAAGCCATGCTTTAGCTGCCTCTTCCTATTCACCATCAAAGAGGGGCAATTTTATTTTCCAAAATTCTCCTTACAGTTCTATCTTTTGTCTTTCTTGCGTTTTGTGTTCTGATGCATTATCAGATTTCTCTTCTTGATTTTCTTCACCGCCATCCGTTCCTAAATACTCGGTTCGAAATTCTTGTTCACTAGTCATTTTCCCATGCTTTGGCCTAGGAATTGGCAATCGTTGATTTTTTCTATCAGACAGACTCTTTATAATCTTTTCCTTCTCTTGCATCAACCTTCCATTATCTGCCCGCAACCAAGCCATCTCATCCTCTAGTTCTTGTACAATTTCCAAGATTGTAGTGTTGGTATTGCGTGGTTCTTCCCCTAATTGTACCCATACCTCAGGATTGGCTTCTGTTGGTGTCCTAAATTTATCTATTTTGACCCTATTCCCATAAGCTTGAACCTCTGTTTTATCTCTATTTAACCCTATCATTCTTGCACTAGACCAAGATAATCAGCTATTCCTACATATACTTTGTATTTCATAATTGAGATTTATTAAGTGCTGACAAATTACCGAAAGCATTGTGGGCATACCGAACCACTTGGAGAAACAACACAGGGCACACACCATATGAGTTGGTGTACGAGAAACAAGTCCTCTTGCCAATAGAATTCTAGATCAAGACTTTCGGGAATGAATTCCAATTGGGGATAGATCTCTCTAAAGCACAACATCAGCGTCTTCTACAGCTGAATGAGTTATATGAATTCAAAAGGGATGTTGTTCAACAGAACATCTTGGTTCAACAACAGTGCAAGAAGTGGCATGACAAGTCTATCCAGAAGAAGCAATTCTAACCATGTGATTGGGTGCTCCTTTACGATTCTAGATTCAAATATTTTAAAGGGAATTCCATACACGCTGGATGGGACCCTATGAGGTGGTCAAAGTGTTTGAAAATGGAACAGTATAGATCAAAACTATTGATGGACGGAATTATGTGTTCCTGGTAAATGGGCATAGATTGAAGGTATATTTTCAGCCCCTAACTAAAGGAGATTTTATGCAACAAGTCCAACAACAATCTGAAAAGGAGTTGGTAGGTGGTAACACCAACCTGTTGAATATTTGGTTCTTTCTTTTCCTCATTAGAAAGAAAAATAAAAAAATTACAAAAAAAATTCATGTAATTATGAAAATCAATTGACTGACATGATTGCAAAAGGATCAACCTGAAAACTAGCATGCTGGTAGGAAGATCGAAATTTCAATAAAAAGGGAATGTTACTTGATTTTTAGATATGTTGGCTGCCATGAAGAAGAAGCAAGTCCAAGGAACTCAGCCCTTACTGAAGTTTAGGGTAACTAGTAGGAAATTTTTATTTAAGTAAACACTTAATTACCGCCACAATTACTTTTTCTGCCACCAGTGCAAGCAGACCTTGAAGATAAAATTTTTCCTTTCTTCTATTTTCCTGTTTCATAATTCCCACTATTTTTCTTTTTCTAAATCCCCAATGAATTACCCTCCTCTTTCTTCTAAAGAAAACTACCCTTACCCGATCTCATAAAATCCCTCTATTTCCCTTGAATTTTTTCCACATCCCATTCTCATTTATCCCCCTTGGTGATATTGTTCTTGGAATCCTTGCAGTAATGTTCCTTCCCATTTTGAAAATCACCCCTTTCCCACTTCTTTATTCCCTCATAAATTGATTGCAAAATTTGATGCAGTCAATCCAGAAGGCATGCTCATGAAACACCAAAGGATGGCGAATAAAACTTTCCTTGTATATTGAGGCAAAAAAAAAAATTCCAACTACAGAATTGTGTTCTATCAGAATTGTTATTTTGGTAAAATCCTTGGTGCAAGATGCGCAGTGCAAGCAGGATCAGTGCAGGAGCGCAACCAACTGTGGAAGCAAGTGTAAAACAAATTTCACACAATACAGGAGCATCTTATGAAGAATGTTTATGGAATTTTATTACTCTTCACATGAGTGATTACTACATTGATAGATCATATCATTATAGATTTTAATTGATACTTTGTCTTATCATTTACTCACTTAGGAAATTTTTTAAAGTACAAGATATATTGAGTTCTGAAATCTAATTTTTTTTTTAATGGGTACTAAAATATGTCTTAGTTGAATTATGAGGTAGACTGTGGGATAGTACAGGTTGTCTGAAAACTCATAACTCACCTCCCTTTGAACCAATCTCCCATTACTTTTTCATCATTGTCTTACCTCCTAACCCGATCATTATGATCATTACACCATCGCCGCATAAGCCTCCGCCGCATCCAATCATTATTGCTCACCCGTAGCAGGATGATACATATTTGCATCTGAACCGAGGAGCCATTATTTTATCATTAAACATGATCAGTTGGATGGGACTAAAAAGACGAAGTATGGATCGACCTCTGCCATAAAATTCTCAACAACCGTTGGTATCTCTCACTAAAATCCTTTTGAGGTTATGACAGAGAATTGTGGCAAATTCGAACATGGCACCTATAAGGAATGAGCCATTGTCTTTGAAGGAGATAGAACAGACTGCGGAATACCGAAACAGTCTTGCACTATTGCAAGAATTCGGATTCCTTCCATTTTTGCAGAAGTTCGATGGCTTCGACATGGCCGTGGTGCTGGAGTTTGCGAAGATGTTTGAAGGAGGTCGAGCTAGGGTCAGCTCATTAGAATTCAAAGTCACGGAGGAGTCCAATGCGTGAGCTACAGGCTTGCCAACTACAGGGGAGAAATGGTTCAAAAAGGAGTGGCTTGAAAAGAAACGATGGCGTCAGTTTGTGAGTGATAAAAAGCTTAAAGTTAACTGGAAGAATGGGCTTCCGTAGAGCACCATGCTTGGAAAATGGCGAGACCTCTTGTACATACTATAAAAATTTGTGACCTGCGAGGGACGTTACACATTAGCATTCGTGTACCACATGAGATTGTTGTTGCACTTTGAGTCAGGGAAACTTATTAATTTTCCTTACTACCTGCTCCAAAGTCTTGAGAAAATGGCAAAAGGTGTGCAGAGTGGGAACGCAAGCCAAGTCACATATAAGCTATATCATCATGGGCTTATCACAATCCTCGTCAAGAAAGTGTTGGAAGAGAAGGGAGTGACCTCGAAGGCATTCCTGAAGGAGTTTCGGGCGAGGAGTGCAAGGAATTCTACTGGCACGAGTACAAGGAAGAAAAGGAAGGCAGAGACACTGTCCCCTGCCAAGCAAAAGGGTAAAAGCACGTCGGTGCAAGTGGAAAAGAAGTCTGCCCTTGGCAAGGAAAAGAAAAATCAGAACCTCGACAAGGAAGAAGACTGTCTCTCAAGGGACGAATCAGTATCAGTCAAGCTCTTTGATTGTGATTGATAAATCACCTCAGGGTTTGCCTAAAGACCATAACCTTTCAGTTCTTGCAGATGCAGTAGCCAACATCGTTGTAAACGGAGAGAACGTGGAAAAGGAAGACGACATATTGTTATCTACCCTTGTTCATAGATTAACAAAGAATAAGATGACACCGAGTGCAGAAGAAGTTCAGGAAAAGGGTCACGAGGATGATGAGTCATAGCACACAGAGACCCTCGACAATTTCGATGAACAAGACATCGAAACCCTCAATGTTTTTTATGAACAGGGTATTGAAGCCCCTGTTGGTTTAAATGAACAGGGTACTGAATCCCCTAAATAATTGGAAGAACATGGTATTAATAACCATGTGGAGTTAAGTGCAAAAGGTACTCAAACCCTTGGCACGAAGGCTGTGGAGGGCATCAAAACCCTTGGTGATAAGGAAAACTCGAGCATAGAAAATTTTGGCAATGTCATAATGCAAACGCTGGATGACCTTAATCTCGATAATGACGGGACTTGCTTGGAGTCCATTGCAGAGAAGGTATTTACACCAGAGGATCTGAGCACGGAGCCCTCTACCCTCTACCTCAACAACCAAATAGTGGAATTAGAGCAGCAAGTTCATGACCTGGAGGCTTTGAACCAGGTCATGAAGGAGCAAAATTGGCAAAAGCAAGGTGAGGTAGAGCTGCTCGCAGAAGTCAAGAAGAAGAAACAACAAGTGAAAGTATGGAAGTATTGGGCTTCCAAGTGCTACAAACACCTCAAGAAGGTGACTAATCAGTGGAAAGGTGCCCGAGGTAAAAAGCTAAAGGTAGTGAAAGCAGGGATAAATATTGAAGTACAGGATTGAGAGCTTGCCACCCATTTTTGAAGTTTTTTTGCAGAAGGTAAAATGTTGTGTGAGGACACAACATCTTAGGGATGGGATGATGTTGGTGTCCCAAATTGCTCTATTTTTACCCTATTCCCATAAGCCTTAACCTCTATTTTATCTCTATTTAACCGTCTCATTCCTGCACTAGTCCAAGATAATAATCTATTCCTACATATACTTCGTATTTCATAATTAAGATTTATTAAGTGCTTTATTAATTACTTTACATAGATTTCATACCTTTTAGTATCTCTTGTAATTTATGTTTAACTTTTGTAAAAGTAATTGAAGAACTAAATGTTAATCATTATTTAGCGTGATCAGTGCAAGAAGATTTCTGCATCGCCAATGATGCGGCTCCATGATCTCTGTGATATTCCACGACTCTTAGTTTGGTTGTGCACTATTTGAGGATGGACATTGGTGGCGTATAGTTAGGGATGCTTGCCAACAATATGGTCTACGACCAACAAAGTTCGTGCCTTATTATAACCATCAGTCGGTTTTGCAATGTTGTTTGTTAGTCCGTTCGGCCGAAAGGCTTGAATAGGAAATGAGTGTAATTAGCAGAATATGGCTAAGACCAAGAGGCTATATATAATGTAGACTGTAGGTAGAGCCAATCTAGTGCTCTCTAAGTTGTAATTTCGTTTACTTTGTAATTTTGTATCACCCTCGGTTCTAGGTTGGACTCATGCTATCATATATATTTGCTAATCAAGTTAATACAAGGAACGTGCCATGTTTTCTTCTCATTGTGTTTAATTTCTATTTCATGCGTGATTAAGTGTTGAACCGTTTCATTTCCTAAACGGGAACCGATCTGGTTAGCTAGGGCCCAACCAACCTAGCTCGTTTACCCTTGTGCTTTCACCATTTAGAAAGTCTATGTAAAAATTTATTCATTTTTAGTTGTGTGGCGTTGATTGCTCTTATGTTTATTTCAGAGTTCTGAGTTAAATTCATTTCATAGTCAAGCGTGAACGAATCCATAGTTTGGAAGTTTAATTAAGTTTATTTCTTTCTTGCAATTTCTTTCCTGCAAATTACTTTCTTGCAATTTCCTTCCTATGATTCCTTTCCTACAATTTTTGTCTTAGTTTGCTTCCGCTAGGGTCGTGCAGGAAGATTCTTCCTGTACTAGTGCATGTAGTTTCTTGCACTCTGGTTTTACTTTATAGCAAGTGTTACATTCCTTTTCCTGCTTATAATTTCATTTATTCCTGCAAGAAAACGTATTGTCAATTCAAGTAATCATTCTCAATGTTTAGAATTATACTTCTAAAGGATCTTTAAATGAATTAAGAAAGAATGCTATTACGAACACCATACTTTATACTTGCAGTTTATGACTTAAGAAAAAAAAACATAAATGTTATAAGTGAATTGCTGAAATTTAGTTGAGGCATGCAAATTATTTTGACTGCTTCTTGATTATTTTGAATTGTTTTTTCTTTATGAAGTTTACTTTCATTGCAAAGTTTAGTTAATTAAAGCATTCTTTTTCACATGTAATTTATCTCAGAATCTAGCTTGCAATTGCAATTATTTTCAACACTCCTTTTAATTCTTTCGAAAGTAAATTCGAAACTTTGGTGAAGGAAGCTTTGTCTCGGTGCAAGAGTTGGTCTCTTGTCATAGGAACAGAGTGCTCTAAGCCTTGAGGCTTAGATCACCTCCATAAAGACATAAGTCTTTAGTAAAGAAGGTAAAATATACTTTTTCACATAAGTACTGTACCTGCACTAGTGCAAGAAGATTGCAACAGTACAAGAACAGTTGCTTGGTGTAGAAGGAAGATAAATTGGGAAACAGATCTTTGCAAGGGCCCACTTGTTAAATTGTTAGCCATCTATACAGAAGATAAACATAGTATTTCATTTTAGCATTTAAGATTGCTCTCAGTTGTGTGAAAGTTCCATTACTTGATTTCCTCACAAATTATTCCTTTACATTCCAACACTAGAATTGCTTTGGTGTCGATTGTCTTTAAGGTTGTTTTCTGTCTAATTCTACAACATTTCATTTAAGAAGTAGGATTAGAAATAGGAAAATTTCATACCACTTCTGGCATTGCTTATGCTTCATCTCTAAGTTTACGAAACCCCTGGGTTGACAATTAAGTGTTGAGGAGTTTGCTTAAGTGCAATTCTTGCACCCAACAACTTCTTGAAAAGATGTCGGTCTTGTTCCTGTCACGGATCTATGAGGTGTAATTCCAATCCTCCTCATGCTAGCTGCTTTCTTTCTTTCTCTCTGTGTGCAAATCACAAACATTGTTAATCATATATTTCTAGAGGTCTCAACTTTGTAACTTGAGTGCTCTAATACCATTTGTCATATCCCTACAACAAAAGAAATAACCCTTATAAAAAAAAATTACACATGCATATTTAAATTATGGATTTCGAAATATTTGATACTTAATTGTGTTTTGGATACACATGTCGCACCCTTATGGAGGAAAATACATTATTAAACATAATACAATGGGACCAAATTTAAGAGAGAGAGGATGTGCATGCTTTTTTTAAGTTTTTCATTATTATATTTTAGTTAACATGATTGATCCAAAATATAGGTTCAATATTTTACAACCAATTAAGTTTTTTTTTTTAAGATACATTCTTAAACACAATACAATGGGACCAAATTTAAGAGAGAGAGGAGGGGTGAGAGAGAGAGAGAGAGAGAGAGAGAGAGAGAACAAATACATAGAGAGATAGAGGGACTCACAAGGGAGAAATGGAGAGAGAGTGAGGGAGATAGGAGAGGAGGGAAGACAAAGACGAGGAGAGGAGAGAGATAGGGAGAGAAGGGGAAGAGAGAGAGGGAGACACAAAGATGGAGGGGAGAGAGAGATGGAGAGAGGGATGGATATAGTGACAAATTTGGAGAGAGAGAGAGACAGAGACAGAGAGAGAGAAGGGTAAGAGAGTTATGGAGACAAAAGTATGGAGTGGAAAGAGAGAAAGAGAGAGGGAGGGAGATAGTGACAGAGTTGGAGAGAGAGAGAGAGAGAAAGAAAGAAAGATGGGGGAGAGAGAGAAAGGGAGGTGAAAGAGAAAGGGGGAGAGAGAGAAGGAGAGAGAGTTGGAGTTTGAGGAAGAGAGAGAGGGAGGGAATAATAAATGCATAGAGGGAGAAAGGTGGAGAGAGAGGGAGTGACAAGGGAGCAATGGAGAGAGAGTGAGAGAGAAGAGCGGAGAGAGAGAGAGAGAGAGAGAGAGAGAGAGAGAGAGAGAAGGGGAAGAGAGAGAGAGAGGGAGAGAAAGAGGGAGGGAGAGAGATAGATAGATATATAGAGAGAGTGTGTATGTTTATGAGGTGAGATAGACAGAGGGAATAAGAAAGAGACACATAGATATAAATATAGATATTATATAGTATTATATAACCAACCTAGATCTATCTTAACCCTGTATCTATCAAGCGTTGAGAGGGATCATATCTCTCGAGGTGCAATCCTTTCCTCAAGTCTTGCACTCAAAAATAAGGTGAGATTGGATCCCTCTTGGTGCTTGACAGACCTGGGCTTAAGATGGATCTAGGCTAGTTATAAAAATAATTAATATGAGTTAAACATATGTGCATTTAAAAAAACATGTAATATGGTTATTTACCATGGATATTCTCAACCTCTAAGTGCGCTTTGTTACAATGCCATGGGTGAGTACCGACTTACTAATACCACATCCACAAAAAACCATATCTCATGTTCATATGGAACATTGTTCATATGACATATTTGTAGTTAATGAATTTAATTGAAATAGAATAAAGGGCATAACTATTTATGAAATAAATGTCAACCTTTACTTTATAAATACTACTAAAAATATTCTAGAATATTCCATAGAGATTAAATCCATACCGTCCATCTAATAACTAGCACAACCATGTAAATTAAATGGTGGTTAAATGCGCAATCAAAATATTTATATCATTTGTAAAATCGAGGATTTGTAGTGCCACTACAAAGGTGAAGGTTGAAAATGAAAAATATATATGGAAACCCTTGATTTCATCCATTATATTGTGTATATGACAAAGAATATTCTTATATTAGTGAATCTAGACGATACATAATTTTTTACTTAAAATATATATATATATATATATATATATATATATATATATATATATTCTAAAATAAACGACACTTATTTGAATAATTATCCATAATTAAATTAAAATTCTAAAAGTCTTATTCCAAAATAAACACACTTGTAAAAATAATTAATTTTAAAACTTATATATTATTAAAAAAAACTTATAAATTTAATTAAAATCTATAATTTTTAAGTAATTAAATTCAAATATTTTTTTTTTAAATGGGCGGGGCTAGTTCCCTACAGAAGCATCATGGGCCCTCTTTTTTTATACATATATTACAAATACGTGTCAGAACTACGCTGACAACCGTCAAATCATTGATTAATCACCATGGACACACATGAACGCCAGCATCAGGGCAAATGGGCTGCGGCAGCAGCGCTGCAGGATTCGAAACGGGTCGGGGGGTGTGCAAACCATCTACCTCAACCGTCATAACATGCACATCGCATGCAATTAAATTCAAATATATAACCTGATAATTAATAAAATCAAATTTATTAAAAACGTAGTACTCATAATCGAGTGAGATTGATATTACAAATAAAAAAATAAAATAAATTAATTAAATCAATATTAACCATTTTGAAAAGCTATTTATTTTCTAACATTTAGTGACATAAAGTCTACAGTGTAGGTAATATTTACCTATGTATCATTATCATTCATTTTCCGTTGTAATCACATGAAAGTGAGAAAATGCCCAAATAATTTCGCGTGTAGAATCATGACACTCCCGTTATTTGTCTTTAGAGAATTAGATTTATTTGTCCTTTTCGTTTGTAGTACACTATAACTTCGGGTTTATACGTGGAACTCCATTAAAGCGATAATGGTATAAGAAAAAAATTAGGTTCTCATATCCATTCATATTTTTCGTATGAGGTTGGATTTTAAAATTTAAAATGTTTTTTTATTAAATATATTTATATATAGATTTTTTTGGTTTGTCAAGTTGTTCGAATTTGATTTTAATTTTGACCTCTGGCTTGAGAATCTCAAGGAAAATTTTAAGGGTTAATATGTGTGGGGGTTAATTTTCTATGCTTTTTCCAAAAAAAAATCGCTAACTTTTTTTATTTAATATAGAAATATTTTACCTTAAGAATCGCTAATTTTTTATATAGAGATTATATAAAATTATTAAAATATGAATGTATTTACAAACATATTTCCAAACATTTTACAGATTGCATATTACGTACTAATAAGATTCTTCAAGGTTTTTAAACTTTAAAAAAAATATCATCCTTAAAATTTTCACTGAAAGCGCGACCTAGCTAGGGATCGCAGCTAGCATGGGCCACACCAACCCTTAACATGACTAGATTTTTTTCCCACGGAGTTTCAAACCGTTGACCTTCCCAACACTATCTATTCTACCCGGTCGCCATATTTATATATAAGTGAAATACTTTATGTATTATGGTTTTGGTTTTGATCTATATTAAATAAGTTCTAATGTTATGATAGTTTAGTGTTTTCTTTTTTGGCTTGAACCATGAGATATTTGAATTTTGAAATTCATGATTTATATAATATTTCATAACACAAGAATCATCATTTAAGATATTATTATTTTTTTCAACTGAAGAAATTGCGCTTAGAGCAACTTTGAGGTGTACATAGTCTTGTCCAGAATTGGACCATAAAACTTGTGGAACCAAACTTCCCCACCTAACTAATGGAACACAACTACAAGATTTGCTATTTAAACTATTCCTCGTAGACAATTATGATAGGTTAATTTTATTTATATATATTAAATATAAAATTAAATTGTAATTATGTTTTAATATTCAGGGTTTATGCATATAATTAAATGTTTTTAAATATTTATTGAGTTGTGAGTTGACAGTGAAGTGTATCGTGAAGGTATTCTTTGAGAAAACGGTAACCTAACGGATGTTCAAATTTCTTATGGATATTCAAATAACTGGTAGATATTAGCTCATTAGAAGAGAACTTAATAAAATATATTTGGATATTATATATTTTTTTTTTTAGTAAAAAGGGAAAAGAAAAAATATCATACATCTTAAAATTATTATATATTATTTTTATGACATTATTTAATAATGGTTTATAACCATTTTTTTTAATTTTATATTTATATATATATATATGATTATTAAAAACCTTTTGTTAAAAATTTACAATTGAACATAATTATTATTAAAATAAATTTTCTCTAATTAAAATTTAAGAAAATTCTGCAGAATTCTTATTAAAAGGAAATTTTGTTTATTAAAATTTAAGAAAAATTTGAGTAGAATTATTATTAAAATGAACTTTCTTTTATTAAAATTTAAGAAAATTTTGCAGAATTATTATTAAAAGGAAATTTCGTTTATTAAGATTTAAGAAAATTTTGTGGAATTAATTGGCATCCTTGATTTTATGCTCAAAAATTAAATTTTAAGGAAATTCATGGGAAATGTGGAAGTTATGGTTCTAATTATACGACATTCCTTGTCTCTAAAATTATAAAAATGGCATAATGCTAAAATCTTAAGAATAGTAATTCATTCAATACAAATTGATTATTGAGTAATGTAAACATTAAATAATAAATACTAAAATATAATTTGTAAATGATATTGATGCAAGAAAATTCGACTTCTCCTACAATTTAGCTTCACTATAAACCAATTAGCACTTCGTTATTTCTCTTACAATCATTCACACATATTTTTCAAGACTCTTGTGCATTAATAAGTAATCATTCATATTATGTAAACATCCACTAGATATCCATGAATTCATGCATAAACACATAAAGTCAAAGCAAAACAATTAATGAATTCATCTTCTCATTAATAAACACCAGAACTGTACACACATAATAAAATTCTTGATTTATTCTCCTTTTGCCTAATTCTAAATTCATTTGGCCATTCTCTCATTACTTGTAGGTTTACAATATGTAGAATTAAGAAATTCAATATATTTTCTAAATCCCAAAAACACTCCATAAATCACCCATAAATCACTCCATAAATTTGATTTTTCCTAAATTCTAAAATCACTCCATAAATCATATTTTTCTAAATTCTAACATCACTCAATCTATCCCTAGAATCTCTCATGTTTTTCAAAGTATATTTACTTTTGCCTTATGGAAAAAATCTCACCTATCCATAGCTTTTCTAAAACTATGAAACATCTAGTTCTAAAAATCATAAAATATCTCAACTAAGAAAATACATATTATTTACATAAAAGAATATAAATTCTTCTAAAAGATAAAGGCCCCTTTTTTATTTATTTTATTGATGACTAAATGCTTAGGAAGCTCTAATGCTCTTGCATCATACTCCCAAGGTAGAAAAAAAAATTCATGACCTCCAGGTCATGAGCCTTTGATGAACTAATCCTCCCAGATCCAAAACTTTGTGTTGTTGTTGATCATCCATCTTATCATGTTGTGTTCTTCTCCATTTGCTTCTATCACCTTCCTTTCTCCTGGTTTTCAAACCTTGTTTTGCAACCTTCTATTTACTCTTCTCTTTCTCTCTTGTACAATCAAATACCTCTTGTTGTTGACTTCCCTTCTTACATTAGTCTAACTCTTTCTAGGCACTTTTTCCATCAATTTTCTCAATTTCTAAATCTCCATGTCTAGTTTATCTCCTAGCTCGTACTTGTTGCTCCTTATTTGCCAAATTTAGAAATTGTTGCTCCTCACTGGTTGTTGTTGCATGTTCTCTTCTTCGATATTTGCAAAATTCTTACTCTTTCCTTCATCTGATGCCTTAAGCACTCCTTCTATGCCCACAACGTTCATGAAATATTCTCCATTAATCCTTGGATTAATCAACCATTCTTCCAACATCCTTAGCTCTTCTTAAAAGATTCTCAACATTAAGTCTGAATTTTCTCTTCCTATTTATTCTTCCTTTGACTATATCCATGAGCTAATTCTTCTTTGTCCTCTATAACAACATGTTTCTTTAACTGTCTATCAACAATATTTTTCGTTCATTAATTTATGGTTTTCGTCATGGTTTTCTTCATGAGGGAATGCTAAATCATCCTATATCATAATGAAATTATGATTTTGTCTTCCTTCTATGCCTTGAGTATACATGTATTTTTCTTCCTTCACCTTCATCACAGTTCTAGGTGTCTTTCCATCACCATCCAAAATTAAATAACCTGCAACCATATAGGAAATATCATTTTCAAAAAAATTTGGATTTTCATACTCTTTTATCTCCTCTATCGACAGATTTTCATGTTGATCTAAATTATCCAAGTAGTTCATGACACTTGAAGAAAGTCACTCATATTCATTCTCACCAAGCAATGGTCCTTGTTACGGTTCACAAATGAAAACCTCCATCTCTTCCACCCTATTCTCTTCTTCCCTTTACCGAATGCTCAACCTGCACTTCATCTTCACTTGCAACTTGTGCCACTTTACCTTCTTCCGTGTCACCCATCCAAATGTATGGTCTTCCATATCTTTCTGTAGAAGCCCCATTAGCACATTTAATCGTTCCTTCATCTCAATCATCTCTTTCTCAAATTCCTCATCCCGCATCTTCCTCATGCCAATTTGTTTGGAATTTTATTTCATCTGATTATGACTTCTTGCTAAACCCTTGACATGACTATCAATATTCATTCTCACTTCCTTCTTTCTTGAACTCTCCTTTTCAACTTATGAGCTGCAATCTAGCCAACACATCACCAAGTTATCTCCTGTAAACTTGGCCAATGGAACCTTCTTTAAGTGCACCCCTTACTCTCTTCGCTATTGCCTTTACCTTACTACCTCACTGAGAAATTCCACTTGTCCTCTTCCTATTTAGCAATTCATCTTGTTGTTCGGTTCTATCACTATTCCTTCTCTTGAGAGCTCTATATGCTCCCTCTACCTTTGTCACAACTACACTTGTTGTAATGGTTGTTAACTACAATATTCTTTCTCCACTACCTACAAACACATTTGAGTAGATTCTTCACTCTGATACCTCTTGATGCAGGAAAATTTGACTTCTCCTGCAACTCAACTCCACTCTAAACAAATTAGCACTTCATTATTTCTCTTACAATCATTCACATAGATTTGTCAGGACTCTTGTGCAGTAATAAGTAATCATTCACATTATGTGAAAATTCACTAGATATCCGTGTATTCATACATAAACACACAAAATCAAAACACAACAATTAATGAATTCCTCTTCTCATTAATAAACACTAGAACTGTACATATATAATACAAATCTTTATTTATTCTGCTCTAGCCTATTTCTACATTCATTTGACCATTCTCTCATTTCTCGTAGGCTTATAATAAGTAGACTTAAGCAATGCAATAGCTTTTATAAATCCTAAAAGTACTCCATAAATAACTTCATAAATATGATTTTCCTAAAACCTAAAATCACTCCATAAATCATATTTTTCTAAATTCTAAAATCACTCAATCTATCCCTGGAATCTCTCATGATTTTCAAGGTATATTTACTTTTACTTTAATATGGAAAAAATCTCACCTATCCATAGTTTTTCTAAAACTATAAACCATCTAGTTCTAAAAATCATAAAATATCTCAACTAAGAAAATACAAATTATTTACATAGAAGAATATAAATTCTCGTAAAAAAACACCCCTTTTTTGGATTTTTTCTGATTAAAGACTTAATCACTTAGGAAGATCTAATTCTCATGCATCAGATATAAACAAAATTCAAATTCAAATTCAAATTCATAAATAAAATAATGTATACATTTATTTAGGTTCATAATTTTATAATCTAATTACTGCCAAGAAAAACAATAGATACTAAAGTGTGAAATGTTAATTTGAAATTACTCCAAGTAAAAAATAAAAATAGTAAAAAGTGATGAGTCACACACATGCTCTAAAGTTATTAGTATCTAGCATCAAGACTCAAAATATAAAACTAAAATTTAACATAAACACTAAAAAATAAAACTAGGAGCAAGTAGTTAATCCCATTAATTCTTCTTCTACATCCACCAACTGCATTAAATCATCGATACCATCAATGTGAGTGTAACTATCAAAGTCAAAATCACTATCATGAGTAAGAAATGACGCATCAACTAGAACAATGTGCAACTTAGTCACTCCATCCTTCTCTTCTACCTATGCATCATGAACGAGATCCACATCCCATTGTGTCATTGATCCCCTCTAATGCTTTAATGTATTCTTATGCATAATATGTAGGCCATTGTAAATTAAAACTAGCATCTTCACAAACCTCGATCGTGGTGTGTGCTGGAGGATGGCAAGGATGGCGGATATTTATGAAGAATAAAGGAAATGTACCACCTATTGTCCCCCACACACTCAACGGGATGGGTGCGGTGGCCCTTTGCATGAGTACATGCAAGGGTGGTGGGAAAGGTGGCAGCCACGATAGGGACAAGGAGGGAGGCGCAACAGTTAAGGCAAGACAGGTGAGTGGAAATTGTATTGTTTTTTACGAAGTTTTAAGCTAGAGCACCAAAGAAGAAACGCATCTGAACCATCAACAACATTCGAGGAGCAAGAACGAGTATGTATCTTCACCCTACAACCCTCTTGGAATGGTGACATGGTTTGTTTCTTGCTGGAGGGATTAGCAGAAACCTGGGAAAGGGAATTGGGGGACTTTCTGGGGAAAGTGTTGCAAGAATTGCATGGTTGTTGCCTGGTTCTGTGCCTTGGTTATAAGGAATCTGGGAAGCCCCTCCTAAGAGTTTCACTGTGACCTCGCATGTTAATTAGGGTGGAACGAGAGAGGCTCTGTACTGGGGATGGGTAGATTACAACCCAATAATTGAGTCTCATGATACACAGTTAAAAGTAGGGGCTGTTGGGAGGAGTAGCGGAGGCAACCCTAGCAATACTTGGGGAATGGGGAATAGGAGACATGCAGAGAAACCTATTAGGACCCCAGGGGGAATGAATGCATATAAAAAGAGAATAGGAGCGGTGAAGGCTGACTAGGTAGAGGGGAATGGGAAGTCTTACCTGAGTACGAGGATTATTGCATGTCCGAGAGAGGGGACCGCCAACCATTCAGGGTATGAGCGACACTGGGAAGGGAGAAGAGAGAAGCCTGACAGGATAAGGAGACTGGCCTCATCTTTCGACTGGGCTAACACCCAACTTGCGACCTGCTCTGAGATTAATTGGGCTAGGACAAGGATTAAGGAGAACGTTGACAATAAGAATCAAAGCTATAGGTTGACACCTCTTTCCTGTGAACAAATTTCGAATAGAGTGGAGATGGCTCATCCAACAAGAGGAAGGGGTTGCAAAAGACATGGGACAGAGCCTGGAAAGACCAAAGATCCGAGCACTTTGGAACCACAAAGAGGAGGGATTTGTTGAAAATCTCATTAGTGAAGCTGCCACGACATACCGGGAGGGAACGATGTAGGAATCCGTAATGTGCTGGAAGAATGGGGAGAAGACATTAAGCAAAATAGTGAGATAGAGGAGGAGATAGAGAACTGGAGGACTGTAGTCCTGGATCCTGGGAATACTAGAGGAAGAATAACCTAATTCAAGTAGACCCTTTATCTTTACTAGCTTATGAAAACCTTGTTGGGGAAGGCCATGGAAAAAATATCGGCGGGGATGGCTCTATCCCTCCAAGACATGCCCAACTACAAACAGGATTTCCAGTGAATCCAATTCTAGCTCCATAAGTAGGACATCCATCTAGATAGAATCCAAAGGCATATCCCATGCATCATTGAATTAACTGAGATTCCTAGGGAAACTATCAAGGATCCAACACTGGTGGAATCGAAATCGGAGGAGCAACAAGAATAGTTAGTTAATCTGGTTTCTTTTTCTTTTTATGCAGGTAACATTTACTTTACATTATGTATGCTTATGATAGATAGACATATAGCCTCTTGTCATGAAATTGAGACATACTTAGCTTGGTTCAAGAGGCTGAAACTTTATTGTTTTTGGATGGCTTATAATGAGGATAGGTGGCCAACAGACTTGGTTTCCCATTGGTCAAGTTGAGGCCACCTAGCTCATATATGTGGTGTAAATTTTCTGTTTATAAATAGAAAATGAAGGGTCTAGCCAAGCTTAACAAACAAACAAAAAACTAGCATCTTCACTCTCATAGACACAAGTTTATTTCTCTTCATAGAACAATGAAGATATGTGTGAAGAAATTCTTCTTTGTTGTGAAGAAACTATCAATCTGACATAATAAGTGAATAACAAGACATTCAATCTCTGGAGCATTATCCCTATGCACGATCCACATATCGATGGGGTAATCTTGGCATAAGATAATGTGGTATTTATTCTAATTAGGTTGATTGAAGGGACCATTAAGGCTTTCAAGCAACATCCATAATCTCCTAAGTGTTCTCCTATCTTCTACACTATACATATTTGTAATTGTAGATCTAAATCCCTTCTTAATATCTAGACCTTGATGGAAAGTATTCAAGTATACCTTACCATATACCATTTCGGGTTTAGTGCATACATTTCCATGTGGAAAGTTGTGTTCATTCAATGCCACGATGAATAATTGGTCAAATATGGTCATATATACTCTAAGGAAAGATGTTTGTCATGAACGACTACCTTCACTTAAGACATACATGCCATCAAAAGTGTCATATATTTATCCAAAGTTAGGAGAATAAGTGTTAGTGTAACAAATGACCTCAACTTCAGGACACAAATGCTGGGTCTCCAAAATTTCATCTTTTTCATCCTCTTTTCATTCACATTTAACTATATTCCACTATCTTATAACCTTACATTAAGACAATATTTATGATTATCTATGGGTTCCAACTTATTATTTTTCAAATAATTTGTTTTAGTATTTTGAGTGAATTTATGATTTAATATTAGAAAAATAACATGTTTTCACTTATATCTAAAAGATTGATGAGTTTTGTGATATTTGTAGGCATTTTTGAAGACTCCAACAATGTCATATTTGACCATTTAGTCTCAAATTCGAATTTCATCTTCAACCTTTAAAGATTTGAGATATCTATTCAGGCGCATTTGATGGAGAAGAATCATGGAAGTTTTGATAAGATTTCTTATCAAATATTTTAGAGATTTGTGAGAGGATATGTAGAGATGTTACTTGCTAGATGTTAACACATGGTTGTAACCACATGAGATATTTGTGGATCTAGGAGATATTTTTGGATCTATAACTATAAATTGGTTATCTCAGTTTTTGTATAAATCAGAATGCCTTTTCCATTCAAAGAGAGGAACGTTTGGAACATAATTCCAAACTATGATGGAATAAAACACATTTGATAAGTTCTTGTGTTATTTAGTTTATAGTTTTATATTCTTGTTTTATTGTAATATGTAGTTTTAGAATATATGTAGTTTATATTAATTTTCTTATGTTTTAAATTAGTTTCTTTTGCAGACAATGATAATAATTCTCTTAGTGTTGCAAGTGTGAACCTTTAGCACTTGATTGAAGATGGTGACCTATATTAGTAGCAATTTTCAACCAGTCAACTTCTAATGTCATTTATGGGCAAACTAAGATAGACCTCGAAAAACTAAGACTTGTTTTGTGCAAAATGAGCCAATTTAGGTGATAAGAGAGAATTTCTTCAAAACAATGCATTGGTTTGGAGATCTTTGTGGATATTTCAAACGTATTTTCCTAGATTTCATGTTACATCTAGCAAACGTAACAATAGAAGAAATAGTTTAAACTATCCATCAAAGTAACAAACAAATCACTCATTTTGAACCTAAATCAATATAATTTCTAAGTCATCACAATTCTCTAATCTTTTTAATTAAGAAATAAAGTACATTACAATAGTCACTTAAGGATTTGATTTATTTACTCATTATAGATTCTCTTCTTTTAGGTTTCTAATTGTCACTTTGTTCTTTTCCAAATTTCAATCAAGCACTTCAGAAATATAAAAATACAAACAAAAAAAAAAAAAAAAAAATTAAAAATTAAATTCTAAAGCATTCTCATTTGTGCATCCAAAAGAATAAATTTCTTTTATTTCATTAAATAGACTTTCATGCTTTCATCAGATAAGATTTTCACACTTTCCTAGTTCCCGCTTTCATAATTTAGATGTCTTTGCTCTCTTAGAATACGTTTCCTTCTTTCATAATCTAGAATTATATTTTTTCTTTGAGTAAAAGTTTCATGCTTCATAGATTTTATGTGTATGTGTTTCTAGATCAGTACTTCATTTCATGCCATTTTATTCACTTTCATGGAGTAGAAATTTCTATCATTGCAATTTCCATAAGAATTGAAAGCACAATTGAATTACCCAACAATAAGTATGACGTCAAATAACCAAAATGTTTCAAGCAATAATTATCTAATATCCAAAGTCTAATTCTCCCTCCCCATTTGTTTGGATTAGGTTCACGTATTCACATGTAAATACCAAATTTTAATACTACTCACCAAAACTACTTATTGATATCCAATGTTGAAATAAAAACATCATAATGTTGTAAGGAACATTTTAATAGCTAGAAACAAAAATGCCTCCAACAATATGATATATCCACAATATTCCAATAGAGTGTCCTTTGAATAAGACAACATAGTTCATTTATAGTGTATGAAGACAATAAAAATCCTTATTCCAAAAATAAATAAAGTCCTCATATTATTACTAACTCTTAATTGATATTGTTGCCACATATATCATAGCATAAAAATTATAACACATGGATGTTTGGTTTGATGATTTTGGTTTTGGCTTATAGGAGATGTTGATCTAGACTCATAATGGGCCTTATTGTTTGATTATATTGATGATTGATTAATATAAACCTAGATACCTATGTTATTTCCTAATGATCACTCTTGTTTCCTCATTGATTATTTATTTAGCATTAAATTTTCTTGAGGAAGGCTATGTAACATTGGTGATATTTGAAGATGATTTAGCATGGTTAGTCCTTATGATGATGTTGTTGATATTATATATATTTGTTGAACAACATTATATGACAATAATGTTGAATACACTTTTCCATTTTAGAAATACTAAAATATATTATGCTAAGACACTAATGTAAAGATGCTCTAATGCATTCAAAGGAAGGGCTTAGGACTAAATCAGAGTGCTCACAATTTCTTAGAGCTTAAGATGTATTGGGGAAGGGGAAAATTTGAGAAGCCGACCTTTAAAGTTAACTTCCATAGAATGGAAAATGGGTAAGAGTTGCAACTTACTCTTACCTTTGACACTTGTAAATTCTACGTCAAGTCTTATTTCTCTCTTACATGAGAATGGAAAAGGAAAAGAACCAAATACTCTAAGGATGTTATATTTGGGAAGCATTACAAAATGAGTTATTTCCCTTGCAAAGGGGATAACCTTCTCATGAGGAAATGTTCTAATATTTTATCAGTGCTTAATTAGAAACTATGATAGAGAGTTCATGCTTGGTTGAGTGGATTATTGGTCGTGATAACTTGGTTTATATGTATTAATAGAATAGGAGTGTTCCTAACCAACTGATGGTATGTAACATCCCTCATAGAATATCTACTCAAAAGCACATTCATATACGAAGGGAATGTTTTTTATTTTTTATTTTTTATATATAAGAATAATGCACAATATAACTACCTCTACTTGAGAAAAACCCAACTCTAACAATTATAACCTTACAACTTAGTGACCCAAATTCAGTTAGACCATACATTTACTTGCTTTGTTTTCACTAGTCATCTTCTATTCATTTTTCACTATCTGTGATTTGGCTTCTAATATATATATATATATATAAAACTCTATATACAAAGTCATTCTTTTTTTTCTTCTATTATTTACATTTGTCTTTAAAATTATTATTCTTCTATTACATGTATATGTACATTTAGTCTTTCTTGCCATTGTACTTATATGGACAAGAAACCCCATAATAGATATATTAATCTTTGAAAAGAAAGGGATATTCTAGATATATTAATCTTTGAGAAAAAAAGGGATATTCTACTAGAATTATACAATATGACTCCCGATCTCTAAATTTGCTCATTCAAATTTATAACAACAATAGTGTAGCTAGAACGAGACACACAAAATTGTTGGTTTGTTTTGTATTAAGTTTCAACATTCGTAATTACAGTCATGCCTTCATGGTAGAATTCATGTTTTGTAATTTTTTTATATGGTATAAACTTTATCATTTTCTAGCACATTAAAATGCAGACGTTTATGTTTATAATGATATTGTCATCGTAGAGGACGATTATAAGTTGTGTATTAAGTTTCAACATTCGTAATTACCGTCATGCCTTCATGGTAGAATTCATGTTTTGTAATTTTTTTATATGGTATAAACTTTATCATTTTCTAGCACATTAAAATGCAGACGTTTATGTTTATAATGATATTGTCATCGTAGAGGACGATTATAATTTCTATGTTTTAATGTTGAAACAATCTAGACTCTTACAAGTTGTATTCCACTAGTAACTCCGCGTGGCAACTTCGTGAGATCATGACATAGTCGAAGGTACATCTGACATTTCCGAACATCAAATGACACACATTCTAGGGTTTGAATCCATGACTATAAGGGATCAGGGTCGTTTTTGGTGTAACTACGCACCCCCATTCTCCGATCTCAGTCTCATTTTCTCCCCTGCTCGCTCTTGATTGAGCGCTGCAACTACAAATCATATATAAATCCTTACTCCTTTGGTTCGTCCTCTACAACATTGTTCCCCTCTATTTGAAATTACCAGACTCGTAGCCCCTCGATGGAAAGTATGCGTTGACAATGGAAAGTATGCGTTGACAATAATTAGCGATGAGCACTTTCAGGTGGTTTTCATTTTTTTTTTCAGCCGGGGAGAAGCATCCTCGCTGAAGAATCATCATACAGCGTATATCGATTTCATCATACAACATTTATCGCCGAAGCGAGCAATACGCATCATCGAAACACATACGTCATTATCGAAACAAATGTGCTGCAGCATCGCGCAGCTCCCGCAGGAATCGAACATGGCTGGGGTGCGAAAGCCAACCGCCCCAACCAACACATCATGCACTTACGTGCAAAAAACTGAACCCTTTCAGGTTTTCATTTCTTCTTTATAACCTTTGAACCATGGATTTTTTGCAATTACATTTTTATTTTTATTTTTTTTCCTCATGTTTTTACTTCACTTCCATCTACATCTGGGATATTTATACATCCATGAAAATTATGATAGAGTTCTTAATCACAGTGCTTTGAGACTTGCACTAGACTGAGTGCTGGCCCGACTAGCATTCTTGGTTTCCAGTGACACCAAGACTCTTTTTACTCTACCTAGTTCCCTTCCGGGTAAACCTTAATGTTGAATCACGTAAAGATTTTTTAATTCCTTTGTTAATACTTATTTTCACTCTTATATTAATGTTATTACCTCTCGATGGTAGGTAAAAGAAGACAAATTGGGGTTCCTTCAAATCTGTAAGGTAAACTGAGTACTTAGTTGTATCCATGTCAATAATTCCTCTAGGTATTTATCTATTCTCTTCTATAATTAATAGATATCATTTATTCAACTATTCAAGTGGAAAGGTTTTTTTCTTAATTCCTATATGGGTTCGGTTTTCTCCTTGAAATTATAAAAATATATATATATATATATATATATTAATTTAATAAAAGTTTTTTTCTCATGGAGCAACTCTTCGATCTACCAGTCTCTAGGTTCTTACAATTCTTTATTTTCAAGTCCAAGGCTCTTCAACCATGAGTAGAAGACCATATTTGGGTTTTCTTATGTTGACTTTGTTTCTAAATGATTGGAGTTCCTTTAACTTGTGGGTTATAGCCTCCTCCTTGGTAGACAATTTAACTAGTCTTTCGAATAGCTTTTCTTTAATTGTTGTTATTGATACATTGTACCATTAATGGGTATGGCTAGTTGGTCATATTACTTGTCTCCAAGAACTCATAACTCGACCTAGCTTTTGGCCTAGGGTTTCTCTTATAGTCATAATTTGGACTTCTCCTTATATATTGTAAATTATACCTTTAAAATTGAATTCTATTTTGACTTGAGAGATATCAATGCATAAATTATGCCCTCTGTAGTATGAAGTTACTATTAGTTCCATTTTGCTTATGTAAATTATTACATGTTGTTCCCTTTTCTCAGAGGAAGTTTCTTCTACAATTAGTGTTTGAAGTCGCATGTTAATGTAACTATATATTTAAGCATGCAATCAAAATAAAACTTTTTTTCCCACTTACAACACTGTAGCTTTTATGGTTTGATAGAATACTTTTATTTATTTCATTTTTATGCATTCCTACATGTTTTTTAGGTTTCTTTCTATACAAAAAAATGGTTAGTGTTTGCTAATTTATTTCTTTTCAAAAGTCTTGTTCTTTTCCTTTCACTATACCTTCATCTTAGTTTGTATTTGTTCTCTCTATTATTCTTTGTGTATGATACCTTTTTAGTTATCAAAGGAAGTATCTTATACATATGCAATATAAATACATACTAACAACTATAATACATAGTTGAGGAGGCTTGACAGATCCTGTAACAAGACCTACTTTCTCTTCATATCACCTATTTATTTGGAACCTAGGACTATTGCCCAATTAAATAAGAAGGGTGTCAACTTATAGACCCTCCTTTTGTGGTAACTAACCTGGTTCACTTGTTGTTATTTATTGTTGTAGACAGGCACACACATACACATATATATCCGTGTGTGTGCAGATTTGTGTGTACATTCATAGTTTATTTGCAGACTTCCTTAGAACTACTTTAATTCTTTCACTAACTCAATCATGACAACCAAGAAACCCTATTTTTTTATTCTTTTAATTAAGAACACTATTTAATTTCCCCTCTGTAACTAGAACCTTTACCAGTATAGGTACATTTTTCCAAGATTCCCTGAATGTCATTTACCTTATTCAGATTATGATCTTCAAAGTCGTTGGAGTAGCCCTACTTTCTATAAGTTAGATCTAAAAAAATTCTATGGATTATTAAAAGATTACATTTATATAATAACTACCCATATTTCTACTCATTAACACTTATGCTCTTCTTCTCAAGATCATTCAATAATGATTGGAGTCTACCAGATAATTTTCTATTCTTCTCCAAGGAATGTAATAAGATATATCTTGGTCCTCCAAACCATAATCTAGTTTCTTTTCTTCTCAACCAACTATCCCCGAGCCCTTCTCCTTGTCACAAAAATAGCCTTAGGAACTTTTTAGTTTGTTTTTTCAGAAATGATTTCTCTTGAACCTCTAAAGCAACATCCAGCTTTCTCTCTGAACTTCCAAATAGTATTTCTCTCCCACTGCTTACAATTAGGAATCATTGTCTTTCTCTCCCACAAGATTTGTAAATAGAGCTAGTTTTAATGCATTTATCTCCAGCCATGACATTCATTTCTTTTTCTCTGGTCTCTCTTCTTATTCTTCTGACTAATGCCAAATGGAGAAAAATTCCTTATTTTGTTTCTAACCTTTTCTTGGGCATAACTAATTCCAATTATTTCACTGACAGTTACGAGTTAACTTCCACCTGACATCTCTTAACACATTCCCAAGAGTGTTAACAACACACACACAATTTTCTTTTTTTTCTTTATATATACAAAATGTGAGTACTTATATAAAAAATATAAATATTTACATCAACAATATTTTCTATACCTTTTAACATTTTAGTCATGAGTAAAATAAAAGTCATGAGTAAGTCATAAACAATTAGCTAGGGGTCTCACATCGCCTCTCCCCTTAAAGGGACGTGGTCATCAATGTTTCCAAATTCCATTCTTCTTTGGAATAACATAGGGAAAGCTTCTCTCATGTCTTTTTCCAATTACCAAGTGGCCTCTTCAAGCCCAAAGTGCTTCCATTGCACGTTGACTTGAAAAATGGCTCTATTTCGAAGAGTGGCTTCTCTCTGATTAAAAATCTGTATAGGTTCAACCTGGAATTCTCCTTCTAGTTTGAGTTGTACAAAATTCCAATTAATTATATTAAGAAGGATCATATATATATATATATATATATATATATATATATATATATATATATATATATATATATATATATATATATATATATATATATATATATATATATATATATATATATATATATTCAATAAAGATACATTAAATACATTGTGAGTCTTAATATGATTTGGTGAAGCTAATTGATAGGCTACTGGTCCCACTCTGGCCAATATTTCGAATGGCCTGCAATACCTACGAGCCAATTTAGAAAAATTCCCTAACTTGAGGGAACTTTTCTTTGGTCACACTTTCAAATAGACATGCTCTCCTACTTGGAATTATTTAGGGATTCCTTTCATATTATCGTAGTTTTTTTTTATCTATTTTGTGCCTTCTTCAAATTCTGCGTGATTTTCTTTACCATTTGTTGCATTTTGTAGGAATTTACAAGGCAAGTTCCTTAGATAGAACACCAAGGGACACCGCTCACAAACAGATCACAGATCAGTACACCAGTATTCTTGACATGGTTAAAATCGTCAAAGAGGAAAATAGTCCACAACCTGAGCCAAGGCGGCCAATTCAAGCAATTTATTAATGTAAAAGAAATAAAATTTACATAAGCTTCTCTTATGAACGATCACCTTACAAATGACCCTCCATGCTCTTTAAATAGAGATCATGAACCAATCGAGTGTTAATCCATGGATAAAGTGTTGGTAATACCAAGGAGAGAATGAACCGTAGGATCACTTCATTTCTAGAACATATCATGACTATCAGATTGTAAATTACAAAAGTACAAAGTAAAGAAGCACACTTTACCTAACTCTACACTAGACCAAGTTATACTTAACTATTTCCTATGTGTCGGAATATCCTAGCAGCCCCCCTTATGAACAACTTGGGATAGGATTGAATGCTGTACAAATATGACACAATAGGAGAAGGAAGGAGGCATTAGAGCCTATCTCCCCTTAGTGATAACTTCCTAAACTCCAACCATAAATCAAAGTTTAGTAAACTTCGCCTCTGTGAGAGCCTTTGTAAAGATGTTTGCAGCTTGATCATTAGTTGACCAATATTGCACTTCAAGAACATGGTCATGAATGAGCTTTCTGATGAAGTGCATGTGTAGTTCAATGTTTTTGCAATGATAATGTTGGACTGGATCTTTGCATAGTTTAATGGCACTTTGATTATCACACCAAAGTGTAGTCAGATGTTGTTGCTGAAAGCCAAACTCTGACAGGATCTGACCAAGCCACAGGGCTTCCTTAGTAGTGTCTACGATGCCACAATACTCTGATTCTGCTGAAGAAAGATAAATGGAACTTTGTTTCTTGCAAGCCCATGTAATAAGTCCAAAACCAAGAATTAAGACATAACCTGCAGTAGAATTCTGATCATCAAGGTCACCAGCCCAATCAAAATCCGTGAAACCTACCAATAGAGGATATACTTCTTCACTGTAATGAATCCCAAACTAAATTGTACCTCAAACATAACAAAGTATTTTTTCAGCTTCTTTCCAATGACTTTCATGTGGGTTTTGCATAAACAGAGCAATAAGGGAAACAACAAAGGAAAGGTTAGGACAGGTATGGGTGAGATACAAAAGTTTTCCTACAAGATGACGGTATAAGGTAGCATCAACTTCAGGGGAAGTACAAGTGACTGAAATTTTGGCTCCAAACTGAAAGGGAGAAGGGGCTGGCTTACAGTCTTCCATGTGAAAGTGGCTTAGAATATCACATGTATACTGGGACTAGGAAAGGCAAATACCTTCTTTGGATTGAAAGACTTGAAGACCAAGAAAATAATGAGAGTGTCATAAGTCCGTCACTTCAAACTTCTTTTTAAGGTTGGACTTCACATGGTTTATAAGGTTCAGATCACTACCAATAAGGATAAGATCATCAACATAAATAACAAGAATGATAAGAGACTAACTCACCTTGGTGTAACAGTATTGTCAGAATGACACCTGGAAAAGCTAGTATCTAAAAGAAAGCTATCCATTTTGGCATACCAAGCTCAAGGGGCTTGCTTGAGACCATAAAGGGATTTCTTAAGCTAACATACAAGGTTGGAGTCTATTTTTATAAAGCTAGGAGGTTGTTCCATATAGATTTATTCATGCAAGTCCCCATGCAGGAAGGCAGATTTAACATCCATTTGATGGAATTCCCATTTGAAAGAGGCGGCAAGGGAAAGAACAAGGTGGAAAGAGTTCATTTTTGCAATAGGGGAGAAGGTTTCAGTATAGTTAATTCCTTCAACTTGTAAAAAACCCTTAGCAACAAGATGATATTTATGTTTATCAACTTTTCCATCTAGTCCAAACTTGGTTTTGTAAACCCATTTGCATCTAACAAATTTTCGTCCCTTTGGAAGAGGAGCAAGGTCCCATGTATCATTTTCCAATAGTAAACGATATTCTTCATTCATAGATGTATCCCAATCTAGATGGCCTGAAGCTTCTACAAAGGTGTCAGGATCATCACTCGTTGAAGCTTGAGCCAAAAAAGAAGAGGCTTTATCAAACTAAGAACATGTATGGCACTGATCTGTAGGATCACGTGCAAGAGCACCTGCTGCATCCCGAGTAGTGCGGACCCATTTTGGAAGCTGACGAGCTGAAGTAGGATCCCAAGAAGGTGGGAGAGGATTGTCATCGTCACTATCATCATCTGAAAAATAAATATTTCCAGAAGTAGAAGTGATAGAGAGAGGTGGCACATCTGCCGAACTAGGCTCATAGGCCAATATATTTTCAGCAAACTTTACATTTCTTCTAATGTTAACATTTTTAGATTTAGGTGGAAGAAGTCTATATCCTTTGACATCTTCAAAATATTCAACAAATTTTTTTTTACTCTTAGGTTCTAAGGCTTTATCTTTCTCATCTGGAATATGGAACCATGCTATACTTCCAAAAACATGAAAGTGACTTACATATGGTTTAATTGAGCTCCATGCTTCTTCTGGAGTGATGTTCTTTAAAAATTTAGTAGGAGTGTGATTTACTATGTAATTTGCACAGTTAATTGCTTCTACCCAAAAATTAAGACTAAGTCCTTTAGATTGAAGCATACAATTAGCCATTTCCTTTAAGGTGTGATTCTTCCTTTCAACTACACCATTTTTCTGTGGAGTATATGGAACAATATGTTGCAATTGAATTCCATGCTCAGTGCAAAAGTTTATGAATTTTTTGTTAACATATTCTCCACCATTATCAGATCTTAGCTTAAGAATTTGATGTCCAGATTGTTTCTCAACAAAGGCCTTAAAGGCCAAGAACATGTTAAAAACTTCACTCTTGAGTTTTAAGAAGTATATCCAAGTGCATATGGAGAAATCGTCAATGAAAGTTAAGAAATACTTGTAGCCAAAGAATGAAACAATTGGAAGTGGATCACATAAATCACTTTGCACAAGTTGTAACGGGGCTGAGGCATGCCAAGAGGCACATTTTTCAAAACTATCCCCATGATGTTTTCCGAGTACACATCCAAAACAAACACCATCTCTGCAAGATACCGTAGGAAGACTTGTCACCATATTTTCTTTACATATATTTTGAAGGGAGAGATAGTTTAAGTGACCAAATCACTCATGCCAAAGTTTTCTCGCTTCATTATGAGCAACAAATACCAAGGGAAGAGTTGATAACCCAAAGTTGTTAAACTTATACAACCTTGTAGAATCATCATCATTTCCAGTAGCTAAAATATGTCTAGGATCTCTTAGGTCCTTAATTACAACCTCATGAGGTGAAAATTCAACGATTTTACCTCACCTGAATGAGTTATCCGATATACAGATAGAAGGTTGTAGAAAAAGGTAGGAACACATAATACATCATTAAATTGACTATTGTCTAGATGAATAGTTCCAGTCCTTACAACACTAAGAGATCTATCATCACCAACATATATAGTTTTGGTGTTACAATAATCTAAAAAAGAAAACATGGGTTTTTTTTTGTCATGTGATAAAAAGATCCAGAATCAATGAGCCACTCATGAGAATGAGAAGAAGTAGATACATTTAGTGCATAACCAGATCTAGATGCTTGAAAACCACATGAAAAAAGTGTTATTCCTGAAGATGAAGTTGAAGTTGAAAAGTACTCCAAATGGATGTTATGCTTCTTCATTGTTGCTTCCAAGGCTTCCATCTTCTTAAAGCATTTGGATTCTAAGTGGCCATCTCAGATGCAAAAATTGCAATGTTTATCAGTGTTCTTCCCTTTATTTTTATTTGCCTTATCATTTTGTTGAATTGATTTTTCATTTTAAGATTGAAATTACTTAGGAGCCTGAAGGTTGGCGGAGGCAGCTAGTTGGTAAAGTCGGACTCATAAAGATGGTGAGGTCTTGTGCTCAAACCTGAGCGAGGGCGTTGACTAGTCGCGAGAAGTGACTTGCTGGGTCAAGCCTGCTCACCTTTAATCAGATGAGGAGAATCAACGGTTAAGGAACAACGTGCTTGTTGGTGGGTCCGGGTCTTTTATTGTGCATGTTGGTGGGTCCGAGTCTTTTGGCCTTTTTCAAATTGTTTATTTAAGATTTGAGTTACTACGGGTCTGTGGTTTGGGTCTTCAAGACCTAGTTGGCGGGTTTTTATTTTGGTGAGGCTTTTACCTAGGGCTAAAATATTTAGAATGCAGTTGGTTGTAATTTTATGTAATTTTACCCTTTGAACATTTTGAATAGAAGGCACGACTCTTGCATTAGCAAAAAAGAAATTACTTAGGAGCCTTATTTGGTTGACGACCATTCTTGCCTAAAAAAAAACACACAACTAAAAACGAACATGCAGAAAAGACAAGCCTTATGACTTAAAGTTAGATTTCGTAGGAAACTAAATATTTTCCTCAATGTTTCTGATTTTTCGAGATCACACTAAGGCGCGGTGGAAAAGAGCATACGCATTAGAAAAATCCTTCCTTCTTGTTTCTGATTTGACCAGATCGCACAGAGTTGCGGGGCAAACAACATACATAGAAATGAAATGTATTTATTTGGTAATAAAAACAGAGAGATAAATAAACCGAAATAAACAGAGAGATAAATAACTAAAACTACAATTAAAGTTTGTATACCTCTAGATCTTAAAAATGACGTCGCTAGGGCTACCAAAAACCTTTTCGCATGAAACAAAAGGGGTTCCTCACTGAAACAGATGCTCCTAACACAATAGAGCGGTTCTCTCAGCCTAAAAGTGATCAGAAAAATAGATCTAGGAAACAACAGTCAGATGCAGTTGTATCGGCTTTGGATTTGGATCACCAACAGATGCGGCCCTCAAATAACTCTGATACCATGTAGGAATTTACAGGGTAAGTTCCTTAGATATAACACCAAGGGACACAACTCACAAACATATCATAGATCAGTACACCAGTATTCTTGATGTGGTTAAAACCCTCAAAGAGGGAAACAGTCCACGGCCTGATCCAACATAGCCATTTCATGCAATTTATTAATGTAAAAGAAAGAAATTTTACATAAGCTTCTCACATGAATGGTCACAATACAAATGATCCTTAATTATCTTTAGATTGAGATCATGGACCAATAAGGTGTTAAGGCACGAACCAAGCATCGGTAATATCAAGGGGAGAATGAACCATCAGATCACTTCATGTCTAGAACATATCGTGACCACCAGATTGTAAGTTACAAAAGTACAAAGTGAAGAAACACATTTTACCTAACTCTACACTAGACCAAGTTATACTTAACTCTTTCCTATGTGTCAGAATATCCTAACACATTTCCTGTAATAGGTCTAGTCCTAACACCAACCGATCTTCTACTCGACTGCAACTTAGAGGTATTTGAAATATCCTACCATATAATTCCTCAAAGGTACTAATTTTCAAAGAGGCGACATAACCATTGTTATATGCAAATTCGACCAAGTGTAGGTAATCCTCCCAATTTGTAGATTGGTTCATTCTTTACTTTCGCAACATGTCTTCAAGAATTTGATTAACTCCTTCGGTCTTCCCATCCCTCTATGGGTGATATGAGGCACTGAAATTTAATTGTGTACCTAATATTGTAAATAAGGACTTCCAAAAGTTTGAGGTTAATTTTGCGTCCCTATCCGATATGACCACCTTGGGTATGTCGTGCAACTTACAAATTTCTCTCATAAAAATATCAGCCACTTGTGCAGCCTTATATGTACACCATACTAAGGAAAATTTTAAGGATAGAAATTTATCTTAAAGTTTAAAAAGCTTGGAAGATTTCACTTGTCCATAATATGCAATTTGTAAGATGTTTTAGAATATTTTTGTAATTTATAACAATTTTATACAATCTATATGTAATTTTTTGGTGATTTTTAAGGTAAAATAATTTTATATTATAAAATTTGGGCTAATCATTTTTAGAAAAAATATAAATTAGCGAATCGTTTTTTGGAAAAGAATGAAAAATTACCCCACTTGCAAATATTGGCCCCTAAAATTTTTCCTGGATTGTACAGGAGTAAAATGAGCAGCTTTTGCTAGTATGTCAACTACTACCTTGTTGGCATCGCGTTATCTTTTTGTCTCAGGAAACCCTGTAATAAAATCATGGGATATGACTTCCCACTTCCACTCTACTATGGGTAAGCCATTTAATAGGCATGTTAGATGTTGGTGTTCTATTTTCACTTGTTGACATACGTGACACCTGACAAAATATCCAACCACTTTCTTCTTCATTCCAAGCCAAAAGAACTATTTTTTTAGGGACAATATCATTTTTTGTTATCAAGGACAGCCCGCAAAAGGTTTCTTATGATGTTCATATATTTTCAATTATTTGATTTCTTCCTGATATAGTATATAAAGTCTATTTTTATAAATAAACAACCGATTTTTGTTGATTATATAATTAGCCCATTTATCTAGATCAATTTTAGTTTCTAGATTTTTATGTATCTAATTATATTCCTGATATGTTAATGTTGCCTCTTTGGCTTTATCCTACAAATCTGTTTCACTTTGACTGATAAAAACCTCATAAATATATTTTAGACTTTGTCTTAAGGCACCCCCCCACCTTATTTTCCTTTCCTTTGATGTGTCTAATGTCAAATTTGTATTCGCTCAGGAAAGTCATCTACATGGCTTGCCAAGCATTCAATTTGGGTTGGTTGAAGAAGTATTTCAAACTTATATGATTCATAATTAGAGTGAATTTTCTTCTAACCAAATAATGCCTCCACATTTTAAGATTGTGAATTATAGTTTCTAACTCCAAATCATATACTAGATAAATTTTTTCATATTCTTTCAATTTTCATGACTCATAAGCCACAATGTGCCCCTCCTGCATAAGCACACCTCCCAAGCTTTTAATGCATGCATCTGTACACACTTAAAAAACATTTTTTGGATCTTCTATTCTAAGCATTGGAGCAATCATAAGTAGGTATTTATTTTTTTCAAAACTTTCTCAACATTGTTGTGTCCATATAAGTGTTACTCCCTTTTTCTACATGGAAGTGATAAGATGCACTAACTTGAAAAATCCTCCAATAAACTTGTGGTAATAACTGATTATTCCCATATAATATCTTATATCATCCATGTCCTTCGATATCGTCCATTAAATGATAGCCTTCACTTTCTTGGGATTTAGTACCATCCCTTCCTTTGAAATTACGTAGCCTGAATATTGTATGAGAAACCCTAAAAGAACTAACATTTACCGATTTTTTCATATAACTGGTTTTCCTGCAAGGTTCACAATGTTATTTCTAAATCTTTTTTGTGTTCTTCCAATGTTTTAGTGTACACCAATATGTCTTTGATAAAACTTAACACAAATTTGTTTAAAAATATGTTGAACACACAATTCATTAGGAACATGAAAGTTGCAAGGGCGTTCATCAACCCAAATGGAAAAACTGTGAATTCACAGTGTCGATATTGGGCTCTAAACATTGTCTTCAGTTTTCCTTCTTCTCTAATCCTTATTTCATGGTACCTAGATCGAAGATCTATTTTGGAAAACACAACCCCCCCTTAAATTGATAAAAAATATCATCAATCTGAGGTAAAGGGTGTTTATTCTTGATTGTTAATTTTCTTAGTTGTTGGTAATCAATGCATATTTTGTATGTTCCATCTTTCTTCTTAACGAAAAGGACAGGTGCACCCTATGGGGATACTTTTGGTTTAATATATCCTTTACTCAACAACTCCTTCAATTGAATTTTTAATTCTACGAGTTATGGTACCAACATTTGGTAAGGATCTTTGGATACTGGTTTAGCTTCAAGTATCAATTTTATGGATAAATCTATTTCTCTCTTGGGAGGTAACCTCAAAATCTCATCTACAAATACATCTTGGAAATCTCTCACCGCCTCCAATTTTTCTAACAAAATTTTGTCTTGTCCAAGGACTGATTTTCTATCTTAATGGAAAAAAGTTGACATCCTTTCCTAGCTAATTTCCTCAATTGTATTGTCGATATTTGATGAATCAAAATTGGTTTGAATATGGCCCTTATAACTTTTGTTCCACCATTATTTTTTATGCAAGTAATTTTTTTCCCTCGAAGGTTAATGAGTTCTTGATAACTTTCCAACCAATTTGTGCCTATCAAGACATCATAAGAGCCTAATGGAAATACATTTAAATTGATTGTATTTGTTTCCCATCCAAAACAATCGGGAAACCTTTAATCGGATAGTGACTCTTCTTTTTTCTCTTCTAGCTAGTTGTACCATCCAGCTATTTATATATTTTTCATCCATTAGTTTGTAGTTTTCTATGATTTTAGGGATAACATGACTTAATACAGCTCCAGGATCAATTAATATTGAAAACAATTGGTAAAGAATAATACCTTCTACTTCCACCATTGCAGATTGGTGCTCTGCCTGTCACTCCTGCAATGTTGCACTAATGCGCAGAATATTCTAGGCTACGCCATTAATGGTGGAGGCCTCTTGGATATTTAACAAGTGTTGAACTAATTTTTTAATGTAGTGGTAGTTTCGTAAAAATGTGGGGTTCGTCGCAAACCCAATATTTCAATAGCTCCCTTTATTTCCCATTAGGTCCCTTATTAGGTTTAGTCTGTTTAGACCTAATCTAGGTCTGCACCTTTGATTTTTGGGATTGACCATTATTCTTGATGAAGTTATGGTTTTTCCCCCTTTTTCCACCATTAGGGGAGTTTTGAGGTCTAAAATGGGCCTCCTAAGGAAATTATAAAATAATAGTGGAAATAATAAAATAAGATTAGATTGCATCATCAAATTTTAGAAGGAAAAAAGAAAAAGCTATTTTTTCAACTCGTATTTTCAACTTATATACCTATGGGTTTACTCACTTTTCGAGTGACAACACTCATTGGATGTAGAATTTGATTCCTCATCCAAGGAGTACCCATGTTGCATACTTTCGATATGCCCTACTACACGAAAAAATGAAAAATACATGAAAAATGTGATTACAATCACATTTTTCAAGTATTTCTCATTTCTCGTGTAGTGGCGCCCATAGAAAGTATGCAACATGGGTACTCCTTGGATGAGGAATTAAATTTTGCATCCAACGAGTACTCCCGCTCAAAATTTGAGTAATTCCTTAAGGAGATAAGTTGAAAATAAGAGTTGAAAACATAGTTTTATTATTTTATTATTTTTTAATCTTTTTACTTTTTTACTCCAAAAATGGAGAATCATCCCCTAGGATTGACATCATCATCTTGAATCCTATTGGTTCTTATAAATTTTATTTTGGTTGTACATTTTTCTTAGGAGGCCCATTTTAGACCTCAAAATTCCCCTAATTTTTGCTTAAACTATCCGTCTTTTCCCCCTTAGTTATTTTGTATGGCTCATTCCTTTTTCTTTTTTTGGAGTTATCATTCTTTAGTTTAGTTATCTGGTAACAAATCCTTGCCTTACAAATAACCTCATCCTTAGTCTTGGGTTTATCATACTCGATTCACTCATTGAAGGAGGAGGGAAGGAAGCTTATGAACCACTATATTTTTGTTTTTTCTTATTTTATATAAGGTATGTAATGCAAAAAATGTGTTAATTTGGTTATCAATTCATCCATGGACATCTATCCTAACCTTAATACCTGAAATTCCCTTGCCCGGTCATCAAAATATCGCTATGAGAGGTACTTTCCCTTGAATAATAGTTGGAATTCACTTCCTTTCCATCCAGATTGTGAATTGTTCAAACCTCCTCCCACCACAGGGATGTTTTTCCCTACAATTTATAAGTGGCTAACTTAGCTTTTAGTTTGGTAGTATAATCATAAACTTGGAAATATTGATTTATGTTCAATAGTCATGCCTCTTTCGCCTCCTAAAATTCCCCATCATATGTTGGGGGTCTAAATTTTCTAAATTCTCCATGCAACCTTACTTTAGGTTTCTTTTCTAGTGTACTTTTAGCCTTGGATGAACTATGTTCTTCTCCATTGGCCTTCTTCCATTGAATTTGAGCTTCTTCTTCCATTGTTTTAAGTTTAATGGATTCTTGCTTATTTTCTCTTCCATTTGTTCCTCCAGAGAGTTAGAGTTAGAGTTAGGTTTATCTACCAAGTTCCAAATTATTTTCTCTTGTTTTACATTATCTTTCTTCAATCTTTCATGATCAACAAAAATGTTTACTATTTATTTTTTTCCATTCCTTCATCATGTTTAACATTTCCCTTGTGGGGACTTGGGCCTACTAGCCTAAATGTACATAAATTTAATCTTCACCAATGTGGGTTCCTTAATTAGTTTCTTCCATAAGGTCCTTCTTTGTCAGGTTCTCCTCGTTTGTACTAATTATGTATCAAAAAAAGGAAAATTTATGTTAGTCTACACAAAATTTATGATTGGCCAAAGGCCTCAGTTTTGGAACTAGGATCTGATACCACTTCTAAGACCCCTCATAGAATCTCTACTCAAAAACACATTCAGATTCTAGACAAAACTATATATATATAGATATATATATATATATATATATATATATATATATATATCTATATATATATATATATATATATATATATATATATATATATATATATATATATATATATATATATATATATATATATATATATATATATATCCTCTCCCTCCTACCTCGGGTGAGCCATCCTTCCTCTCCCTTTGGTCGAGACTAGTTCCTTCCTCTCCCTTATATATATATATATATATAATGCAAAATACAATGACCTCTACTTGAGAAAAACCCAATTGTAACAATTATAATCTTACAACTTAGTAACTCAAGTTCAATTAAACCATAAGTTTACTTACTTCATTTTCACTAGTCATCTTCTGTTCATTTTTCACTATCTGTGATTTAGCTTGGAGTATATATATATTACGCATATCCATACACATAGTCATTTTTTTTCTTTTTTTGTTATATACATTTTTCCTGAAAATGATTATTCTTCTATTACATGAATATGTACATTTTTGTCTTCCTTGCAAGTATACTTAAATGGACAATATCTAAACCCTATAATAAATATATTAATTGTTGAAGCAAAAGGGGTATTCCCTTAGAACTATATAATATGAATTGCGATATCTGCAATTCATTTATTCAAACTAGAACAACAATAACATAGCTATGAATACACAACAAACTGTTGGTTTGCTTTGTATTAAGGTTCAACACTCATAATTATGGTTGTCGTCATGGAAGAATTCATGTTGTGTAATTTCTTTTATATAGCATAAACTTTAATATTCATCAGCACATTACAAGGAAGAATTTTATGTTGATAATCATATTGTCATCGTGGCAAATGATTGTAGTTTCTATCCTTTAATGTAGGAATAATTTGGACTCTTGCAAGTTGTACTCTGCTAGTAATTCTGCGTGGCAGCCTGTGGAGATATTTACATAGTCGGAGGTACACCTGATATTTCTGAACATCGATGACACACATATTCTAGGGTTTGAATCAATGGTTGGAAGGGATCATGGCCTTTTTTGGATTAACTACCCACCCCCACTCCACCATCCCAGCGTTATTTTCTCCTTTGCTCGCTCTTGAATGAACTCTGCGACTACAAATTATGTTAAAACCCTTACTCTTCTTGCTCGGCCTTTACCACTTTGTTTCCCTTTGTTTGAAATTACCAGGCTTAAATTCCCTCGATGGAAATTCTGTGTTGATAGTAATTAGCTATGAAAATTTTCAGGTGATTTCCATTTCTTCTTTATAAGCTTCAAACCGTGGCTCTTTTGCAATTAAATTTTTCTTTTTATTTTTTTCTAATCTATTTACTTCCATCTACGTCTGGGATATTTATACATCTATGCAAATTCTATTTGAGTTCTTAGCCACAATGATTTGAGACTTGCACTAGACCGAGGGTTCACCCGGCTAGCATTCTTGTTTCCAAGGGACATCAAAACTCTTATTACTCTACTTGGTTCCCTTCTAGGTAAACCCTAATGTTGAATCCTATATGAAGTTTTTACATCCTTTGTTAATACTTATTTTCATTCTTATTATTGTGTTCTTCCTCGTTGATGGTAGGTACAGGACAATAAGTTGGGGTTCCATCGAATCTTTAAGGTAAAATGAATACTTTTAAATGTACCCATGTCAATAATTCTTCTAGGTATTTTTGTATTCTCTTCTATAATTAAAAGAAATCATTTATCCAACTGTTCATGTATGCTTTTTTTTCCTTAATTCCTTTACAAGTTTGGCTCCCTCCTTGGAAGGAATACGACACTATTTTCATTCAATTTAATAAAAGTCATTAGAGGAAATTTGAGCCTAAAGGAGCCCATTAAATTTACATGTAATTTCCATGTCATAATATGTAAACCAATCATAATCCATTAAATTTAAAAAGAGGTACATCTAAATATTTTGGAGGGAAAAGTGGAAAAACTATTTTTTCAACCGTATTTTTAGCATACTCCTTATAGGTTTACTTAAATTTCAAGAGTATAAAATCATTGGATGAAGAATTAAATTCCACATCCAATGAGTACCCATTATGCATACTTTTGAGAAGAACCACATTGATAAAAATTGCAGATACATTAAAAAAACATGTTTTAGCACTCTTTTTTAATGTATTTGCAATTGTTTATCAATGTGGCTCTTCTAAAAAATATGCATAATGGTACTCATTGGATGTGGAATTTAATTATGCATCCAACAAGTGTCTATACTTGAAATTTGAGAAAAACTATAAGGAGATAAGCCAAAAAAAAAAAAAAAGTTTTCTCCTTTTCTCTCCAAAATTCATAACTCTTATTTTATTATTTTGACCTATTATTTTATTATTTTTTCTTAGGAGGCCACTTTTAGGCTTAAATTTCCTCTAATGTCTATGTCGTGGAGAAACTCTTCGACCTACTAGTCTCCAGGTTCTTACAATTCTTTATTTTTGTCTAGCGTTCTTCGACCAAAATTCCAAGACCCTGTTCAAGTTTACTTATGTTCACTAGGGTTTTAAATGATTGGAGTTCTTTTAACTTGTGTGTTCGAGCCTCCTCCTTGGTAGGCTATTTAACAAGTTTTCCGAACATCTTTTCTTTAACTGTTTTTACTGACAAATTGTACCATTAATGGGTATGGTCAGTTAGCCAAATTACTTGCTTCCAAGAACTCATAACTAGACTCGAGTTTCTACTTAGGGTTTCTCTTACATTCAGAATTTGGACCTCTCTTTCTATATTGTAAATTATATCTTTAACTTGAATTTTGTTTTGATTTAATAACTATCAGTGCATAAATTCTTGCCTGCATGCCATAAGATGATATTACTATTAATTTCATTTTTCTTATGTAAACTATTACACGATGTTTCCTTTTCTTGGATGAAGTTCTCTTCTACATTTATTGTTTGAAGTCGCATGATAGTTACTATATATTTATGCATGCAATCAAAAGAACACTTGCGTTCACACTTACAACATTGTAACGTTTAAGGCCTGACATAATACTTCTATTTATATTATTGTTATGAAAGCCTACATGTTTTTTAAGTTGCTTTCTAGTAAAATAAAAAAAATGGTTCTTGTTTTCCAATTATTTATTTTCAAAAGACTTGTGCTTTTCCTTTCACTTCACCTTCATATTAATTGTTATTTTTTCTATCTAGTCTTCTTGATGCATGATAATTTTTTAGTTATCTAAAGAAGTAGTTTATATATATGAAAGATAAATGCACATTAACTGAATACATAGTCTAGGAGGTTTGGCAAGACCTGTAACATGATCTTCCTTCTCTTCCTATGACCTATTTATTTGGAACCTAGGTCTATTACCCAATTAAATAAGATAGATGTCAACTTAAACACCCTCCTTCTGTGGTAACTAACCTAGTTCACTTATCAGCCTTTATTACTATGGACACACACACACACACACACATATAGAGACTTGTGTGTACATACATAGTTTATTTGTAGACTTCCTTAGAACTACTTTACTTCTTTTATTAACTCAATCATGATAGCTAAGAAACCATAATTGATTATTTTTTTAATTAAGAATATTATTTAATTTCTTCTCTGTAACCAAAACCTTTACCTATATAGGTACATTTTTCTAAGATTCCATGAAAGTCATTTACCTTGTTCATATTGTAATCTTTAGACTCGTTCAAGCAGCCCTGCCCGTTACAAGTTAATTCTATTGCTTATTAAAAGACTGCAATTTTATGATAATTATACAAATTTATACTCATTAACTCTTATACTCTTCATGTAAAGATCATTCAATAATAACTAGAGTCTACAAGATACTTATCTATTCTTCTCCTAGGAATGTAATAAAATCTATCTCAGTCCTCCCAACCATGTGTTGGTTTCTTTCTCTTCTCAACCAACTACCCCCGAGCTCTTCTCCTTCCTGTCAGAGAAAGAGCCTCAGGAAATATTTTTTTTTATTTTTTTATAAACTATTTCTCTTGAACCCCTAAAGTAGAAACCTTGTTTCTTTCTGAGGTTCCAACCAGTATTTCTCTCCCACTTGTTGCAATTAGGAATCACTATCTTTCTCTCCCATAAGATTCCTAAATAGAGCTAGTTTCATGGCATTTATCTCCAACCATGACATTCATTTGTTTTTCTCTTCTCTCTCTTGCTTATTCTCTTGAATAATGCAGATGGAGAAAAAATTATTCATTTGTTTCTTCCCTCTTCTTGGGAATAACTAATTCCAATTGTTTCCCTAACAATTAGGACTTAAGTTCCACCTGATAGTTCTTAACACATTCTTAAGAGTGTTGACAACAGACATAATTTTCATTTTTTATCTACGCAAAATATGAGTATTTATATCGAAAATATAAATATTTAAATCAACAACATTTTCTATACTTTTTAGCTTTTTGGTCATACTGAAAGAAAAAAAGTCATGAGTAAGTCATAAACAATAAATAGGGGTGTCACAAGGTACTTATTACCAAATTGTGTCTAGCTATTTGTTTTATTATTTTCACCCCTTGGGCCATCACCACCATTCAATGTGACTGCATGCACTAAGTGTAAGCGCGATAGTAAGATACTTATAAGAGTTTACCACTAGAGAGTGTCATTGTGACCACCCAATATAAGGGTTTTAGTGATTCTTCTGAACACCATGCCTTGAAAGTTTTTTAGGATTCATTTAGTCTAGAAACCTCTCCACCACATTGATGTTGACCAGCTAGGAGTCTCATATATGATAATCTCTTGTGAAATTATAATTTACTTGAAGACAGTTTCTATGTGCCCAAAACTTCCTCACTTCATTGATATTGATCCTTGCTTAGGGGGAAACACTTATGAATATGGTTGCATTGGTTGGGTATAAAATTAACCCATGGTTGTGATTATCCCTGGTTGAATTGAATATTGTTTCATGGGATTCAAAGAATTTTTGAATTAAAATATATATAGAGGTTACATGCATTTTTTTTTCATGTTTAGAATTTTTCATTGTTGTTCATCTTGGTTTGTCTACATCATTGTATATATTTGTGGGAACACTGGTGGGCTCCAGTATTGTAGCAATAATGCTACAACTCCTGGAGCTCCCTATCTCTAATTTTATCAACCCGGTAGTTCGTACAAACTTGGAAGCGACGGTGCTGTATGCACAAGTACTAGCTCTTGTCGCAGCTGTCACTTGGTCAGCTGGCACAAGTCCGCTAGGGCTCAAGCCAACTTCTATATGCTCACAGAAGAAGCTTTATGAATGATGGACGAAAGCTAACTCAAAGGAGACTAGTCTAACTGCAGAAAGAAACTGAAAGCCAATAAAGCATGAAAAACCCTAGTAAACCCTAATTTGACTAGCTAGACCCTTACAATGCAAAACTGTGAATGAAACTACTACCACTAATGCCATTACTTGCAGTGAACTGAAATGCGTGCATCTAAGCTACTTGCATCTGAAAAGACATGTTTTTGTATTTTTTTCATTAAGTGGTTGGATTTATTGTGATGATGCTTTTGATTAGGGTTTGGTTGTGCAGGAGCGGTTGGAATGGAAGGAAAGCATGGGCAAGGTCAGGATGGCTAAGGGAGGTCCCAGAGGGTCTCCAGCATCAGTCCATAGAAGTCTACCACGTTCGGATGCTCAGCAACCGAGTTTGCAGGCTTCTACAGGAAGTCTGCAGGGGATCCTACAGGAAACTCAGAAATTTCTACAGGAAGTCTGTGCAATTCTACAGGATGTTTGGCCGTGGAGGTTTTGGGAGATGGTCAAGTGTTGGAGTGGTGTGGGAGGATAGGTGAGATGGAGATGGAGCTGGTGATGGCTCAGGAGCAGAGAAGTCAGATGGAGGAAGAGTGCATGCAGTGGGTTGATGGCTGGAAGGATGGGATCAACGAAAGGTTAAGTAAATGAAGCTACGTGGCAATGGATGAACTAGAGGGTAGACGAGCTGGACAGAGGCCGAGTGGGTGACTTGAGGAGAGGTCAAGAAGAAGAAGAAGGAAGTGGAATGATATGGAGCAGCGTAAATGAAACAAATGACTTATGCACCAAAACGAGAATTCATTAACCTATGATAACTGTGCCATGAAACCTATGAACAACAATGGAAAACCAAGAAATGAAACTCGTGCATGGAAGTGGAATGTATAAGTATGGTTCAATATCAAAAGTGCATGGATGGATCTTCAACGAAAATGACTATGTTGCAGCTTGCATGGAAGTGAGAAGAACTGCGTTTCTTTTTGGTGGTTGGTTATGGACTGCACCCCAATCCCTAACAGAGATGGCAGTGAGCTTTAACAACCTTTTTCTAGAGCTCCAATGGATTATATTTATCCTCTTCTAACCTAAGCAACTGGAAACAAATTCACCATAAGCTAATCCTATTCAATATCATGAAAAAGACTAAATTAACAGACTGTAAATTCGAATTGCATGTTAAAGGAAAAACTCAAAGTGCTGGAACGAAATGCAAACAACATTACAACATCGAGGAGATCTATTGCTCTCAGGTTGGGCCCTAACCTGAGAGCTATAGCTCCCTTAGAAACTCAGAATGAGATCAAAATCTGCCTGCCTTTATTCATAAACGAAAATCTGATGTCATGCCAAAACTGGCTTACAAAAGGAACAAACACCGAGCTGTAGTTCGTACTTCCAAATTACAAGAGCAATACAAAAGTTCAAAAAGCTTCTATCCAAGGCTACGGCCTCAGTATTTATGCAAAATGATCATCCAACAGGTGTCCTTGATTTGTGGAGCTCGGCTGTCCAACTGAAGGTTAAACTGTTGATCCTATAGAACAGTTATAACTGTTGTTCCTGTAGAACAGTTGGCTGCCTCTAAGCTCGGTGGGGAGATGGATTGGAGCTCGGAGCTATGGTGAGAATTACGAGGAAGGTCCCCAAGACCGTGGGCATCCTCTCCTAAAAACCAGCAGTGCCACCTCATTGTCTCCTTGTCTCCTTTCTCGTGGTCTTTTCTCCCTTTTAATGCCAAAAACCTGAAAGCATCATGCATTAGTCACGTAGATAAAATGTCTACCCTTCTTCCTACAAACAACACGAATAAACCAAGAAATTAATGCATAAGCAATAAAAAAATGAATGGTTTGAGCAGAGCAAGTAGGCCAAATGAGCCCAAATTGTACCAAAAATTGGGGCTCATCATCACCCCCCAGCTAAACTATTTGCTCATCCTTGAGCAACTTTGCCCTGGCTCCTCGTCTTTGGCCGAGAACTAGAGCCCGGAGCATGCTTTTCCTTTCCTGTTTTTGGCGGCCCTGCCTTTTTTGCCCTTGGTGATGACGAAGGTGGTGCTTCTTCCTTTCCTAGTTTTGGTGGCCCTGCCTTTGCTGCCCCTGGTGGTGACGAAGGTGGTGCTTCTTCCACTTTTCCCATTTCCTTGAGCTGGGCTTCGGAAGGCGATTGGCCTATTTTTCGTGTCCAGGAAGTTATTTTTGGGCTCCCCTTCTCGGGGGTGGCTGATGTTTTAGAGGGGGTTCTTGCACTGGGTGAAGTAGGGACATCCCCTAAAATGGTTTGGCTGCTGGGTGGAGGCTGTGGCTTGCCCGTGTTGATCCTCTTGCTTCTCCTGGCTTCAAATGGTAGAGGGGTCTCCCTCTCTCTCTTCTCCTTCGGCTTTGGAGGTGTACTGAGGGCGGCCAGCGTCGCTGCTGCCTCCTTTTCTAGAATACCAGCCTTCTCTTTCTTGCGTTTTGCTCTCTTAGAGCTCCTTGTAGAGGGCCCCTCCTTTTCAGATTTCGGGCTTCCTGTAGGAGGCTGTTTCTCAATGACTTTCGAGCTTCCTGTAGAAGCCCCTTTTTCCAATTTCGGGCTTCCTGTAGAAGCCCTTGTCTCTATCTTCGGGCTTCCTGTAGAAGCCTGTTTTTGCACTTTCGGGCTTCCTGTAGAAGCCTTTATCTTTGTTTTCGGGCTTCCTGTAGAAGCCTGTTTCTGCTTTCCTGTAGGCACAGGTGTCTCCGTCTTTGCTTGCTTACCTGCCTGAGTTTTGCTTTTTGCTTTGGTTGCCGGTGCTGTTGAGGTACTTGGGCTGACGTGGACCACCTCAGCTTTGTCCATTCTGCTCTTCATCCTCTTTTCCCTTGCTGACAAGATAGGTGTGCCACCTTTTTCTTTGTCCTCCTTTTCCTCATGCTTCTTCCTTTGTTCTTTCTTGTGCACTGTGGTCGGGGTCTTTTGGCCTTTTCCTCTTTGTCCCTCGGCCACTGCTTCTTGTTCCTCACTGCTGGAGGAACCCGTTTCTTCGATCAACATCTTAATGTCTCCATCTTTGGTCAAATTACGGAAGGATTCCCATGAGAGGGGAACCTTATATGAATGCAGCGCATCCTCCACAAGAAGCTTGATTAACCCATGGTGGGCTATCTGATTTGGGATGCCCTCTCTTAGCTTTGTGGCACACTCCATGAGAGACTGCAATAGGAAATAGGGGATGCTCAGTTTCTGCTCTATAGGAAGATCAATTCGGTGCCTCAATTCAGTGAGCAAACGAAAGTGATATGCATACACGATGCTAAATCGGCCTTCACAAGTGATATATTTCATGATTTGCAAACTGACTTCATTCCAAGGTGGCAACAGGCTCGTTCTTCGCACCCCGTTTTTGTCCTCCGAGAATTCTTCCTCGGGTGGAAAGAATTCTTTCTTTGCTTGCTGGCTCAGCTTTCTTTCGTCCTTATCCCATGGCAAACCCATAGGAAGTTCTGTGATCCGACTGATATGTTGCGGGGTGAGCTTGAGGCTTAAGCCTCTGAAGTTCACTGTGGCCAGTGTCTGGGATTTAGGCTTCAGAGCCTGCAAGAATTCTTCGGCCACTTCGTCATCGTAACCCTGCAGCTTATCACAAAAAGACATCCACTGTGCTCGTGTAAAGAGCTCTACCACTTCCTGGTTTTCCCTTAATTTGCTTGAATCAATGGGTTCCCGTCTTATAAACCCACCCGGCATGATGAACACGGTTGTTTTAATTAAAGGTGGCAAATGCAAAAGAGATTTGGTCTATTAAGACAGAGCATGCACATAATCCACAAAATTAAACACAGTCTACTTATACTGACATCCTGTAGAACGACAGCATAGGCACAGCAAACAACAATTCCACCAATATTTATACGACCAGACTGTGGACGATGGTCTTGCCACTCTTACTAACCGGTTGCATGAAGAGTTCAGGGTTACCTCTTTAATTGGCCACCTTTTTTCGTGAGGCACCCGCTTCCCTGTAGAAGACTGCGTTCCTGTAGAGACTGCGTTCCTGTAGAACTGCGTTCCTGTAGAACTGCGTTCCTGTAGAACTGTGCGCAATTCTCGGGGAGGACTGTAGTTGGCCCGCGCTCGAGGTGTGCTTCTCCGGCGTTCTGGTAGCCAACAACTCGGTGTATCAAAGTGCAGAGGAGATCAGAGTAGCCACCCGAGTTTGAAGTGGTGGTTGATAAATACATGCGCATGATCTAGCCGATTAGATTTTGAATCAGTGCAATCCGTGGCGCAGGGGATGAGCTGTCCCCGCCGGACCATTGGGCGACGTCATCCATCATTCGCCTGCGTATTCACTTGCTGCCGCATCCATTCCCACAGATTTGCCGCCGCCTTTTCTTGTTAAACTCATGCTTCTGACGGGAGTGTTCTCACGTGCGTGCCGCTCATTCTTGTTGTCGTGGCCGCCACCCAAACATCCAATTACGCTTTAACTAGCCGACGTGGCCAGTCGACTGGCCATACGGCCGCTCAACCATTCAATTTTACGCTATGCAAACAATTTCAAAGTAAAATTCATGCGATTTTATGGAAGGAAGGGTTGAGACACTTACCTGCGTGGCTGCACACGATTTTTCCAGTTCTTGGACGATGGTGAGTGGATCTACCTGCTGCATGCGAACTTACACAGACCCGGAGGCTCATGGTTACAGGCTGCCAACGATGGAGGAGATGTTGTGGTTGCGTGCGCCCGCGTTTCATTGGAGATGGCGGTGCTGTGAACGGTATCCACTCCATCAGGTTGAACTGTTACAGGATTCCCGCGGGGTGTCTCGTAACAGCTCTTCCTCCTTGGGTGCATGCTGCACGACGGAGGATCTGGACTTTCGATCACGCTCCCAGAGATTCTGATGCCTGTGGTATGAGGTCTCATCTTTTGTTTAACTTTGAAAATGGCTTTTCCCGCGAGAACTCATTGATCTGCTTTGTTGGTGCAGGGGACTTGGTTGCATGTCGACGAGGATGGTGGAGTAAGGTAACAACGTTGTGCATGGGTGCCAACAGAGGCTTGCATGCGTCCAAACCAATCCGTAGCCGCTAGATCTCCTTTTACAATGAATTCTGGGCCATCCCAAACTTCTACAGGAAGTTTCCTGTAGAACACAGAGCTTCCTGTAGAAAGTCTGCACTTTCCTGTAGAAAATCCGCGTCTTCCTGTAGAAAGACTGCATCATCCTGTAGAAGATTCAAACCATGATAAAATTGCACATACCTTGAAAAAACATGGATATCCTTGGAGGAGGTGCTGGTGAGGTCCTTTGACAGCATGATACAGACCCTTGGCTTTGAGTTGGAGGGTTTCCTCTCCTCCATAGAACATCTTCGACCCTTCTACAGGAAGTTTCCTGTAGAACACAGAGCTTCCTGTAGAAAGCCTGCATGCAATTTTACCATATTTTGCTTATTGTTGTTTTTCTTTTTTCTTTTTTTCTTTTTTGAAAGATAACAGGGGTGCCTCAAAGAGGTTTTCACCCATGCCATTTGCCCTGAGCGCCTCAAAGAGGTTTTCACTCAAGGATCTTTTTCAAACCTTTTCCTTCTTTTTTTTGAAAGACAATAGGGGCGCCTCAATGAGGTTTTCACCCCTACTACCTGCCTTGGGCACCTCAGAGAGGTTTTCACCCAAGGATCTTTATTATTTTTTTTTTCCTTTTCTTTTTTTTTTTTTTCTTTTTTTTTTTTCTTTTTATATGTCCTTCAGGGTATGCCAAAAGCAGAGGCAGAACCCTTCTCTATGACCAATACAGATTTCTCCATAGTTTTGATGAACTCTTGTCTTGAGAGAGGTCTCCTGTAGATCTTCAACCGATGCCCATTGACAAGCATGGGAATGGCTTCCTCATCAATGGTTCGAATGAGGACAGATCCATTGTCATGGCATTTCTCCACTGCATATGGTCCTAGCCATCTGGTTCTCAGCTTCCCCTTGAAGTCTTTGTATCTGGAGTCATACAACAAAGCCCAATCCCCTGGCTGAAATTGCTTGTCATGGAGATGTTGGTCATGCCACACCTTTCTCTGAAGTTGAACCACTTCTGAGTGAAGGAGGGCCTGCATTCGGTGCTCATCCAGGCCATTCAGCTGCAGTAGCCTTTCTTGTTGTGCATGGCTGAGATCTAGGTCCAGCTGAGCTGCCATCCTCAAAGTGTTGTATTCAAACTCAATGGACAACAGAGCTTTCTTCCCATAGACCAGCTCATACGGTGTGAAGCCGGTGGTGGTCTTCCAAGTGGTGTTGTAAGCCCATGTGGCTTCAACCAGGCGATCTGCCCAGTCCTTTCTGCTGCTGCTCACCACCTTAGTCAAGATCCCTTCTAATGCTCTATTGGTGACTTCCACCTGCCCATTTGCTTGAGGGTGATAAGGGGTGGAAGTCCTATGCTTGATCTTGTGATGAGCTAGGAGATCTTCAACCAGGTTGGAGGTGAACTGGCTCCCTTGATCAGTGACCAGCTCTCTTGGATAGCCAAACTTATAGAAGATGTTTTCTCTTAGGAACTCGGCCACCTTTTCTTCTGTTGCTGCTTTGATTGCTTTGGTCTTTGCCCACTTTGTCAAATAGTCAGTACACACAATGATGTAAGTCCTTTGCCTCGAAGAGGGGTTGATTGGGCCCACAAAGTCCATGCCCCACTTCTCAAATGGCTCAAGAGTCACTTGAGGTTGGAGAGGCATCTCATCCCTTTGGGTCGGTTTCCCCATTCTTTGGCATTGGTCACACTGACTGACATATCTTCTGACATCTTGATGAAGTGTGGGCCAATAGTAGCCTGCCTGCAGGATTTTGAAGGCAGTTCTCTTTGCTGCAAAATGTCCTCCACAAGGCCCATCATGACAAGTGAGGAGGATATCAAAGACTTCCTCCTCCCTTACACAACGCCTTAAGATCTGATCGGGGCCAAGCTTGAACAGATTGCCCCCGATCCAAGTAAATGAGGCACTTTTTCTGATGATTCAGCTCTTTTCTCTGGAAGATAGGTGTGGAGGGAACTGTGCTGAAACAAGATAGTTTGCTATATCAGCAAACCATGGAGAGAGTACTGAAATAGCAAACAGATGTTCATCGGGCATCTGGTCATCCACTGTTCCATCCTCATCTGCAGACAAATCCAATCTAGATAAAAAGTCAGCAACAACATTTTCTCTACCTGGTTTGTCAACAATGGTCAAATCAAACTGCTGCAATAAAAGTAACCATCTAATAATACGAGCATTCACGTCTGGTTTATTCATTAAATATCTAATAGCAGCATGGTCAGTATGTACAAAGGTCTGGTAACCAGTAATATAATGGCGGAACTTGGTCAATGCATGGACCACAGCCAAGAATTCTTTTTCAGTTACAGTGTAATTCAGCTCAGCCTTGGACAAGTTTTTGCTAACAAAGTAAATGGCATATGGAAGTTTTTGCTCAACTTGTCCTAAAGCTGCACCTATGGCTTTGTTCGAGGCATCAGTGTGGATGTGGAAACGTAGGGCCCAGTTTGGACCTCTCAGGATTGGGGCTGACACCAACTTGTCCTTTAACTCATTTAAAGCCCTCTGACAATCGTCAGTCCAATTAAACTCCACATCTTTTGCCAACAGGCCAAACAATGGTGAGGCTAGCTTGCTGAAATCTTTAATGAATCTCCGGTAGTATCCTGCTAATCCCAAGAAACTCTGGACATCCCTTACCTTTTGAGGAGGTGGAACCCTCTTGATGAGAGCAATTTTGTTAGGATCCACCTGCAACCCTTGGCAAGAAATGGTATGGCCTAGCACGGTCCCTTCAGTCATTAGGAATTCACATTTTTCAGGACTAAGGGACAAGTTCATCTCGGTGCATTTGGTTAGGACTTTTCCCAGGTTGGTCAATGCTTCCTGGAAGTTGGCCCCATAAGGAGTAAAGTCATCCATATAGATTTCTACTGCATCATGGACCAGCTCCGAGAAGATGCTCAGAACAACTCTCTGAAAGGTAGCAGGAGCATTGCATAGCCCAAAGGGAAGGACTCGGTAGGCAAAGGTACCCCAAGGACAAGTGAAGGTGGTCTTATCTTGGTCTTCCGGGCTGATTTGGATTTGGTTGTATCCGCTAAAGCCATCCAGGAAAGAGAAGAACTTCTTTCCTGCCAGTCCATCCAACACTTGATCTATGAAAGGTAGAGGGAAATGGTCTTTCTTGGTGGCTTTGTTCAGTTCTCGGTAGTCCACACAGATTCTCCATTTCCCATTTTTCTTGGGAACCAACACTAGAGGGGACACCCATTCGCTATCTGAGATGGGGTAGATGAATCCGGCATCCAACAGTTTTTGCAATTCTTCCTTGACAATGTCCTTAAGGGCTGGATTCATTCTCCTCTGAGGTTGCCTTACCGGTTTACAATCCTCTTTGATGTATATATGATGGGTACAGACCGAAGGATGGACTCCTTTCATTTCCTTATAGCTCCAAGCAAAAGCATCTAAGTGATTGGCCAACAGACTACACAGCTCCTTTTCCTGGGAAGGAGATAGGGAGGAGCTGATATTCAATGCTTTCTCAGGGCCGAACTCCACATTCTTGACTCTGGGAGTAACAGGGTTGGTTGTACAAAGATCCACTAAGGTGCTAGCTTGGGCATCCTCCACCAATTTCTCTAAGGGTAGTGCACTGGAAGGTGGATTCTGGATCAAGGTCTCGATCAAGTCATCCTCGGTTGGGGGGTCTCTTCTAGTGGTATCTAAGGTGCACAGAGGTGCTGAGTACACCTCGTCTTCCTCTCCTTCTTCCAACCAGAGTGGTAAGTCATGCTCTAAGGAGGGTTGGGTAGGAGGGTATAGGACTAGTTGCTTGGACATGGGACCATTTTTGATGGTCATGTTTCCCGCATGACAACTTATGTAAGCATCTGCAGTAGCTAACCAAGGCCTTCCCAAAATGAGAGGATATCCCATAAGCTTGGCCTTTGGTTGCAGAACCAGGAAGTCTGCAGGGTATTCCCAAGAGTCAATAGAGACCAAGACATCCTCCACAATCCCTTCGAGAGTCACGGTGGAGCGATCTGCTAATTGCAGTACTGTTGAGGTCTTTCTCAAGGAACCCTGAAGATTAAGCTTAAGCATGGTATCCCTGGTCATCACATTAATGGCGGCCCCCAGATCAATCAAGGTGTGAGGTATAATGGTGCCATTGATGTGAACATCTACTACAGGACTTCCAGGATCTAGGTACTTTGGGCAGATGACTTGTCCTAACATAAGGTCAGACAGTTGTCCTATGACATTGATAGTTGAGGCATCTTTCTTCCGTCTGCCTGGGTGTTTGAAACACTTCTCCTTGAACCAGTTTGTTGTATATTGGCACATCCTTGATGGCTTGGAGAAGTGGTATTTTTACACACAACTGCTTGAGCTCACCCAGAAGCTCATCCTCCTCTGGGTTGGGTTGTGTGGTGGCTGTTAGTCTCTCAGGAAAGGGTGGAATAGCCTGTGGTTCACTTTCTTGTTTATCTTCCTCATCCTCTGGGGGAGGAGGTTGGCGATCTGGTAGAGTCTTTCCAGATCGAAGATTGATCTCCTGGATCTCCACAGCATAGGTAGGGCATGAGGTTTCCCCAGTGTATACCTGCTGGGCCTGTCTATTGTTGGGGTTCGGGTTCGGTTGAGCAGGCATTTTAGGTTGCCTTGGAGGAGCAGGAGGTAATGGCTGAGGTTGAACTGGAGGTGGAGGCAAGATGGCAGGAGGAGTGTTGTATTGGGGCCTCCACCACGGCTGAGGTGCATTCCATTGAGGCTGTTGCTGGGCATGTGAGTGATATGAATGATAAGTCGGTTGAGTGGGGTACTGAGGTGGATAAGACCATGGAGGAGGCATGGACCATGAAGGATGAGCAGGGGGACCCTAGGAAGGCATAGGAGTCGATTGGTTGGGGCTGTAATAAGCTTGAGATGCCCCTTGCATCCCCTACTGATAAGGTCTAGATCCCTGTGGCCTCCTTTGGTTGAGGTAATAGAGAGGCTCTATGGGAGCTTCTGTCCCTTGGTACATGGCTTTAAACCCAGGTAAGGTTGGACACCGATTTGTGGGATGGTCCTCCTCACAAACGAAACACACTTCAACAGAATGCAATGGACATTCGTTTTTAGGGTGTCTCCTTGTGCACCTAGGGCAGAAGACAGCCAAGGCTCTCTCAGCTTCTTCTTTCTTTTGCTAAATCCTAAATGTGTCAAGCTGCATGGCAATGGTCTATCTCACCTCACTCTTAAGATCTTCTAATTGATTTGCAAGCTCATGTTTGGAGAAGGGGACACTAGTTGAGAGGTGGTTTCCTCTACCTCGTTTCCGAGCTGCCCTGGAGTGATTTCTAAACACAGTCTTGATGTCCTCATAAGGCAGTTGGTAAATGTCCCCCCCAGCTAACATGTGAAGGGTATCTAAGAGGTCTTCAGGGACTCCTCGGAGCAGGACCAACTTGAGGGATTCAGGGTCAAGTGTGCACCTGGCCCGCTTATAGCTTAGTTGGAACCTCTCCTCATAATCCTCTAAGGACTCATCATTTCCCATGGACATCCGAAAGATTTCCCCCTTTGTTTCCTTGGACCTACAGTAATCCCGGTACTTGGTGTTGAAAGCTTGCTGCATCTGAGCCCAAGTGGTGATACTATTCCCAGGTAAGCCCATGAACCAGCGTAGTGCTGCATCCTTAAGAGTGGAAGGGAAAAGTTTCAACTTTTGCTCATCTTCAGTATAGTCATAGGTTCTACAAAGGACAGCAAACTCAAACAGGAAGGTATCCGGATCTTCAGTAGTCAGCCCATGGAAGTGAGGTAAGGCGGAGGGGCTAATGTTCTTCATTTTCATCTCTCCATTGGTTTCTCGGATGGGGAAGGCACCTTCTATTCTCTCATCTTCTCTCCTATTGTCAGCCATAGCTTCAGATGGAGTGGTCTCTAACTCTTCTTCTACTATAGGGTCTTTGGATATCTCAGGATATTCACCTATAGGTTCCTCTGGGTCACTGTCACCAAAGAAGAGAGAAGGGTGACTCAGTGATGTGGTGGGGGTGTTTGGTAGGAATTTGCCTGATCTATCTCGGTTCCTACAAGGCATGAAATGGAAAAGACTTTCTTTTTCTTTTGATTGTTTTTGCTTTGCTTTTCTTTTGGTACCTGCAAAACTGAGACAGATTGATCTACAACTAACTATGAAAGATGCAGAATTAAACTGAAAGCAGGAAAGAACTAATCTACTTTGCTCAAATGAAATTGCAAGAATGGAAATGCTAATCTATGCTTGCAGAAAGGAAATGCTATTCTATGAAAGCAGGAAATGCTAATCTATGAAAGCAGGAAATGCTAATCTATGAAAGCAGGAAATATCTATGCTACTTTTGCAAAATGGAAATGAAGTAAACTACTTAGCAGAAGGCAAGAGTAAGAAAGTAGAAGAAAAGCAACAATTACTAATACTCTGACGCTTCCCCGGCAACGGCGCCAAAAAGATGGTGGGCTCCAGTATTGTAGCAATAATGCTATAACTCCTGGAGCTCCCTATCTCTAATTTTATCAACCCGGTAGTTCGTACAAACTTGGAAGCGACGGTGCTGTATGCACAAGTACTAGCTCTTGTCGCAGCTGTCACTTGGTCAGCTGGCATAAGTCCGCTAGGGCTCAAGCCAACTTCTATATGCTCACAGAAGAAGCTTTATGAATGATGGACGAAAGCTAACTCAAAGGAGACTAGTCTAACTGCAGAAAGAAACTGAAAGCCAATAAAGCATGAAAAACCCTAGTAAACCCTAATTTGACTAGCTAGACCCTTACAATGCAAAACTGTGAATGAAACTACTACCACTAATGCCATTACTTGCAGTGAACTGAAATACGTGCATCTAAGCTACTTGCATCTGAAAAGACATGTTTTTGTATTTTTTTCATTAAGTGGTTGGATTTATTGTGATGATGCTTTTGATTAGGGTTTGGTTGTGCAGGAGCGGTTGGAATGGAAGGAAAGCATGGGCAAGGTCAGGATGGCTAAGGGAGGTCCCAGAGGGTCTCCAGCATCAGTCCACAGAAGTCTACCACGTTCAGATGCTCAGCAACCGAGTTTGCAGGCTTCTACAGGAAGTCTGCAGGGGATCCTACAGGAAACTCAGGAATTTCTACAGGAAGTCTATGCAATTCTACAGGATGTTTGGCCGTGGAGGTTTTGGGAGATGGTGAAGTGTTGGAGTGGTGTGGGAGGATAGGTGAGATGGAGATGGAGCTGGTGATGGCTCAGGAGCAGAGAAGTCAGATGGAGGAAGAGTGCATGCAGTGGGTTGATGGCTGGAAGGATGGGATCAACGAAAGGTTAAGTAAATGAAGCTACGTGGAAATGGATGAACTGGAGGGTAGACGAGCTGGACAAAGGCCGAGTGGGTGACTTGAGGAGAGGTCAAGAAGAAGAAGAAGGAAGTGGATTGATATGGAGCAACGTAAATGAAACAAATGACTTATGCACCAAAACGAGAATTCATTAACCTATGATAACTGTGCCATGAAACCTATGAACAGCAATGGAAAACCAAGAAATGAAACTCGTGCATGGAAGTGGAATGTAGAAGTATGGTTCAATATCAAAATTGCATGGATGGATCTTCAACGAAAATGACTATGTTGCAGCTTGCATGGAAGTGAGAAGAACTGCGTTTCTTTTTGGTGGTTGGTTATGGACTGCACCCCAATCCCTAACAGAGATGGCAGTGAGCTTTAACAACCTTTTTCTGGAGCTCCAATGGATTATATTTATCCTCTTCTAACCTAAGCAACTGGAAACAAATTCACCATAAGCTAATCCTATTCAATATCATGAAAAAGACTAAATTAACAGACTGTAAATTCGAATTGCATGTTAAAGGAAAAACTCAAAGTGCTGGAACGAAATGCAAACAACATTACAACACCGAGGAGATCTATTGCTCTCAGGTTGGGCCCTAACCTGAGAGCTATAGCTCCCTTAGAAACTCAGAATGAGATCAAAATCTGCCTGCCTTTATTCATAAACGAAAATCTGATGTCATGCCAAAACTGGCTTACAAAAGGAACAAACACCGAGTTGTAGCTCGTACTTCCAAATTACAAGAGCAATACAAAAGTTCAAAAAGCTTCTATCCAAGGCTACGGCCTCAGTATTTATGCAAAATGATCATCCAACAGGTGTCCTTGATTTGTGGAGCTCGGCTGTCCAACTGAAGGTTAAACTGCTGATCCTGTAGAACAGTTATAACTGATGTTCCTGTAGAACAGTTGGCTGCCTCTAAGCTCAGTGGGGAGATGGATTGGAGCTCGGAGCTATGGTGAGAATTACGAGGAAGGTCCCCAAGACCGTGGGCATCCTCTCCTAAAAACCAGCAGTGCCACCTCACTGTCTCCTTGTCTCCTTTCTCGTGGTCTTTTCTCCCTTTTAATGCCAAAAACCTGAAAGCATCATGCATTAGTCACGTAGATAAAATGTCTACCCTTCTTCCTACAAACAACACGAATAAACCAAGAAATGAATGCATAAGCAATAAAAAATGAATGGTTTGAGCAGAGCAAGTAGGCCAAATGAGCCCAAATTGTACCAAAAATTGGGGCTCATCAAACACGACATGCCTCCTTATATTGTAGATGTATTATATTATATATTTCTACTCTAATGGTTACAAATATGGGTGAGTTTGTATATCCAATGGCTATAAGTTATTAAACCCCCTCAAAAACATTATGCAATGATGAAGACCTAATTTTAATCATAAATATGGTGAATTATTACCTTGCTTCTAATGTGAGATTTAACATACACCCCACCCACCCTCTCTCACATAGACAACACCCGTCATTGAATACATAACATCCTTTATAGAAGCGTTAAATTTCATTCCCAATCCACACTTTATAACAGTGGGGACCTAGCAAGAAATTGAATCTTAGTTAAAACTTATGGAAATTTTCATTGGAATGTTAGTGAGGAAACCACATATGTGTTATCTTCTCCATAAAATTCATAGTCGATCATAGAAACCGTCAACCCCATCCCTATTCCATGATAAGAAATCATGGCAATGGAGAGTGTTATATGTTATGGAAATCCTTCTATGCTTTGTTTATTTGGTTTTATTTCCTTTTTGTTTCTATATATGTATTTGATCCTTAACCTTAGGTAAGTGGGTGCATTTGTGTGGGTCCAATGTATAAATTCACATCGATAGCTAACACATGGGTTAAGGAGGGTTTATCCATGCCTATGAAAAATGTGATTAATGTAATTGCCATCATGTGGGTGTGTGTATGTTTCTTCATATGTATATCCCATGGTATAATTATGTGTATATGTACTTTTAACTATAAAAATAAATAGTGAGCCTTGATTATATAGTTCCAAACACACAATCATGCCTATATAATTAAGTGGACACACACCCATAATGATACATATAGAAGGGGGAAGAAAAACCAATATGTTTGTGTGTGTGGTTGGGGGGGTGAGCTAGGGGTAGAGGGCAAGAGGGAAGGGTGGGTGTTGCGCAGGAAACATAAGGAAATGGTAGTAATAACATCCATTACATTCTTGTGTTGAAATAAATATACATTTATATTAATCAACTTAGAATTACACTATACTAACTAGGGCCTTTGACTCCTATGTAACTTACAATGACTTCCATGATTGAGGATAGTGTTCCTTCCATAGTTTTAACCTATTGGCCTACCTTAAAAAAATTAAATTTCATTCATTATGGAAATTGTTGTATCTAATTATCTATATTATTATTTATATATAATTAATTATCATCAATTAAATTTTTTTATTGTTAATCTACGTTTGTAGAAATTTCCTTTTTCCAATGTAACCAAGCACCCCACCATCTAGGCTATATAGGGGTAAGATATTATTCAGGACTAAAGGTCATCCAAAATCAAGGCTTGAATCTATTACAAAATATACTTGAGAGGATCTCAATATGTCACTTGTGGAAACTGACCTTACGTGGGAAGGATAATAATTGTTCTGCCTCACCACTTTAGATAAGCCCAATTGACAGCCCATTAGTAGAAATTATGATTGATTTAATTTTGTTCATTTTTTTTTGAAGTTAATGATCAATGATAATTTTATTTACAAAATTCATATGGATCAATTTACCTATTTATCTTGATATTATCACTTGATTTCAATTTTCATCATAGATCAATGGTATCCTTAGAAAAACAAAATTTCCCTTTTAATGTTAAATCATATGTATCAACATACACACGTTATTTGTGTTAGGGAACACAACATTTTCAAGGAAAGTATTTCATATCAATTTGAATGCAAATTTGACACACCCCAGTTGGCATCCCATGTAATCAATATATTTAAGGAATTTATATTGGTTAAGTGATAAAGAGATCATGCCCTTATAGGTAAGCTACATACGAGTTATATGATTCTAACTTATTCCTTTTCACATTCAAACACTCTATTATTTGGTTGTAATCTGACAAGTTGTTAGAGGATCCAAGCGTTATCCTATTTCATTCTAGATGTAATATAAGCGAGCTAGTAAAGATACTAAAACAACATCACTAGAATTTAAAAATGTACTAGGTGGATGCATTTGTAGAAATTCTCACTGTAGATTAAACTGAATATGCAATGTACTAAAGAAAAATACTTAATCTACTTCTACAATCAAACTTGTGGAAGCTTAATCGATTTTGAGCAAGATCAACTAGAACACATATAACAGAGAAGAAGAATCAATACACATGAAACACAAAATAATACTCTGGGGAAAGCCTCAGTTAAAAACCCTGCTATATGTATTATCATACAAGTGGAAATATCTTAGGATTACACAAAGCTTTAGCTTTCAAGCTATCCAGCGCTCTGTACAATACCTCATTACTGCTCATAGACAGGATAGACAACACATATGCCTTCCTTCAGTCCTCCGAGCCTCCTATTTCCTTGTGCAGTTTCTACTGGGTCCTCTAGTTGCCACCCATGTGATTCTCTCCTCACACACTGCTCTGACCTCTGTAGTAATTGCGCAATCCTCAAGGAATGAATTCATTCTGCATGCAAGAGATATTCACATGGGAATATTCTAGCAACCGATAGTACATTATCCCTGCCTTTAATCTCAACTAGGTCTTTGTCTGAACTGACATGCATGAGTTATTTATGAGAGAATATTCAGTTATCTTAAGAACACTAGTTGCATGCATGCATGCATTAACTGACTGAACTCACAATTAGTTCCACAAACTGCTTCTAACTAATTTAACTGGACTTAACTCAGTTAACTGATCTAACTAATTACAACTCAAATACAACTCATCTTTATCTCCTTAATTAAGGGATAACTTCCTCAATCAAAGGAATAACTGTTGTATGTCTTCATAGAGACTTCATGTTTGATTTTCACCAACTAATTAACTCAAGATGAATTAATTAATTATTTTTCAAACAGCTAGTGAGACTAAATTCGAATTTTATTTCTCAATTTTAATTCAAGGACAAATTAAAATTGGAATATACCCTGAAATGCTATCTATAGCAATGCTATTTTTAGCATTTCTTGTTGCTATTTTCAACACTTCCTCTCAAAAAGAAAGGGATTATATGTCACCCCGATCCTGTCTCTATCGAACTCTAATTTACACTTTGACAATGCCTTAGTCAAAATGTCAGCATCTTGCTCCTCGGTCGAAATATACCGCAACAACATGATCCTCCTCACCACACAGTCTCTGAGATGATGATACCGAATGTCGATATGCTTGGACCTGTCATGAAATATTGGATTCTCAGAGAGTTTGATACAACTTTGATTATCACAATAGATCACAGTTGGATCCATCCTCTGATCAAATAAACCAACTAGAACTTTCCGCATCTAAATGGCCTCACATGTTGCTTGAATTGTAGCCATGTATTTAGCCTCTGCTGAGAAAAGTGCAACTGACCTTTGTTTCTTGTTGTACCAAGAAATTGCAATTGAACCAAGGTTGAAAATTCCTCCTAATGTGCTCTTCCGATCTGATGGACTCCTTGCCCAATCTACATCTGTGAAGCCCTAAATCTTCACTCCCTCTGTCTGTCTGTAACATAATCCATATTGAGATGTGCCTCTGAGCTATCTCAAAACATGCTTCGCTACCTTCCAAAACAACTTGGTAGGCTGAACCATAGCTTAACTCAGTTGGTTCACCGCAAAGCACAAATCTGGTCGTGTGTTCACTAAATACATCAATGAACCCACAAGCTGTTGATACACAGTAGCTTCTACTACTTCTCTTGAAGTAGCATCCTCCTTCCTCCAGTTACCTGCTAGAGGATTTTTCATGGGCTTGCACTTCTCCATTTGGAATCTCCTGAGTATCTCATTGGCATACTTGCCTTGAAACACAAACACTTCCCCATCCTTCTGCCACACTTCCATGCCTAGAAAGTAGTGCATGTGACCCATGTCTTTCATCTCAAACTATCTTGCAAGGTCCTCCTTGCAAGACATGATCAACTGATCATCACTTGTCAATATCAGATCATCAACATAAAGAATAATGATCAACTGCTTACCTTCCACCATGATGTGGTACAAGTTTGCATCTTCTTCACTCTTTGTGAAGCCCAAAACGGTGAAGTAGTTTTCAATCTTGGTGTACCAAGAACGAGGTGCTTGCTTCAACTCGTACAAAGCTCTCTTGAGTCGACACACATGCGACCCATGATCGAAGGTCTCAAATCCTTCTCGCTGCTCTATGTACACCTCTTCCTCAATCTTGTCATTGAGGAATGCAATCTTCACATCCATCTGATGGATCTTCCAACCCATCTGTGCTGATAGTGCCAAAATCGATCTGATAGATGAGTACCTTGCTACAGGAGCAAAAGTCTCATCATAGTCGATCCCCTCGACCTGTGAGAAACCACACGCAACAAACCTTGCCTTATGTTTCTCCACACTACCATCAGCGACATTCTTTACCTTGTAAAGCCTACAGGAACTCACAACTGACTTGTTCTCCGGTCTTGGAACAACATCCCAAACATTGTTCTGAACTATGGAGTCATACTCCTCCACCATAGCATCAACCCAAACTAGCTGCTGCACTGCTTCCTCAAAGGAAGATGGTTCGGTCTCTACACATTCCCCAAAAAGGGCCATGTAACTAGTGTACTGCTCAGGTGACCTCCTTTGTCTGCGCTGAGAAGATGGCTCTCCCACATTCTCTCTCGCATCCATCAAAAATCTGTCAGCCTCCCTTGTGTGTTTCCGCCCCTCTCTGGAAGACTCTGCATGAGTGGATGTCTCCACTCCTTGAACCTCTACATGCGGCTACTCTGCATCAATCTGAGGATCCTCCTCCTTAGGAACCAAAATTTCTTCCTCTGCCTGCAACTGGAGCTCCCTCTCAAGGGAAACTTGCATGGCCTTCAGCTCATCGAACTTAAGATCTCTACGAACCATTTTCCTCTGACTACTAGGAAAATACACCCGATAGTTGTGGGGAGTATCAGTGTACCCCACAAGTATCCCCAACTCTGCTGTCGGCTCTAGCTTCTTCTAGGCATCCTTGGTCACATGGCAATAAACCGATGAGCCAAAGATCCTGAAGTGACCCACATCTGGTCTCTTCTAGGAGAAATCTTCCTCTGGTGTCTTCATCCCAAGTATGCGATGCGGGATTCTATTATGCAAGTAAACCGTTGTGTTGCATGCCTCAGCCCACAAATGAAGTGGTAGGCCTTGGTCATGCAGCATCGCCTGAGCTGCTCCCACAATCGTTCTATTCTTCCTCTCGACCACCCCATTCTGTTGTGGGTTATGAGGTGCCATCAACTCCTGTTTAATTCCTTTTGCAACACAGAAGTCCTTAAACTCTTGAGAGACATACTCTCCACCATTGTCGCTTCGCAAGGCCCTGATCTTATTTCCAAATTCTTTCTCAACCAAGGCTTTGAACTCACAAAACCTTGAGAAGGTTTTATCCTTCTTCTGCATGAAATAGATCCAGCATCTACGAGAAAAATCATCAATGAAAATGAAATATGACCTTTGTTTAGCGGTGGAGGCTATCGAGAATGGTCCACACACATCTGTATGAACTCGCTCCAATATTGCTTCAGCTTGACTGTCTCGATCATGAAAGGAAGATTTTGCATACTTACCCAAGGTACAACCTTTGCATGTGTCCACTTTCTCAAGTTTACCTTTGGGAAGTCCGGTAGAAATCTGTTGCATTATCTTCAAGGCCCCATGATGCAAGTGGCCCAACTGTCTATGCCATAACTCGCCAATATCTTGGCTTTGCAACAATTCTGCTTTGGAACTCAATGCAACATAGTAATCTACCTCCATCTTGTAGAGATTCTTCACTCGAATCCCAATCCTCTTGGTCTGACCCGTCACTATGTGTCTCAGGAATGTCTTTCCTTTATTGAAGACTACATCATAGCCTTTGTCTTCCAACATTGCGACCGATACCAAGTTTTCTTCAGTCTAAGCACATAATTTACATCAATCATGGTGAGAGGAGCTCCATGCTCCCTCTGAAACACAACCGTACCTTCAACTGAAACACGGTACTTTCCATCATCGCCCATCTCGATGCACATCTGGAGGTATTTCTCCTCCAAGGTACTGAATAAACTCTTATCGTCGTTCATGTGGAATGAGGCTCCACTGTCCAGGTACCAAACACAACCCACCATCGATGAAACCATGCATGTGATGAGGGTAAAATCCAATTCAAACTGTGAGGCCAGTGCCTCACCATCTGATCCTTTCGAGGATCCCTTCTTGGATTTCTTCAATGGACAATTAGTTGCATAATGGCCCACCTCATGACAATTAAAGCATCTCACTTTAGATTTGTCAATCTTCTTCCCACCATGGGAAGAACTCGATTTGGAATGGGAAGCCTTCCCTTTCCCTTTCCACGCCTTACTTGCTAAGGTTATATTTTCTTCATCATCATGCTTTAATGAAGAACCGCCTCTGGTGCTTCTCTTGATCTCCTCATGCATCAAATCCGACCACAGTGGTTCCCAATCTGGCAGTTTCTCTCTTCCATTCACTGAGTCCTGGTAGCTATGCCAGCTCTTAGGAAGACCGAGGAGAGCAAGACTCACCATATCATCATTCACTGCCGTGATTGCTACACTTCCAAGCACATCTTTGCAGGTGGTGAGATTGTTCAGATATGTAGAGATCATGTCGCCCTTTTCACACTTTATTTTCCAAAGCTTTTCCTTAAGCACCATCTTCCTCTGGTCGTTGTTGTTCTGATATAGGTCCTTCAATGTCTTCCACATTAAAAATAGAGTCCCCTTCCCATGGAGACTCTAGAAAATATGGTCTCGAACTCCCTCCAGAAGAATCTTCCTCGCTCTTGCCACACATTTCTTCCATTCCACCAATTCTTGGGCATTAGCTGTTGTTGGCTTGGGGACTTCTTGATCAATGAAGTCCTTCAAACCATTGTCCTCTAATACTGCTTCCATGTGATCCTTCCATGCTATGTAATTCGAGCTGCCATCCAGGGCATACTCGAGTCTCAAGCCATTGAATGCCATTGGTGAACTTTGAGATGTGATAAGAAATCAATTTTGTACCTTCAATCAAGAACTTCGAACTTCGAACTTCTCCCTTCTTTGTATATTGTTTTCTACTTTGATCACCTTTGCTCTGATACCATGTAGAAATTCTCACTGTATATTAAACTGATTATGCAATGTACTAAAGGAAAATACTTAATCTACTTCTATAATCAAACTTGTGAAAGCTTAATCGATTTTGAGAAAGATCAACTAGAACACATATAATAGAGAAGAAGAATAAATACGCATGAAACGCAAAAGAATACTCTGGGGAAAGCCTCAACTAAAAACCCCGCTATTTGTATTATCATACAAGTGGAAATATCTCAGGATTACACAAAGCTTTAGCTCTCAAGCTATTAAGCTCTCAGTCCAATCCCTCACTACTGCTCATAGACAAAATAGACAACACATATGCCTTCCTTCAGTCCTCCAAGCCTCCTATTTCCTTGCGTAGTTTCTCCTGGGTCCTCCAGCTGCCACCTATGTGGGTCTCTCCTCACACACTGCTCTAACCTCTATAGTAACTGCGCAATCCTCAAGGAATGAATTCCTTCTGCATGCAAGAGATATTCACGTGGGGAATATTCTAGCAACTAATAGTACACTATCATGCCTTTAATCTCAACTGGGTCTTTGTCTGAACTGACATGCATGAGTTATTTATGAGAGAATATTCAGTTATCTAGAGAACGCTAGTTGCATGCATGCATGCATTCACTGACTGAACTCACAATTAGTTCCACAAATTTTTTGGAACTAATTTAACTAGACTTAACTCAGTTAACTAAGCTAACTAATTACAACTCATCCTTATCTCCTTAATTAATGGATAACTTCCTCAATCAAAGGGATAACTGTTGCATGTCTTCACAAAGACTTCATATTTGATTTTCACCAATTAATTAACTCAAGATGAATTAATTAATTATTTTTCAAATATCTAGTGAGACTAAATTTGAATTTGAATTTTCAATTTTAATTCAATGACAAATTAAAATTGGAATATATCATAAAATGATATCTATAGCAATGCTATTTTTGCATTTCTTGTTGCTATTTTCAACAACATTTAGATGCATTAAATATATAATGGTCCTACATTTTCACCCAAAGCACAAAATCCTTATTGATGACTCATAAGTTGTTATGAAACATGTGCCTTAAAAAAATTTTAAATCAAATATTTATTTTATAAATAGGTGATATATTTATTCTTTAGTATATATTAGGTTCCATTGGTTAACTTATGAACATGACAAGATTTTTAAAATTAAATATAAATTAAAATTAATTCAAAATTAATTTCATGTTTGTTTGATTTTTTGGTTTGGTATATATATATCAATCAAAGATAATTGTTCAGTAATATCTTCATACAAATACAAAATAAGTTTACAACAACTATATCCAAATTATCAAAAACAAATACAACTAATAATCAAATTTATAATAAGAAAGATAGTATTGTTAAGTAATATCTTCAAATATTAAAAACCAAATACAAATACTAATTGAATTCACAATATATGAACTAAAAAAAATGTTAACTATTGTCTCCATACAAATACTTAAAAAGAATACAAATACTTAAAAAGAATTATCTTCAAACAAATACTTAAAAAAAATCATCTCAATAAGTATTATTTTCAATTATTAAAAAAAAATCAAATAGAGAAATTAAATGAATTGTTAACTATTATCTGCATGCAAATACTTAAAAAAGAATTATCTCTGCCTGAGTTTTGAACTCAAGGCATCTGAAAGTGCCACCTCAATTTTGGCGGTAGAAGTATTTCCCTGAATGTTTAAAGGAATTGTCCATAAGTCCATCAAAGGAATTGGATTTAAAAAAACTAAGTATGTTTAAAGGCGTTGTCCATAGAACCATCAAAGGAATTGTAGATGTCAAAAAACTAAGTTCTTGGAAAAAAAAAATTAGGAATGGTAGATGTCAAAAAACTAAGTTCTGGGAAAAAAACTAATAATGAATTTTTTAAAAATAAACATTTAATGTGCATGTAATGAAACATGGGGTGCTATGTAATAATTGACCACTCAATAAATCAAAGAATCCATAAATATGTGACAAACATCAAATATGGGAGGACCCAATCCTCAGTCTTAGCAGAACATGCAGAAAAGAAAAAACACCACATCTGCATTAAAGATGCCTTATTCATTGCTAAGATAGATTATTTCCATCACCGTCTGTTTAGAGAAGCTATAGAGATTAAAAGGAGGCCAAGGAATCTGAATAGAGAAGATGGCCAAATCCTCTCATTTCTTCTTAAGTTTATATATATATATATATATATATATATATATATATATATATATATAATTTCTTAATTTTTATTATTTATTTGTATTTTTATCTTGATTACTCATAAATGATTAATTACTTTATTTTATTCATTATTGATTTAGTTATTTAATTAATTTAACTAATTATTATTATTAGTAGTAGTAGTAGAAGAAGAAGATATTCATTTCATTAAAATTTTATTTTTGATTAATTATTTTCCTTAATTCAATATTAACAACTATATTCTAATAATTATTTCCTTATATTAAAATATTATTTATTTTGTCAAATATAAGTGTTATATTATAATGGCTATTTTCTTTTTCTCTTCTTCTATTTAACTTGATGCCAAGATCTAGTTCTTCATCTTGTCTTAACGATGAACCATACTGGATGATTCGAAACACGTCAACAAAAATATGATGATGTGATTTTTACCGAAAGTTTTTTTACTTTTCATGACGAAAGTTTTATTACTTTTCATGATATGGATCACAGAAGCTTAAATTCAATTATATGTAATATCTTGTTTGCTCTTACATATGTAATTTTAATTTATAAGCCTGCATTAATCGACTCACCATCCTTAGACCATTCAGTAATATGTTTTCATTTTACACTAAAAAATTTACAAAATTCAAATTCAAGCATCTTTAATTTTCGAAAAAAATAAGAAGATAAAATTATATCATAACTACAAAACACATAACATCATAATAGATAATATCGTCACATGAGAAATTGTCACATAATGAATTGAAACTCCGAAAATTCCATTTTTGATTTCCACAGGGGATGAAGACAATGGGACACAACAAATAACTGGACCAGAAACTAAAGCTCACTTATCATTAAGGTTTTTCCTCCATGTTGGAAATCGCTTGGAAGCTTACCTGAACTAGTCTGCGTGAAGAGATTTGCATTGAGATATCAATATTTGTTAACTAGTCATTTGCATCAAATGGTTTTGTATGCAAAGAGTTTTAGATGATGGACACCACTGTTAAGGGAGATGATGAGGATCCTTGTGACCTAAAGAAATCAAAGAAGGAAATAACCACTGAGTCTAGATTCCAAGAATGATGAAGATAAAGGTGCACATGAAGATGAGAAGATGGAATATGCACCCAAGAATAAAGGAAAACTTCAGAAGCAACCATTCCAGTCCCATTGCTACAACTAGAATATCCACCCAACAGGACAAGTATTCCTTTGGATCATCAAACAACATTGAGGATGATCACTCAACCAACGCAAGATAGGCAGTCCATGCTTGAGTTATGGCTTTTGAGCATCATTTTGATATTATGTAGTAGATAACAACTTGTAGTGATGATACCATTAACTTAAATTTAACAGTCATAAATAGAAGGACAAAACCAAAAGTAAAATATGCACGCAGACTGTTAGTTTAGATTCTAAAATCATAATGGGAGGGTTGTTGGACATAACTGCCTATCCATGTAGTATACGTGTGAATTTATTTGTTTAAGGAAGCTTGTTTTGTTTTTCATGTATTTTTAAGTACATGAACAAAATATGATTACTTTTTATATCCTTTAAAGAATTATATTAAATAAACAAATTTGTTTAGGTTCAAACATGAAAAGCCTTCATCCTTTAATTGCCTATTAAGGCATAAGGACTTGCATAAATTTTTGGTGAGTAGTAACCACTACTAAGACTATGCATTTACACTTTTACTCTTACATGTTAAACCATTGAACAAAAACATAAATTATGGTAGAAAGTAACTAGGGTAGGTATATCTATTTCCATCTCGTTCATATTCATTTTTTATGTAAATACTTGCTTAAATTATGGTGGACAGTAACTGAACGTAAACAGGCTATTTGGGTGAGTACAAGCTATTTGCAAAGAATTTAATTTTCAGTAGTTTTTGTATGAATCTTAACAATGAAAAATCATTACATAAATATTTAAAAATTATGGTATAAATATTGCAACTATATTAAAAAATTATGGAAAAATTATGTGAGCCACAACAGACAAACCGATTTCTAAACTAAAAGTGACCAACAAACAATTAAAATCTTACTTGGAAAATACTAATAATACACAAAAACAAATATAAAACTAACAAATACAAAATTTCTGTATTAAAATCCAATAAAATAACCCAGAACACTGCTATTTCAAAGTTCTATAGCCATCTTTAATTATTAATTATTGATTTATCGATATTCTTGATGCACTCTTTCGGATTAATCACATTTTCAGGATTTGGTCGATGTTTATTCCTGATGCACTCTTTCGGATTAATCACATTTTCAGGATTTGGTCGACATTTCGAACCAACTAACGTGGTTCATCCTCAGAATAGGGTGGAAAAAAATCATACAATCTTCATGAATAAATAGTAAGGATGCATCATGGTCCAGGGTAAAAACTAGCCGTTGGGGATTAGGTAACTAGAAATCCTAGAAAGGAATTATTTAATATTTATTAGTTTTAAATTTAATAAAATATTATAAATATAGTTATAAAATTGGTTATAGGAGTATAAATAATAATAATATAGTTAGGAAAGTCATATTTTTTGACCCCCTTTTTAATTAATTATGTGCTCCTTTTGTTTTCCTTATCTAAAATTTATTTATTATTTTTTTATAGTATTTAAAAACTCCTAACAAGTTTTTATAACTTACTCTAAGCCCTCTTATTAATTTATGGAGTATTCTTAATATAGTTTCTAATATCAATCTCCCTTATAGAACATTTTGACACTTTCGCTTAACCTCTTTATGCCCTTTTCGTTTTAATTTTAATTATATAACTATAATTTATTATGATTTAATATTATATCCTAACAACTATTTTTATTTAAATCTTATTCTTATTCCCCTTATTAATTTTCCTAACTATATTATTATTATTTATGCTCCTATAACCAATTTTATAACTATATTTATAATATTTTATTAAATTTACAACTAATAAATATTAAATAATTCATTTCTAGGATTAGTTTTCAAACGCTAGTTTTTACCCTGGACAATGATGCATCCTTACTATTTATTCATGAAGATTGTATGAGTTTTTCCACCTTGTCCTGAGGATGAACCACATTAGTTGGTTCAAAATTTACATCGACCAAATCCTGAAAATGTGATTAATCAAAAAGAGAGTTATCTATATTATGGATCACAAAAGTCTCAGATCTAGCACTAGGATACAGTAAGATATAGTGATATCTAAGTATCAATGATATACGATAATATCCATCGGACAGATCGTGATTTGCAAATAAATATGATAGTAATATCTGTGGTCGTAGTCTAACAATTATTTTTTTTGCCCCAAAAGTTATGGAAATTCCAACCATATTTTGAAAAATTCCGGCGGAAATTTTTGTAAATCCAAGTAAAAGTTGTCAAACTTCATAATTTTAGGTGCCTTAAAAGTTTTTGATGGTGCTGAATCCATTTCCACCATCAAAAAGATGATTCAAACACAACCTCTACAAGTTATTTTGAAATTTGTTTGCCCAGATTCCAGTCACTTTTGGTCGCCGAGGCAATTCCTCCGCCTCTGTAGAGGACTCCATATGTGTGCAACTACTACGTTTTGTTTTGTCTTTTTTTAGTAAAATAACTTTTTTTAGCAAATACTTTTTAAATCACATAAAATAAATATTAGTTAATTAAAATTTTCATTTTTTTTTTTTTTTTGCTTGTTAAGACTAACCTACGCACCCACGAGGATTTGAACCGGTGACCTATAGCAAGGAGTGCCTTAACAGCGTACCCATTCACCGTCAATCCAAAGTCCCATGGGCTAAAATTTTCATTTATTAAAAATAATAATAATAATAATAATAATTTTAAAATTTTATTTTAATAAAAAATTCTGAAATTTTCTATAATATTTTTTATTTTAATAAAATTAAATATAGAAAAAAACAATAATAAAAATACTAAAAAGTAACACCAAACACAAACACATCTCCAATGTAATAACAATGTCAAATAAAACTTAATATATATTGAAAATAATAATAATAAATGAGGAGATCACTTTCAGGTAGAACTAACCTATCACAATCTACACTTGGGAACTTCTTACCAGTTACGCAACCTTCTTCTCAATCTATTCGCACCTGCCCATATGTAGGGCAGGCTACCATTAGAATGAGGTGCAAGTGGGTCACCCACGGAAAGTCTAGAATCTCGGCATCCGGAAGGGTGCCAGGGACCCGCCTTCAATATGACAAAGTACGTCATCTTGAAGTGAATGTAACACTATTTAGCTGGGGAGTAGTCTACCTAGGTGGAGGAATGGCCCGGTTTCCGTCACCGCCCGGAAAATCGTCCGGCTCCGGCCGCCGCCAATCCCTTCACCCTCTGCCACCCTCCCCTAGCTCCACCACCCTCCCCTGGCAATCCTGACATTCCCTGACAAAAAATCCGATCGGAGCTGGCAATCCTGACATTCCCTGACAAAAATTCCAATCGGAGCTGGTAATCCTGACATCCAGTTGACAGATTGGATCGGAGCTAGAATTGCAGCCGCAGAGAGTTATTGCCATTTCCAATTCGAAATGAGGAATTGCGATCCCGCAGGCTGCTCACTCACCTTCCTCCTCGACTCGGCGCCTCCCTTCTCCAAACCTCACCCACCTCACGCACAACTTGAATGGTAAGTATGCAACAAAATTGACCACGTCAGACTACTCCAACAGATCGAGCTCTGCACTTTCCGCATTCTTCAAATTTGGGGTTTTCAGTTTCTGTATCATTAATGATCTAGAATATGGTTGCTATGAAAGAAGGGGCTTTGAATCTTTCATCAGTGGTGGTTGAGGGTTATAAATAAATTGTGTGTTGCGGGGCTTGCAGCTTTGATTTATTTGGTGAGAGAAATTGGCTTTTGGGGTTCTTCGATCCCAATACCAGATTGCATATAACATGTCTAATTGTTCAGCTTATGAAATGCCTACCTCTTATACGAGAGCTTCGTTGCAGACAAACCTGGAGTGATTTTTGGAACGCACTACACCAATCATGCCAGTTCAGTATTTGTCCAAGGTAAGGCTCATCATGCTTTTGAGCATACTCTCTTATCTGATGCAGATAAATGATTAAAGTAAGGGTTTATCTATGCAACCAAGAGCCTTTTATCTGCAATCTAATTTTGTGAAAATTAATCGGCATTATTTGCCATGTAATTTTTGTCTTAACCTTTAGTTTGCAGAGCCTTTTATCTGCAATCTAATTTTGAGAAAATCAATCGCTTTTATTTACCATTTTAAGAGTCATTTATCAAAATTTAGCCCATATAATCAATGGGATCGTGATGTTCAGTGATGAAAGCAGTAGAATGCGAAGCGAGAACCCACCAAGGTTCGATTCCACTTTTTGGGGTTGGGGTTAGGGGATTTTGAGGGAAAAGTGCGTAATAATCAGTAATGTCACATGTTTCGGTCGTACCATGTTGTGAAATAACATCTTAGTCCCTCGCAGGTAATACTAGATTCTTTTTTTCTACCTTTAATTTCTTTTAGTGGTTTGATTGTTTGATTTTCTAACGACACTTTGATAAAAAAGCATCTCTTCTAGATTCTGCATTGAACAAGTGGTGGCAGCCCTCCGAAGCAGAGACTGCAGAGTATTTCAGCCTCAGAGATCTCTGGAGGATTCGAGCAGTGATAGTGAAAGTGGACATGGTACTGAAAGATATTTAAGCTTCAAAAGTGAATCCTGCAATTCCAGTGAAAGAGTAGGAGCATGGGATGCTGTCTCCGAAGATTCTGGGGCCTATCCTGATCATTTATGGAATCTACAAGATCGACTTGGGCACCTGTGTTTCCAGTATTTTGAGCGAGCGTTGCCTTATGGAAGAGTCCCTCTAATGGAAAAGGTAGATGCTCTGTTACCTGAGGAGAAAATCCTTCACTGATTTCTATGATTCCTTTGTTTATCTATTGTAAAGCCTTCTGAAAACATTTCAGTGAATTTTCGAGGCAAGACAAGTGTGAAGAAAGATATTGAATTTATTGCTTAAGATCTTAGAAGTTAATGTTCGAGTAGATCTCTTAGTTGGATTCTTCTTCGGTTCCTTTCGGCATAAAATTCTTTTTATTCTCATTTAGTTGTACTTTGCTCCTGCAGGTCAATCAATTAACACGTGGATTTCCAGAATTGGTTTCTTTAAGAAGCGTTGATCTTTCTCCAACAAGTTGGATGTCAGTGGCATGGTAAATTTTCTGCATCTTATTGTGAAATCATTTAACGGTTACTTGTATCGCAGATTGCATCACATATGCTGAAAGCTTTGAATTTTCAACATTAGTGCTATGGTGAAATATAGCCCTCTAAGAAATTGGGATTTATGTTCTGGATTCTAGGTATCCTATTTATCGTCTTCAAACTTTAGTTGAGGTTCACATCTCGAGTCTTTTTTTAGCAAAATTATTATTATAAAGTTGTACCTGCAAATTGTTTTGTTCCTTTTGTGAATTTTGCGTTTTGGGTAAAGCGATTGTCATTTAACCAAATTAGTAACCAAATCATCCATAAACCATTTCATATCTACAAGCAAACGGCAACAAGTAATCATGGCACCAGCTCAAACTTGATGATCAAGAAAAAATCCCAGGATCATGTTCAGCAAGGAAACCTTCTTGATGGTCCCACCAATGGCAAGGTCATGGAGCCATCTTTAGACACAGCACCAGCTCAGACTTGAAGAAAAAAAAAAAAGGCTTCAGCAAGGAAACCTTTCTGATGGTCCCACCAATGCCAAGTTCCTGGAGTCTGTGGACCATCTTTAGAGAGGGGGTCTGCCAACATGTTCCTTTCTTTATATACATGGAAAAGGAGACTCCTGGAGCCATGGGTAGACCATCTTTAGAGAGGGGATCTGCCAACATTTTCCTTTCTCTATATACATGAAAAAAGAGTCTTCATTAATAGCAGCTTTGAAATTCAATAGTATTTCATAAAAAGGCCTGAAGAGAAAATTTTCCATAGTACAAATCCAAGGACTGGTTTTTAGGAGGTTGACATTGTTGGGTTATTATCAAATTCCTGAGAGGTGTCTGTGAGAAAAAAACAACCTTTGCAATGACTGACAACATGGATATCGATGATGATTCTTTGAGGGGGATTATGTATGTGTTGCCCTGATGCAGTAGTGCAGCATATGCTCTCATTTGTCAAGAATGCTAGAGATGTGGCCATGTGTTGTTGTGTTAGTAAAAAATGGAGAAAGGCAATGAGAAACATTCGCAACCTTTATTTTTCGAGAAGTGTTTGTGATGAGAGATTGATTGTGTCAGATGTTGTTGTAAGCCGCATTGTATTTTCAACATCTGCTTTGGAAGGGCTATTTGTTTATTGCCATTTTTCTGGGAATAGCGTACGAGCTTGGTTGTCACACATGCAATTCATTGAATCACTTGGAACTTCCACTAGATAATCTTGTAGTAAAAGGTCTTGTACCTAATTTTCCCACTAAGGTTGATTACATTTATTCCTTGCCTCATCTTGAAAGCCTCAGGTTACGGGGTGTTCATCTATCACAAGCACCAAATTGGAGCCCTTTCACGAGCCTTCATACAATGGAAGTTGTTGGTATTTGTACACGTGATTTTTTTAATCCAGTATCATTCATGCATGTTCAGTGCTAAAGTGTTTGGCTTTGCTAGGCTATGATGGTGTCAAAGTTGTGATCATTGATTTACAGCTTCTAGTGCAGTGCATATTGGATTTTTATGGTATAGGTGATTGCTTTGTCAACATAACTGCTCCCAAACTTCAATCCTTTGAAGTACAAAGAGCTGCTTGGATTTGTATAAAGGGAATTCACTCCTTAATGTGACTTTCAATAGCAAACAATGCAGGTTTATAGATTATGTTTTTAGATGCTCTTACATATTTTCTTTTGGTTCTTTTGTTTCATTTCGTTTTCTTTTAAATGCGTGTTTTTATTTTGATTTCTCACTTATTTTGCTTTTGTAATATTTCAAATTGTTTTATTTTCCAGGCAAAGTAAATGAGATGGACTTTTTTTATTTTTTCAATAGCCATTCAAGATTAACCAATTTTGAAGTACATGGTACCACGTTTGTTGGGTTGTCACAAAGAAACAACTTGGCACAAGTAAGCTTGTTCATCTCTAAATTATAACATATTGTTTGGAATGCTGGTTGCTATCTTTGCATTTTATATTTTGGTTAGTGTTTTTGTTGGAAAAATAGAAAGCTTAATGAAATATTTATATTAATTTTTTCTTCTAAAATAATTGTATTTTTTATCTTGCAGTTGGACTCCTTGTTCAAGATACCTTGTCTGGAAAAGAATTTGATTACAGTGAGGTCTCCTTTGAATGTTGAACATAGAATGATGACATTAATGTCCTTGGTCAAATACAACCCAAAACTAAAAGAATTGATTATACGAATTTCCGAAATGAAGAACTACCAAGAAACTACAGACATTCTTTGAGCAGGTTATGAGGTTCAAGCTTAGCAATCAGGTTGTCACAATTGAATAAGTCAATTTAAGGTTTCGATGCTTGATGCTTTTGGCTTACCTCTTATGGGAGGTTCTGGAAGCAACACAATCCTATGGTTTAAAGAGTTATGATTTTTGTACATGGGGCATCAAAGATTAAGGTGCCTACCCTATTTTTGGGAATCAATTCAGGGTTTCAATGCTTGATGTTTTTGGCTTACCTCTTATGGGAGGTTCTAGAAGCAACACAATCCTATGGTTTAAAGAGTTATGATTTTTGTACATGGGGCATCAAAGATTAAGGTGCCTACCCTATTTTTGGGAATCAATTCAGGGTTTCAATGCTTGATGTTTTTGGCTTACCTCTTATGGGAGGTTCTAGAAGCAACACAATCCTATGGTTTAAAGAGTTATGATTTTTGTACTTGGGGCATCAGAGATTAAGGTGCCTATCCTATTTTTGGGAAATACAGATGATGTGCTCTATTACGTGAATATCAAATTGGCAATTATTTAAGAATCAGAATTTAGTTGCATCTTATTTACTTTTATTGTTGAAGTAGATTTAATGTGCTCTTATAATTATCAGTTTGATTGTCACATTTGAGTTTGAGATGGATATGGTAATATACAAAAGTTATACATTTTGGCACTTCTAAGGTGTCATTTTGCCTTCTCTTTGATATAGAGCTTCGGGATATTAGGAAATGATGTTTAGGTTTCATTTTTAGTTTCTATCTTCAATAGAGTTTTAAAGAGAGCACCTCTGTAAACAGTTTGACCACCATTGGATGGATTTTTGTTAGAGGCAGAACCACTACTATTTGGAAAATATTGGATACCATCATATTTGGAGGAGACACTATTTTTTCCTGTAATCACAGCCTGTGTATCACAGATGCCATCCTTATTGCATATGATCTCTCCACTGCTTTTATTGATTCCTAATCATAAACCTAGTAATGGCAGGTTTTGGAATTATTAGTTGTTTTATTGGAAAAAAATTGTTGTTGGAAAGTGTGCTTGAACCTTTGTAACTCTCATCTTATTATCCAAAGCTTTGTCATTACCTTCTCCCATAACCATTAGACTCCAATCACCCTTGAGCCCTCTTTTATTGAAGAATTTTCTAGATGATTTATCTACAAGATCCTTTGAGAGCCATTTAGCTTAAAGCCGTAGTCATCTAACCTCTAAGCTTTGCCAAGGAAACCTCCTCTGTGAGGATAACATACAATCACAAAATAGAAAGAGAGACATCATTGAGACGACAGTGGTGGTTAATCTATTTATTGTTACAAGAGATAAGTTGTCTAATAAGTCTTTGCACTAGGCTCATTACTTTTCTAAGCACCCCCATATTATCCTCCCTAAGTTCATTATAAATGAATTATTATTATCTTCAATACCAATATTTACTTGTATGTTCACTATATCCTTTTTCACCTTTTGAATCTCAAATGTTTCATCCAAGGTAGTTTCATGAATATGACAATGAAAAATGATAAAATTGTGATGTTGAATTGTACTTATGCAATTTATATTGATTCAAACCCTACCTGTTTTCCATTTTCATTTTAGATGACTCTAATACTTAGATTGTTAAGATAATTCATTTATAACCAAATTTAATTTTAAATGTTGTTTCGAAATTATTCTAACTAGTAATAAACCAAACTAAAAACTTAAAATACCTAGTAGGCTTACTTTCAAAAATATATAAAAATAAGTTGCAAACCACATCATATTGTGCATTCATGAACTTAACAAATATAAAATTCTTGGTAGTTAAATTTGGACAACAAAATATCTACATGTTTGGTGAAGTCATGAAGTTGACTTAATAAATCCTAAGAGCCTCATGTTAGCCTATGAGGTTGGTTATAATTTACAATGATAAAAAAAATAGCCAAACATTGTTCATGCTCTATTGTATGTTTGAATTTAAAATTAAAATTTAAAGACATAAAAATGAAATAAGGAGGAGATATATGAGAGGGTTTCAAGGATTTCTTCAAGAAGATATGCAACAAAATCAATTAAGGTCTTTAGTGTAGACTTCTTCAATGAAATTTGCATCCATATAGGCCTTGCTATATCAAATAAACTCATTTGCAATCAATAATTCCCAAATTTGAAATGTATAAGCTCAAGTAGAGTAGAGAAAAGCTTAGCCATCTCAAGTTGTGATAATGGACTATATCTTCAAATCTATAATTAAATTACTTTTAAGTTCAAACGGTGGAAATTCTTGATTTCTAAACTCAACTTTAGTACATTAAAGGTTGGTTCTAAAAAGTGCTCAATTGAAATTCCCTAAGTGTAAGAGCTCTATCATATTTTATCATTTAACATGATTGATGATTATTAGGTGAACAGTGGACAAATGTGTAAAAGAAGATATTGTAAATCATCTATTTCTATAACTAAATGCTACACCTATATACTTTGAGGGACAAATATTGCAAGTGATAATTGTTAAGAGAATGGTCTACAGACATATAAAAGATGACCATTTGAGAGTGCATTGTAAATAATATTTTTGGCTAAAGAACAACTAAAACCTACATCAAAACTCTGAAAGAACAAATATATAAAAGATAATCATTTAATGATATGGAATGTTCATTTGTACTGTAAGAGTTTGCAATGTTTTTTAGGTTTATCACCATCAGAATTCGATATGGTTTAGTTTTAGGTTTAACACCTTCAGAATTCAATATGGTTCAAACTAAAAATCCAGTAAAACACACAAGGAAAGTGGAAGAAAGCAAGAATATATATCTAGATTAAATACCAATTAGAGATATGTAATTAGTAGCAAAATTTGTAATTATTATGGATATCAAATAGAGAAGATCCATAATGCATAACACCCAAAATTATTTAAAACAAATGATCAAACATATTTTACAATAGGCCAAAACCATCCCAAATAAGTTATAAAGCCATAAATTTTGTAAAAATGTCTAGCATAAATCAAGGACAAAATTCATGAGGTTATACAACAATTTTTTTTCAATAAAACAACTAATCATTTCAAAACCTGCCATTGCTGGGTTTATGATCAGGAATAACAAAAGCAGTGGAGATATCATATGAAATAAGGATAGCATTTGTGATACACATGCTGTGATTATATTCAAAATCTGGATGCCTAACTCTTAGCTGCTTCAGCCAGGAATCGGCAGAGCTTAACAGAGCGAAAATCCGTTGTTGATTAGCACTCCCAGTAGAAGTCCAAAGACTTCCTTGCATTTTGTATGTGGCAAGTCCAAATGGAGGAAGGCTTATGCATTGGGAATCCTCAGATTTCTTTTCAGAAAACTCAGTCCCAGATCTAGACTCAGTATCACCTTGTCCAATCTCATTCTCTGCAACAAATTTGAGATCCAAGAGTCCACATCAAGCTTCCTATTTTCAAAAATTGATTTTCACTTGCTTCTGATATCATATTAAGCCGAATGGAATTACTTGAACAATTTAAATCAGCAAAGGACTATTTCAAAATACAGTATCTATCACAGACCTTGGAAGGAAAGAGACGATGTATGATAAGTTAAGAAGCAGGCCGAGAGATCCCTAACAATACGCCCTGTTGGAATGTGATAAATAGGATACCTACAATCCAGAACATAAATCCCAATTTCTTAGAGGGCTATATTTCACCATAATACTAATGTTGAAAATTGAAAGCTTTCAGCATATGTGATGCAATCTACGATATAAGTAACCGTCAAATGATTTCACAATAAGATGCAGAAAATTTACCATGCAACTGACATCCAACTTGCTGGAGAAAGATCAAAGCTTCTTAAAAAAACCAATTCTGGAAATCCACGTGCTAACTGATTGACCTGCAGGAGCAAAGTACAACTAAATGAGAATAAAAAGAATTTTATGCCGAAAGGAACAGAAGAAGAAGCCAACTAAGAGATCTACTCGAACATTAACTTTTAAGATCTTAAGCAAAAAATTGAATATCTTTCTTCACACTTGTCTTGCCTCGAAAATTCACTGAAATGTTTTCAGAAGGCTTTACAATAGATAAACAAAGGAATCATAGAAATAAGTTAAGGATTTTCTCTTCAGGTAACAAAGCATCTACCTTTTCCATTAGAAGGACTCTTCCATAAGGCAACGCTCGATCAAAATACTGGAAACACAGGTGCCCAAGTCGATCTTGTAGATGCCATAAATGATCAGGATCGGCCCCAAAATCTTCGAAGACAACATCCCATGCTCCTACTCTTTCACTGGAATTGCAGGATTCACTTTTGAAGCTTAAAGATCTTTCAGCACCATGTCCACTTTCACTATCACTGCTCGAATCCTCCAGAGATCTCCGAGGCTGAAATACTCTGCAGACTCTGCATCGGAGGGCTGCCACCACTTGTTCAATGCAGAATCTCGAAGAGATGTTTTTTTTATTATCAAAGTGTCGTTATAAAATCAAACAATCAAACCTCTAAAAGAAATTAAAGGCAGAAAAAAGAATCTAGTATTAACTGCGAGGGACTAAGATGCTATGCATGCCAAGCGTTTCACAACATCATACGACCGAAACATGTGACATTACTGATTATTACGCACTTTTCCCTCAAAATCCCCTAACCCCAACCCCAACCCCAAAAAGCGGAATCGAACCTTGATGGGTAAACATCACGATCCCATTGATTATATGGGCTAAATTTTGATAAATGACTCTTAAAATGGTAAATAAAAGCGATTGATTTTCTCAAAATTAGATTGCAGATAAAAGGCTCTAAAAACTAAAGGTTAAGACAAAAATTACATGGCAAATAATGTCGATTAATTTTCACAAAATTAGATTGCAGATAAAAGGCTCTTGGTTGCATAGATAAACCCTTACTTTAATCATTTATCTGCATCAGATAAGAGAGTATGCTCAAAAGCATGATGAGCCTTACCTTGGACAAATACTGAACTGGCATGATTGGTGTAGTGTGTTCCAAAAATCACTCCAGGTTTGTCTGCAACGAAGCTCTCGTATGAGAGGCAGGCATTTCATAAGCTGAACAATTAGACATGTTGTACGCAATCTGGTATTGGGATCGAAGAACCCCAAAAGCCAATTTCTCCCACCAAATAAATCAAAGCCACAAGCCCCGCAACACGCAATTTATTTCTAACCCTCAACCACCACTGATGAAAGATTCAAAGCCCCTTCTTTCACAACAACCGTATTCTACAGCATTACTGATACAGAAACTGAAAACCCCAAATTTGAAGAACGCGGAAAGTGCAGAGCTCGGTCTGTTGGAGTAGTCTGACGTGGTCAATTCTGTTGCATACTTACCATTCAAGTTGTGCGCAAGGAGGTCGGCGAGGTTTGGAGAAGGGAGGCGCCGAGTCGAGGAGGAAGGTGAGTGAGCAGCCTGCGGGATCGCAATTCCTCATTTCGAATTGGAAATGGCAATAACTCTCCGCGGCTGCAATTCCAGCTCCGATCTGATCTGTCAGCTGGATGTCAGGATTGCCAGCTCCGATCGGATTTTTTGTCAGGGAATGTCAGGATTGCCAGGGGAGGGTGGCGGAGGGCGGAGGGATTTGCGGCGGCCGAAGCCAGACGATTTTTCGGGCGGTGACAGAAATCGGGCCATTCCTCCGCCTAGGTAGACTACTCCTTTAGCTGGTCTCAGCATCTGATTTTGCGTGCTTCTACGTCTTGTCAACATCAAAATTATTGCAGTGGCACATCTTTAAATAGTTAATTTAAAATAAATAAATAATTGTATTTTTAGTAACTACATTGTTATATTGTTTAATATATCATCTTGATAGGGGTAGAGAATTAACTGGTGACTTCACATCAAAGAATGCTTTAACACAGCACCCTGATCACTGATCACTGTCTATCCAAGGGTTTATGGACTAAATTAAAATAGTTAAAATATAAAATTGTTTTACATTTTATTTATTGATTTTAATTGAGATTGGTTAATTTCAATCATATATTTATGAAATAAAAATTGGTTTTATTATTTTACTTTACTTTAATATATTGAATGATTATATATTCATTAATTGTAACTGTAATTTAATTAATTTTATTTATATGTAAATTTAAAATGTAAAAGAATTACATTTTTTTATTAAAGTAAAATAAATTATTTTATTGTTGATTTATTATAAATTAGGTGGTGTGGCATGCTTTGCTATATACCTTTTAACGCGAGGAAGAAGAAAAAAAAAAACAAAAAAAACTCACTCTATAAAAATAAAATAAAAATGAACCAAAGTAATGACCAAAAATTTTAACCATGATTATTATGCTTTAGCCTTCACAATCAACAAAACTTCTTAAGTCAATTGCATATGACTTATATATAATATTGAATATCATTTTCAATGATATTTTATTAAATTAATAAACTATTATATTTTATATTATATTAATAAATTAAATTAAATTAATAGAGTTATATTTTATTTTATTAAATATGGATTTGTTTTGAACTCTATCTATAATGAGATCATTCATAAATGATTAAAATTTTTGTTCTACACATGAAAATGCATTTAAGATTAATAACAAATAATGGTTGATGTTCACCATACATTATTGATGTGATATTTCATTAATAACTTGCTCAGAGTTTTGACCTTTTAAACATGTCATGTGAACACTGGCCTCTTTTTGCTAGTTTTTGCTAGGATGTTAGGCTACAGAAATAACAATTCACAACGCTTTTAAATAAGAATATATATTATTAAAAAATATATAATGGCACTACAATTATTCTTACAAATAAGATAATAATGATCAATAGTGATTTATACTATCAATTGCACCACATGTTGCAATGGGAATGCCATAAGGTAAAAGAGTAAGAAAGAGAGAAGATGGAAGTCAAAATTCTATGCAATTTTATTTATTTATCGGTGTTACTGTGAGAAAAACTTCCAAATTTAAATTTTGGATAATACAGTTATATCATGGATTATAATTGCAAGATGGGTTCATTACTAGAATCACCATTTGTAGAATTAACATACTATTTTATTGAATGTTTCATCATTTCAATATACATTATTTATTTTAAATTTGAATGGATAATGCCAATATAGATTTTGTGACGAAAGTTTTAATGATTGAATAATGAAATCGCTATTGATTGATTCTATGAATAAGGTGTCCTTTTCTACACAGGTGGACTTCAATAGATACAACCTAAGATGATTTCAAAGTTAGCTAACAAGAATTCCTCTTCCACATTTTACTTTATTTCTCCTAACAATGCAAAGACATAAATATATAAAAGAAAGGAGAAGCTTATTCATTGGACATTACCAATACTACCCATTCTAAGAAATATAATCAACGATAAGACATAAGGGGCTAACTTGTTCTTCTTGTTGGGCTAAAAAAGGAAGGAAAACCCTTGAATTGAGAGTCAACATTGAGTGTAAGAGTCACCAAAGTATGGTAAGATGGAACCACTTAATAAGAATAAATGTTGTTGTTGGGTAAAGTTCATAGCCTATAGCCCTAGTAAAAAACCACCTATGGTAAGATGGAACCACTTAATAAGAATAAATTTATTTCTGAGAATTAGGAAACATGTCGGCTCCATTCATTATCTTCCCAACCCTATTCTCTATTTATTGGTCCATTATTCACTGACTTTTTCACACATCTGATCCTAATGATGAACCACATAGGTTGGTTCAAAATGTCGATACAATAAATCATGAATGCAATGACTCCGAAAAATAACACTACATAAAATGTGGCCATTAGTATTTTTTAAATAAAATATTAAAAAATGAATTTATACTTTTAATTTATTAAAATTTAAGTGTTAAATGATAATTGAAATGGATTAATTGTAATGCTTTTATTATTATTATTATAATAAAATAATAATCTATTAAATTTTTAAGAAAAAAATTATTCCATTTTTACTGGGTAACTTTAATTTAACAATACTAGTAGAACATTTAACATTGTTTTTTATAATATAAAATAAAGATGAAAAAATATTAAAAGTTTTGTTTTTTTGGGAGTATCTTTTTAATTTATTGTAATAATATGTAAAATATAATTATAAATGTAGCATGATAACGATGAAGATATTATTATAACAACCATTATTATCATTAACATACTTACTATAAAAACAATATTGACATTTTCATTTAAAATGGGAGAATAAGAATTTCAAATATCTTTCTTGCTAAAAGCAAAGAATACTCAACTAAATTGCGATATAAATTTACATGCATTTGGCTTTCACTATCATCACATAGTGAATGTAATTAACAACTAATATTTGTGGAAGAAATGTTTGGTGTAAGTCTCTAGGAGAGATATTTTATGAACCTCCTTTAATTTTTTGGGGTTTTTGAAAGGTGGTAAGTGTAACAGCTTTGGTTAAAAATCTATGTAAAACTATATAAGACCACCATTGATGGGACATGTATTCCAAGTTGAATGTTGGGCAAAGCATCCTAGTGTGGGTGTTGATTTCTTTTTATTATGGCTAAAGGAAATTGGCAAAGACAATAGCAAAGGCTTTGGAAAGGCATGAGGCACTAATTGGCATTTTATTTATGAAAATAATGGAAATTAGGAGAAAATAAAGGTTGAAGGTCATCAGTTGCATGTGAGGAGGAAATTGAAGTGAAATAATGGAAAATGAAGAAAACAGAGGCCTGATTGATAAAAAGGCTTCTAAGGATCAGTTGGCAGGCTTGGTCGGTTTAGTTTTGGAGTTATCTCATTACTCTCTCTCTCTCTCTCTCTCTTTCTATCTCGTGGACACTTGGAGTTTTCTTGGAGCACTTGGGCATTGGATAATAATGGAAAATGAAGAAAACAGAGGCCTGATTGATAAAAAGGATTCTAAGGATCAGTTGGCAGGCTTGGTTAGTTTAGTTTTGGAGTTCTCTCATTACTCTCTCTCTCTCTCTCTCTCTCTCTCTCTCTTTCTCTCTTTCTCTCTCATGGACACTTGGAGTTTTCTTGGAGCACTTGGGCATTGGATCAAGAAAGGAAAAGAAGGCAAGAGGAAGTAAAGATCAAGCAGCTACAACAAGGTTCTTTGCAGGTATTGATTTGCATGTGTGATTTCCTTGCTAGATTTGGCATGCATGGTATTGCATGTGGTTCTTTTGTTGTTATGGCATGGAATTTTAGGTGTGACAGTGTTTTTCAGCATAACCTTGCCATTTCTTGATAGTCGTGATGAAATGGGTTCTCATACTTCGGTTGAGCTGGATTGCTGGATGGATTCGAAGCTGAGTGGGGTGGATCTCCGACATGACAAACACATGGCCTAGTGGTCCCTAAACCAAACTGTGGATCACGGTAAAGCCACTGGCCTAGTAACCCCTGAGCCAGAATGTGGGTTGTGATAAAGCCAGGATTGTGTGCCTTGATGGGCCTAGGAATCCTTGTCGGTGAATGGCAGGATATACCGTAAATCCAAGAGGTGGATTGCTCTTTGTTCGGCCCAGTAGTCCCGGGTTTGGGATGTACGATAAAGCCTAGAGAGTCGCCCTCGGTGTAGGGCCTAGGGATCCCTTCACCGGGCTGTGGATTATGGTAAAGCTTGAGAGACTAGGAGGCACTCAAATTGTTCACAGTGTAGGTGGAGAACTTCAGCAACATCCATGCTTGTTTGGTTCTTTTCCGTTAGTTGTGAGACCGAGGGGTGATTGGCTGAAGAGATATTTGGCTCAGCCAATCTATGTTCGAGTGGAACGTAGTAGTCCCATCCCCGATTGGTTTCTACATTCATTAATGAGAAATCCATCCCTTTGGTTTTCATGTGTGTGAAGTAGGAAAGTGTTCCCTCTACGGATAGAGGCAACCCCTCTAGCCCTAGAGTGGGTATAGTCACAGCAAAGACAAAACAACAATTGATTCCCTTAAATAGTCATCGTTGGAGGCCTACCTCAAACCGGTAGTTGATGAAGTTCCGTTGTGGTGCTCCAGCTTCTGTTTCTTTCTCGTTAATGAGCAATCAACCTAAAACACCACAAGAAAACAACAGAGCACGTAACTGAGAACAGCAATGACCTATTTACAAGTATAAAGTCAAGAAATCATAAGCTATCAAGTAAATGTACATAAGATATAGGAAATCATCATTGATTGTATTAAAATGAATCAAGAGCAAAGCTTACAACCAAGTCTTGACATCGCAAGCCTTCTCAAATGGTCCAGCCAGTATGTTTCTTCAAGAATTAACTCTCAAGAATGGGTCTCCCAAATAGACAAAATCTCTCCCTCACTCACAAGCTTTAATACAAAGTTAAGGCACTCCACAACCTCTTACAAACTATTAGCAATCCCACACTTGTCCCACTCGCACCAAAGCTATCTACAAAGCTCAAAAGAACAAGCAACATTGTCCAACCAAAAGAACTAGCAGATCATAGCAATGGTGAGTGATTTTATAGGAGAAAGCGTCTCCATGAAATGAGGGAGAGGGAGCTTATCCTCAAGGAAGGTTGCACAAAAGACGAAACCACCATCCCAAAGGAGGAAGGGTGACCCAAACTCACCCAACAACCAGGTCTAGAGACATCCAGAAAGCTGACTGTTGGAACAAATTTGCCCAATCTGGATCATCGCTAGGCGTAAAATAAGTCTCAGCGACATCATCACAAGGAGGCAATGCATGTAGACCAATCGTCGCAATTAATAGCTAGTAGCCTCTCGCCGGGCCCTAAAATTCAACCATCGCGAGAAACAGGTGTACACTTGTGACAGTGTCGTGATGGGGCTGTTTATGACCAGGGATTGTCACGTATATTAAGGGCTTACTCGCGACAAGGCAGAAACTTAGGGAATAAGGGTCAACTTGCAACATCAGAGAGCATTTACTTAATCTTCTTACATCAGTGGGAAGACAATGAACATGTTTATTTGATACATGACACAGCAGAGGGACTGAGATGAGGACAGTGACAAATTACTATGTAACAATGTGTAAATGTATTGGTTTATATGTGGATTCTATGGCTAATGTATTTATGGTATTTATGTTGTTACTATGTTGGTTATGTATATGTTTTATGACAAGAACTATTTATGGCTCTCATCATGTTTTTGCTTGTGAATGGATGGACAATGTATCTATGACCTAATAGATGATAATGCAACAAATGACATGAAGGAATTATTGATTCTTAATGATTCTAGGATAAGTACGAGATCCCTATGTTTAAATATGTTGTTTACACCTGTAGATTACATGTTTGTGATATGTTTGACGAAATGCATATCATGGCTAGTAGGGGTCTGGTTAAGGGCTTGTTCATCTAATTTATTTTTCATCATTATTTACTTGTTATTTTATTGTTTTGAATATGTTCCATTATGGGTAGTGACTTGGGCTCTGGGCCTGAAAAAGTGGCTCAAATCCTGAGGAAGTTGGCATAGAACTGGACAAAATGGTCCTTGGATGCTAGCTTGTAGGCTTGTGAGAGTGTCCAGAGGTCCTTGGACGCTGGCATGCCCATAGCATGAGAGCGTCCAGAGGTCAAGTGATCAAAAACTTTAGTGGGACCCAGGGGTAAGCTACTTGAAGTGTTGGTATGGTTCTCAAGGGTCATGTCACTGATGTGAAAGTTTTGTATGTTGTGTTTCCGTCGATTCCATTTCCTTAAGGTCACATAGGAGGTTGAATCTAATCACAATAGACTCTCATCACATACTTACCCTGGTTGGTCGATTACTTGGGTAGATGTGGGAGGAGGGTGTTACAGTAAGTTCAATACCATACTAGGAAAAGTTAATGATAATCTCACTTTACTATTCCTAAATAGGTTAGTAAAATATGTGGGGTTGGGTTCGAAATGTAGTAAGTAGTATGACAAATTGATGATAATCTCACTTTACTATTCCTAAATAGGATAGTAAAATATGTGTCAATTGAGTGTATCTTAGGTGGTTAGGAGGGTTTTATCCAAATATATGTGGATTATCCTAAAATATGTTGTACTATGTACCTCTTCCTTGAATTAAGCAAGAGGGAAATCTTATTTTTCTTTTAAGGTTAGTAATGTATGTGTGTTTATTTAACATAGCTTTTAACATAAAATTTGGAATATAATTTGGCATTGTGTGTAGAGGGTCTATTTAGAAAAATAAATTTAACTTAAATTTAGCCACAATTTTAATATGATTAGAGTTTTTAGCTTAATCTAAATTTGATACATATTAAAGTTTTATTATCAATTTTATCTCACTTTAAATCAATCAAAATACTTTCGAAAGTTGATTAAAAATTATTTGTAATAATTAAAATCGAATTAGTAACAAAATTAATATTTATTTTTTAATATTATCCACAATAAGAAAAAACTATGCCTTGATACCTTGGAGGGATTCGAACCATGTCTGAGGGGAAGAGATCGAGGAAGGCTAAGTGGCTCGATTAAACTAATGATTATGGTTTCTTAAGCCCACAAGATGGCAGTGAGGACTTGTTTGTACATCAGACTTCAATTAATTCCATTGGGTTTCGATCTCTGGCAAAGGGAGAGGTTGTCGAGTACATTGTCAATGATGAGAAAGGTAGAAAAAAAGGCCCTATATCTTATAGGCCTTGATGGAGCCTTCGTTATAGGTAGTAATGGAGGTAGAAGTGAAAGAAAAGGTTGTGGTAGGGGTAGAGCTGTGTTACAGATCCATTTGGGCACGTCAATCTCAACATTCAAATCAGTGTTTTAGGCTCATCAAACCCTAATTTTAGTTCCTTCATGCCCTAAATAAGTCACCCCTTTGAATGCCTCCTTCCCAGACAATTTCATGACTTGAAGACATCCAGAAATAGCCTCTAGAGGGACCAGCACAGGTAAGCCCTTATGAAGGTGTGCTGCAGAGCAGTTAAGTCCATTGTCAGGTGCTTTATAGAGCACTTAGGCTTCCTTTCACTTGCACTAGGTGAGAATGAGCAAAATTCACATAGGTTTTGGGGAATATTCTTATCTTTTGGAGTCATCTAGAAGGTTCCCTCACTTATCAACTCCTATGAGCTCGAAAATGGATGAGGAATGAGTTAAGGTGCATCCTATCCTCTCATCCCTTCCTCCATGGAACTAATTCTAACTATGGAAGGCCATTCAATGCCTCCATTAATGACAAAACCTCCTTCATCTTCCTATAAATTGACTACTCATCTAAGTGATCAGGGGCTGGATTATGTTGAATTGCAAGGAGATAATGCTGCTATGAGATTTTGCTTTCAAGCAAATATTGTAATGCTTTTGTTGTGATGTGGATGGGATCCAAGCTGGAGGAATGGCTTTGAATCAGACACCAATGGTTGTAATTCCTTCTTCTATCTAATAAAGTGTTTGAACCTTTTTCCCATATGTTTGTATTGTTTCGTAATGCTTATGTGTGTGAATTGTATCTGATGCTTTTCACTTATATTCAATAGATCGTATGCTTTGATCGGTTTTTGTCTTCTGTTGTGTTTACAAGGTATTTCTCAAGCGGATTAAGTACGGGAAGGAGCGACAGAATGGATACAAGGGAGACGAGAGGAAAGCGGAAATACAAGTAGGTCTTCTATCTTCTCATATTATCTATTGCTTATAGGAAAAGTCTAAAAACACTTTAAACTATTGTTCTAGATACAACTACTTAACTAGGGAATTAGTTTTTATCCGCAGATACTAAATTCTCTAAAACAAGGTGGCGGTTCTTCCACTTTATCATACATTTCTCCTTCATTGGTCATTTTCTAGGCCATTGAAGGTTGTCATGGTGATGGTTTTAGCAGCTTGCTACCCTGTTATTTAACAATCATATGTCCTTAGCACTTAGTTCCTCAAATTTATTTCCAGATCCTTGTCAATATTCTCTCTAGGCATTCGCTACTCCTTGGGGTCTACTCCACAAATTTGGTATGGGACCTTAAATTTTCCATAGAGCTCATGATGGGTATTCCCTCTTCCACGAAACACCTACTTTTTGAAGGTAAGCAATTGAATGATTCTTCCCCTCTTCCATTCTATACTATTGGTAAATATGCCACTATTTTTATGTCCCTTCATTTACAAGGGGAGGATATGGGAAATTCTTCCTCCTCTAAAGATTTTTCTTATAATGATGTTGTTACTTGCCCATTCTTATATCACCCTAAATGGAACTCAATCCTAGGTGGCTCCTTGGCCCTTTCCAGTCAAAAAATATGAGGAAATTCCATTCGTATAATTCTCTCACTCTGACCTTGAAGAACTCCACTAGGTCTATCCAAAGTTAGACTAATATATAATTTCAATGGTTTATGTATGTACTCAATCGATCTTTACAAATGGATCCATTATTCATGGAACAAGAGTTACAAGGTTATTTTCTGCTCCAAAATCTTTGTCATTGTGTTGTTTGCTTAAGTGGAAAACTATCATAAAGTTTTATCTAAATGGCTTTGGTTCTAAGGCATTGTTACATTGTACCTAACTCCTTGGTTTTGAGATTTTGACCCTTCTACAATAATCATTATCAAGATGCCAATATGTGATCCAGACTTATGCAGAAATGCAACAAAATACAGATGTACACATAACCATAGAGCTGTAGCAGAAATTAAACTTCATTTCATTAATATCAAAGAACTTAAATATGCTTACATACATAAATGGAAATAAACTAGCTCGGGCGATGGTAGCTTATCTTTGAGAAGAGATGTCATCGCTACATGCCTCTGAACTATGTTACAATGAGGCTTAAGGGCCTTTTTATTATGGTACAACAAGGGAAAAATGTCAAAAAAAAAACACTAACCCTAGGAGATGGAACACCAAGAGTTTGTGGGCCCCGCTGGGGTTATTTGGGCAACCAACTTCTTGGGGTTGTAACTTGGTCATATTATCTCTGTTTGGGGCGTATGATACCTCATTGGAAATATCACTCCAAGTAATACAAGATTTACCATAAGCTCCTACCTATAGCAATGGCCCTACTGCGGACCTCAAAAAATGTTGTGTAGGGGGTCAAAACTATTCCTGAAGTTCAAGACCCGAGAAATTACTAAAAATTGTAAATTCTCCTACACACAAGGAAACTGATGAAACTGGTTGGAGGTCTAGGTGAAATAGGTGGGTGGCCACTAATATCCTCCTTCCCATACAGTTTCATGACTTGAAGACATCCAGAAATAGCCTCTAGAGGGACCAGTGCAGGTAAACCCTTATGAAGGTCCGCTGCAGAGCATTAAGTCCACTACCAGGGTGCTATGCAGAGCACTTAGGCTTCTTTTCACCTGCATTGGGCAAGAATGAGTGAAATTCACATAGGGTTTGGGGAATATTCTTATCTTTTGGATTCATCTAGAAGGTTCTCTCACTTATCAACTCCTATGAGCTCGAAAATGGATGAGGAATGAGTTAAGGTGCATCCTATCCTCTCATCCCTTCCTCCATGGAACTAATTCTAAGTATGGAAGGTCATTCAATGCCACCATTAATGACAAAACCTCCTTCATCTTCCTGTAAATTGACCACTCATCTAAGTGATCAGGGACTGGATTATGTTGAATTGCAAGGAGATAATGCTACTATGAGATTTGGCTTTGAAGCAAGTATTGTAATGCTACAAGTTTGTCATGCTTTTGTTGTGATGTGGATGGGATCCAAGCTAGAGGAATGGCTTTGAATCAGACACCAATGGTTGTATTTCCTTCTTCTATCTAATAAAGTGTTTGAACCTTTTTCCCATATGTTTGTATTGTTTCATAATGCTTATGTGTGTGAATTGTATCTGATTCCTTTCACTTATATTCAATAGATCATATGCTTTGATCGGTTTTTGTCTTATGCTGTGTTTACAGGGTACTTCTCAAGTAGATTAAGTACGAGAAGGAGTGAAGGAATCAATACAAGGGAGACGAGAGGAAAGCGGAACTACAGGTAGGTCTTCTATCTTCTCATCTTATCTACTGCTTATAGGAAAAGTCTAAAACACTTTAAACTGTTGTTCTAGATACAACTACTTATCTAAGGAATTAGTATTTATCTGTAAATACTAAATTCTCCAAAACAAATTAGCGACTCTGCTGGGGAACTATTACCTTTCCTAGTAGCTTATCCACCTCCTAGGACATTCTTGTAAACCCTAATTGTGTTCATTGACTGTATTTTGACTCTTTTGCATTGAATTTTGGTCAAAAATTGAGGTTAGATGACTCTTGAGTGGCCTCTTAGGAATCAACACAGGCTTAGTCAGGGGACAGTGCTCTGCAGAGCACCCTTATGTGAGAGAAAGTGCTCTGTAGTGAAATTAGGCCCTCTTTGACCTACGCTGATCCACCTTAGGGAAAATTTTCACCTTTGGAATATGTCTTTGCCAACTTTTCTCTATTTGTTTTCTTGATTATTGATCAATGAATGTCATGTCTTAGAGAACAAGTTTCTATATCATTGTCTATCCCTACTTTGATTTGATTGATTAATGTTTCTTAAATGTTTTCTTTGTCATTATCATTCTATAGTCAAAGTTAGAATATAGTTGATTAATCTTTGTTCGAAAGAAAGTGTTGTAAAGTCTTCTTTTCCTTCGAAACAGAATTGTGTTAAAGTCTTTGTTCCTATTAAATATTGATTGATTGTATGTGCATATTTCCTTTTTGTTCATCATAACATTAAGGGATTCGAAAAAAAAACTTGCATCATTCATATCATAGTTTGTGAATTCTTGAAAGGAATAGCTAGGGAAATTGCATTAGATGTGCTCTTTGCTCTTTGTCAAAGATATGATTGCTCTATCCCTACTAGCTATGGTTTTCATTGCTCAATTGAATGAGAATAATGCTTATCATATTAGTTTCATTTTAGGGATTGCAAACATACATCACGTGGTGAACCTTGAAAGGAAAATTCTAATGAAGATAAACTTAAAATTTATCTGAATTTACCTAATGGAGCATTGTCACCTAAAGAAAAACATTTAGAGGTCTAGGCTAGAGATGTGTTCTGGCGTTGTAAAACAAAGCAACTATCGCTCATCCAAGTACCCTCGGGTATATAGGCCGGTGTTACAGTATGTAAAGTATATGGGAATGCTCTCATTGTGCGGTTTTGCATTAGACAGCGCTTATATTGATTGGGCCTCCACGTACTTTCAGGTATATACGGGAGGACAACACACTAGGTTGCTATCCATCCTTAGGTAACTGAGTCGGCCGCCTTGTACACTATGATACACTGAACACAACATTTGAGAAGATTGCCTGCCTGTACTTCTTGGTTCGCTGGGAGGTATTCTACAGTTCACAGTTGCTTGGTAAACCTTTTTCCTAGATTGTCCCTTTTTTGTTTTGTTATGTTACTTTGATTAAAATAAATTTAATTGACTGCGGATAACATCCTCCACGCTCACTCCTTAGTTGATCTTAGGTTGAAACATATGGCGACAAATCCGGAGTCCACCAATCAAGGAATTCCTTTTGATGGGAATCCTAGTCCTTTTCCTCCTTTCAGAAATATTGGTGCTCCTTATATGGCTATATTATCCCTATCGGGACTTACCATTGGCTTGCTAGTATGGTTGTTTTCAACCTCCTTGGTTCAAAATGTCGTGATTTCTCTGCAATCGAGTACACCTCCAACTGGACAAAATCAACCTCTAGTTGATCATAAAGTTGACCCTTTGCCTTCTTCCTTGGTTGCTTCTTCCTCCCCTTCTTTCTCTTCTCTTGGTGAAAGTATTGGTACTAGTAACTAGGTGGCTAAGAAGAATAAGAAAGGGAAGAAGAAGAAGAAAATTTAGCAGAAGGGCAACCAAGCAACCATTGCTTTGAATGCAACATCTGATGAGAAACTATCCATCAAGCCTCACAAAGTTCGATATCCATGCAAACTTTGTGTGGGAGACCATCTTCTTCGAAATTGTCCTGATATTCCTCAGATCTTAGAAGAATGGTCTTCTTGTTCACATCATTCTATGTCATCAACTTCTGGAGATCATGCTGGTGACACACCATCAACTAGTGGAATTAAAGTTCATGGAAAGAAGGGTAGAGTTAAGTTTCCTTGTAGGTTATGTGAAGGGAATCACCCCATTCACCTTTGTCCCTATCTAGATGAAGCCAAAAAAGTGTTGGATAATCGTCCTGCTTCACTGCAACGACTTCCATTTGGTTACAAGAAACTCTCCCTAATTCCTTCACTAGTTGATGAATTGATTGACCAAAATCAATTGTCAGTCAAACCCACTCTCTCTGAAAGTGAATCCTATGAGTCTATACCCAACCCAAATCAACAGGTCGAGGTAACAGTTGACCCGATTTCACCTTCAGTAAATCGTACCTTGCCCGAAGAGAGTGAATATGATACCAGTCAGGTTATTTTTGTTTCTTTAGATTCAAATGAGATTGGGGGCAATTCGACTATTCCATCAAGACAGGAGGAAAATCCTCCCGTTCTCGTAACTCAAGGGGTTAATTGCCCCGTTTCTACAGTACCCCTCCAAGTAGTTTGGTCACTTCCTTTGATTGGAATCGACTGGCAGGATTTTGTCTTCCTTCTTATGTGCCTTTCCAGATCATAGTATAGGTTTGTGATATGATTGTATCAAGCACTATTATAGATGAAGGTGCATCTGTGAGTATCCTTTCTTCAACTTCTTGGCAAGCGCTAGGTTCACCGCCGCTTGTGCCTGTTACCCAGAATCTGTTGGCTTTTAACAGAGGAACCAGTCAACCATTAGGGATCCTTCCTCAGTTGCCTATTACTTTGGGAGGAAAAATTATTTATCTGAATGTGATGGTAGTCCCAACCCCTTTAGATTACAATTTACTTCTAGGGCGCGACAATTTTTATGACATGGGAGCTATTGTTTCCACACTCTTTCAAGTGATGTGTTTCTTGCAAGAAGGCGGAATTGTCACAATTGACCAGCTTTCATTTCTCAGTCCAAATATGGCTTCTAGTCAACCATCTTCCCTAAATGGTCCTTTTGTACCAATGGTATCTTCCCCACCACAGGTCAATTATGTGGCAACCCGTTCCATACCTACATCAACTGACGATCAATTCAGTGATGTTGTACATCATGTACTGGGGGCATTGGAACCAGATCTCTCCTTCATGACCTCTTATGAATTGTGATTGAAGAACACGAGGACAGTTCCTTGTCTTTTGTCAACCTCGTTAAAAAAAGAAACCAAGGATATGAGGAGAGTTCTTTTACTATGTCAACCTCATTAAAAAATGAAACAACTCCTGCGAGCATAGTTCCTTGTCTTGTGTCAAGCTCGTTAAAAATGAAACAAGGGATATGAGCATAGTTCCTTGTCTTGTGTCAAGCTCGTTAAAAAATGAAACAAGGAATCTAAGAAAATTTCCTTGTCTTGTGTCAAGCTCATTAAAAAATGAAACAAGGTCCCTTGGAGCAAAGTTCCAAGTTGAGTCTTTGAGTAGATCTCGTAAAATCCCAGTCGAGTCTTTCACTTGATCTCGTAAATTAACCTTCATTCCATCCACTTGATAGCCATGAATAGTCTACTTAGGTAAATGTAATGAAGCTTGGGGGGCATGCACCTAGTGGTAAAGTTAAGTTTCCCTGTAGTGTTACACTAAAAAATGTCACCATGACTATTTACAGTTAGTATGGCTCAATCAACAATCATGCTACCCTCTTAGGCAAGTCTTATGCCTCTGCTATCCATCTCAAACTCAAAGAAGGGAGAAAGTCTTGTAAAAAATGTGTTTATCTCTGGGGACGCAAGTTCTCTCAAGCCTTAGCTGCGGGGACGCTCACAATGTTCACAAAGGCTGCGTCTTTGGACGCTCTGTATATTAAGGGACAGGTGCGTCCTTCTGTAAAAGGCAAAATGCGCAAGTTTCATCTTAAAAAAGTTACTTGTGGTTACTTCTAGAACTTTCTAGAGGTCGGTTTGATGAAATGGATGCGCCTCCAGTTGGTTCATGTATCCCTATTAAGGAGGAACTTATCCCATCAATAAGGGAGCTATCCCACCCAAAGAGGGGGATTATCCCATTGATGGTGGACCTGAATAACCTCTTTACAGCACTATAAATAAAGGCATTGAGCCAGAGGGAGGGGAGGTTGAAGCTATACATTTTCTTTGGGTAAATGCTGCAAGAATTAGGACTCCCATTTAGAACCTTGTGAGGAGAGATTGTCTTTGCTTGATTCTACTTGGAAGTGGGTGAGCTTTGTCAAAGTAGAGGAAAACCCTTGATGGACCCTGGGAGGAACTTGCACAACACCAAGGCCAGGTTGTAAGAGTTTCTTTGTTTCGTTATTAATACAAACTGGTTCATTTTTCTCAATAGCTTGTGTTAATGAGTTATTTCATGTGTTCCTTGGTCTGCATGTTGAATATATGTTTTATTATATGAGATGCAAGTGCTTGGTAATTGTTTGATTGTTTGTGGTTGCAGGAATTGATGTGAAGGAGGAGCTCATCCGGATCGGCAAGGACGGACTACAACAACAGCATTTTGGAATAAGGTAAGCCTAAACACTTGTAGTTTTCATGTTTTAAAAGATGTATTTAGAGAAAGATTGCTCCATTTTGTCTTGTTTGTCGCTAGAGAGTTTAGACTCCTAGGGAGGTCAGTTGTGTCTGCACAAACGACTTTTTCCGCCACGACAAATTGGCGATTCCGCTGGGGACTCCATTAATGTGAAAGTTTTTTCCTTTGTGTGAACTTTGCTCTGAGAAAATCATTTTTATTTTCTGGTTTTTGACTGTGAGAATTAGTATTTGGGTGGCTTAGCTTTAGATTTAGTTAGATTTGGTTTTTCTTAACTTTTCTAGAAAGACGCACCCTCTGAGTACTGCACAGTGTGTCTTTGGACGCGCTGTTGCCGTTTGCACAGAGCGGGCCCGCGCCTGTTCTAACGGGTTGCCTGCGTCTTCCTGTAAAAATTTAGAAAAACTCCATTCTTGCTTTAATTGCTTTTAGATTTTGTTTTTTCTCAGTGTTTTCTGCCCAGATCCTTTAGTACCCTGTCAAAAATTTTCACCTGAACTTGTTTTGTGAGCTTTGAGTGTTTTAGTGGATTTCAACGAAGTTTAGGCATAGGGTTTGATTTTTGAATAGGTCCTGTAGTGACTTTGACGGTAGAAAGTTGTCCAGCCTTAGATCTCTCTGGTTTGTCAGCCTTCTTAGAAGTCGGGCCTGTCGTAAAGTCTCCTTGTGTGAGCAGCTTGCCATTTAAGTTGTCTTTTGGGTCAAATTTCGAATTACTTGTTTATAAAGTGTTGATTTCCATTTTACAAAAGAACAAAAAGATTAGAGTTTTGTTTTGACTAGTTTTTGGTTCTGCAATAAGTTAGTCCTTGATTTGATTGTGATCAAGTAAAACACCTTAGAATAATCATTGTTGGCTTTGCCTCATTAGGTTAATTAGGGTAATTTCCTTTTGATTTGTTTTTTGAGTGAATTTTCATAGATTTCATAGTTTGCAATTGATTTTTATTAAAATAGATTTATTTTTTTCGTTAAATAAGAAAAATACAAAAACATCTCCTTTTAAAAGTTTTGTTTCAAGTAGCATTTAAAGTTTTTGGAAGAAAAAGAGTTTTTTTCGTGCAAGTAAAGAGTGGTCATGTTTTTATGCTTGGAAAAGACAAACGAATTGTTTCTTTGATTGTCTTTAATTAAGAAGTTGCTTTTATAAAAATTGCATTCTCTCAACTTTTTAGTTAAGCAATTCATCGAAAAAGTAAAGTAGTGGGTAAATCATCCTAGGTGCATTTTGTAGAGGTTTCGAGTCGAGTCAACACACCACTGGTTTCACTTCCATCACCTTTTGACTTAAGAAACAACCTTAAAAGTAAGCCTTAAATTAAAATCAATCTAGTAATTTTTATTTTTCTAGGGCTCTGAAACACCAACATAGCTTAGGCTAGGGTCTTGGAGTAGGTGAGTACTTAACTCTCCAAGACTACAAAACCAAACAGATAGTTTATCTTGAGTAGAATAAATCCAATTGTTTCAATTGCACTCTGGGAAAGCTCCTCTTAAAGGAGAAGCACGAGCTCGTGTCCGAACCAGTGAGGGGATCATTCCCCCCTCGTTGGGAACGACGCCAGACAGTACGTATTACAAACGGTAAACCTCGGATTGACCATTGTCGAGGAGCCAGGGGTCACTTATCGGTAAACCTTGGATTACTGTCAAGGAGCCGGTAAGGGGATTGAGCTTGTTACTCTGCCCTTGCGTGCTGTCGGAGTTTAGACTGTTCCCCCAGGTGTAATTGTTGTGATTGGTAACTTTAGTGACCATAATCTTTAGGGTTCTACCGAGGTGACGGTGGAGGGAAGGTCCCACTGTACCTGGAGCAGACGTCAGTTATACTCACTTGGATTTTCCGGGGGGTTCACTTCACTTCGAGACGGTTAAAGTGGAGGAACTTGTGCCGGTCTATTCATTAAGCAGGTTGCCGGGGTAACTGTTCCACCCGCCATTTCTGTACTGAATCCAGCGAGGTTGGACTTCATCACCAACTAGCGCTTTTGGTCCGGAAGACTACTGTTTGTGTTTGGTTTGACGCTCTAGATTCTTTAGGCGTGTGCTTCAAATTTGTTTGCTTCTTTAGAAGACTTTAGGTGGTTTGATTTGAAATTTTTTACTTTGTTTTCGTGTGTTGTAGTTAAAAATCTTTAATTGTGGCGGAATTACCGAGACAGTCCCGTCGACTTCGGGGCAAGTCTCCTGAGATTGTTACCGGAATAGATTTGTTAAGAAAACTCCGTAAATCGCGGGGTGAATCTCCTGAAGACATTCCGGGTCAGTACGAAGGGTTAAAGGTCCTTGTAACTCCTCCTAGTGACAGTAGAGTAGGTTCACCTGAAGAAGGAGAATCTTCCTTGGTAGTCCATCCAGATTACCAAAGTTTAGAGACAGGTTATAATCCCGAAGCTGTTTCAGTTTCTGAGCTTGTCGGTAATTTTTCGTCTGCTAGTGATACAGGCGAAGAACCTGAAATATCTGAACCTGTTACTCCAACTTCTAGTGTTCCAGATTCACCAAGAATAGAAAGAATTATCACCGAAAATCTTCCTACTGGTTTGATTGCTATAGAAGAACTTGCTCCAGAGGAGGATATAGGTGTCTCTAACCTTGAAGGTCAACTTACTATTGATCTAAGGGAGCGTGAATCCATCTTTTACAGTCCTCCTAGAAGTACTACTTGGTACCTTTCGTTAACCAATTATTTGGACAACTCAGGGGTAGGTTTTTCTCCACCTCGTACTCCTTTTCCACCTAGAGGTATTTATACTCCTGTAAATATGACTGGTCAGTCGTCCGTGTTTACTCAAAGTCCTGAATCTTTTTTACACGGCGGTCCTTCTGTTCCCACTGGGTATCAATCTCTTTCTGGTACCTTTGCGGGAGCATCTCCTCAACCCGTTGATCGTGGGTTATTAATTGGAAACAGTGGTAATGTACCATTGGGTGTAGGAGACATTTACATGATGTCAGGTTCAGTTCCCGTTTCTCAACCTCAAGGTGGCCAATTACCGCCTGGGGGGCAACCTCAAGGTACACAAATCGTGTCTGGGGGGCAACCTCAAAGTCAGTATGCACCTATGGTGCAATACGCGCCTCAAGGTCAACCCCAGCCTCAATATGTACCCCAGGGTCAACCTCAGTATCAATATCAACCTCAAGGATGGCAACCTCAAGGGTATCAACCCCAAAGTTATCAACCTCAAGGGTACCAACCTCAAGGTCAAGGTCAACCCCAGTATCAGTATTTACCTCAAGGTTATCAACCTCAAGGTCAATACTCGAGTCAAGGTTATCAACCGCCTCAAGGTCAGTCATATGTTCCAAGTGTGGGAAATGCACCTTACAATTATCAATCCTACCCTCAATCCGGTTATGGATCTCAGTATCCTCAACCTGTTACGGGTCAATACCCTGGAATGTTAGTATGGGATCCATCACAGGGTCAACAGGTGTTGCAGCCAAGTGTACAGATGGTTCCTCAAGCTGGACAACCCGTAGTTTCTGGTCCAACCCAGCAACCGCAACCTGTCCAGCCAAATGTTCAAACTTCTGTAACTTCGGTAGTTACTCAGCCGCCAATTGCACCTAGTACTCCATCTCAAACGGCTGCTGCAACTACCGCTACATCTACCATACTTACTTCTGGAGTATCGACGGCTCCAGTTTCTACTGTCCCTGTTACCACGCCTCAGACATCTTTACCGTTGTCTGGATCTACGATTCAAACCACGGTCCAGATGCCTATAGGTCAGCCTGGTATAAGTACGGTTGTTACTACTCAACCTCAATTTGTTCAACCTCCGTACCAGGGACAGTACCAACATGGGCAAGCTGTCCAACAACCGGTTTACCAGTATCAACCGTATCCTGGGTACACTTATCAACAACCTCAACAACCCCAGTACGGTCCGGTTAATCCTGGTTTTCCAGGAGGATATAATATCCCAAATGCGACTCCTGTTCCTAGTTATCCTGGATATCCTCCTCCTGGGGCTGGTATTGTGACCCAGAGTTTTAGAGATCCTAACCGGCAGTTACCGTTTATCGCAACTTTGGATTTACCAGACTTGACGCGCCTAACGAACGATCCAATTCAATATCTTCCGTTCTGGCCGCCAATGCCAAACAAGTTGCCCAGTGATATACCCAAGTTTGAAGGTAAGTCTGGAGAGGATCCGTCCAATCACGTGATGACTTACCACCTCTGGTGTGCTTCGAATTCTATCTCAGATGATTCCATCCGCTTACGTCTTTTTCAACGTACACTCATTGGTCTCGCGGCCAAGTGGTACATTGAGTTACCACGGGCCTCTTTTTACAACTTTAGTCAGTTAGCTACCTCGTTCTTAACTCACTTTCAGTTGCCGGTCAGATACGATAACGACACGGAGTTATTAACTTCACTAAAACAATCGACGTCCACGTATATTTCTGATCACATTCATGAGTGGAGACGTCGTAGGAGGTTAGTGAAAGTTTTTATCCCGGACCAAATCTTAGCTGAATGGTTTGTCAAATCATTATTACCGAAGATTACTGAAGATGTAGCTAAGGCCAGAGTAGTTACTGAGGAGCAAGTCATTGCTCAGGCACAATACCTTGACTTAGTTTACACTCAGTCGGGTACATTACACGAGAAGATTCCAGATCTTCCAAAGTCGAATCAAATCGCTGCTACTCCTTCGGGATCTCATGCCGCTGATGGTATGATTGGTATCGTGACTACGAAGAGCAAGAAGAAGTCTTCCAAGGCTTCAAATACTCCAATTATCACTTTGCCTGATTCTCCGACAGGAGAGTCTTCTCCTCCTGAACTTACCGCCGATATTCACGCTGTAGAGTCATCTACGGCCAAATCAAAAAACGGTGGAAAGAAGAAAGGAAAGGAGAAGGCTAAAGCAGACAAGGCTCCGAAGGAGAAAACAGAAAAGTCGGAAACCAATGACGAAAAGCGCAAACCTCGATATCCTTGTCTTATTTGTGAAGAGGATCATTTTACGAGAGATTGCCCTCATCGGGCCGAGGTTGTGAAAATAGTCAAAGGTTCTCCCACTCCTGCTGTGTTAAAAAATCCATTTCCGGAGCAGGAGAATAAGATGATAGGTTCTTCTTCGAATGCCAGTGAAGAACCCATTTTGATGATGTCTCATGTGAGGATTGCGACTCGATCGCAAGATTATGGTAGTAAGAATCCTGTTGATGGTAAGGAAGCAGAATCTTCTCACTCTAACCCATCAACCTCAGCTCCTGGTTCCGATCCACTACAGATCGAAAAACCTAACCCAGACTTAGTGATTAAGCCGCCCGCCAAGGGTGTACTTCGAAGGTCTGCTTTCAATCCACATGCGAGAGCAGCCCAGAATTACAACATTGTTGAGGACTTAGCTGTTTCACCCTCAGCAATGTCGGCGTTAGAAGTGCTGCAATCATGCCCAGCACAACGAAAATTGCTTTTGTCGGCTATCGGAGCTGTTGATGTTCAGGATCCGAATCTAATGATCTTCGATCTAGAAAATAGTACACCGCGTCTCCCCCATCAAATGGCTTTCCAAATTCCAGTGATAGTCAAAAACAGACCTATTCATCGGACTGTGATTGATGAGGGAGCTTCTACGTGTATTATGTCGATTCAATGTTGGAGATCCCTTGGTTCTCCTTCGTTGAACCAATCCCCCACCATCCTTAAGGCCTTTGATGGCCGTGGGTTCCGTCCGTTTGGTATTCTACAAGAATTGCCTATAGGGGTAGAAGGTAAAACCGTTAGTCTGGATGTGGAAGTGGTTGATGCCCCTCTAGACTACAACCTTCTTTTGGGTCGAAGTTGGTCATATGCTATGACAGCGGTTGTTTCATCGGTCTTCAGAATAATCAAGTTTCCACATAACGGTAAGATCGTGACTATTGATCAGCTGACATACTTTTCATCCGACCCAGCCTCTTCAGAGAGTATCCAGCATGTCGGTAAGACGACAATCCCTTATAGGGACGTTGGTGTAGGTTTAGTTAAGGATTCCGGTTTACTGGGAACTTTTCCTCTCCCTCCACTCAACGTAGACCCTTCATTTGCGACAATTCATATGATTACATCAGAAAACATTATTTATGACGATCCTTGGATTGTCCCATCTGACTCTGAGATAGACTCATTCGGTGATGCTATGCCTTTGAGTCCATATGAAATTGCTTATGAAGCTGTCATGTCTTTTACCGACTCGCATTCAACCGAAATCGACCAAATGAATGTGGTCAGTGAAGAATCACTTTTCACCTCAACCTTAGAACGGATAGCGTTTCCCGAAGTCGTGTCATCTGACGAACAACTTCGCGAAATCCTAAGTGTAGATGATCTACCATGGGAAGATCTCCATCACAGATCTTCGTTTTTACCTAAGGATGATGCATTTGAAAATGATTTTTCATCTATCTTTACCGCTGAATATGTCAAAGACGCTCAGGATCCAACGAAACATTCTGATTCAGAGCTGAATTTAGGGAATATTTCTCGTACTATTCCCATTGATATTTCAGTGAAGCCCGGAATTGAGGAGAACATTCATATAGGTGCCGCATGTACTGAAGAAGAAATCCAAATTTACAAGGCCCTATTCCAAGAATTCCGCGATGTGTTTGCCTGGTCTTACGAGGAAATGCCGGGAATCGATCCTGCCATTGTTGTTCATGAAATAAAGACCTACCCGGATGCTAAACCCGTCCGGCAACGGTTGCGTCAGATTCACCCTCGAAAAGCGGCTGCGATTAAAGCAGAAGTCGAAAAGCTGTTGAAAGCAGGTTTCATTTATCCGATCCCGTTAACGGATTGGGTATCGAATATTGTTCCGGTTAACAAGAAACAAGGAACAATAAGAATCTGTATCGACTATAGGGATATAAATCGAGCTTGTCCAAAAGACAACTATCCTACGCCTTATATCGATCAAATTATTGATGATTGTGCCGGAAGTGAAATGTTTTCCTTCATGGATGGTTTTTCGGGCTATAATCAAATCAATATTCTACCTGCCGACCAACCAAAAACGGCATTCATTTGTCCATGGGGGACATTTGCTTATTGCAAATTACCTTTTGGGCTTAAGAATGCCGGGGCTACTTTTCAACGGGCGATGTCTTATGCATTTCATGACATCAAGCACATTGTGCAACCCTATCTCGATGATTTGCCTGCTCATTCTTTACATCGAGCTGATCACCTTGTCCATCTACGAGCAATCTTTATGAGGTGTAGGCATTATCGAATTCGGTTGAATCCCCACAAGTGTGTTTTCTGTATAGAAACAGGTCGATTGCTGGGATTTGTTGTTTCAAAAGCCGGCATTCGCGTCGATCCCTCGAAAGTCGAGGCTATCATCAAATTGCCTCCTCCTTCGAGTTTGCGCCAACTCCAAAGTTTGCAAGGGAAAGCGAACTTTTTACGCCGATTCATCCCAAACTACGCCGAGGTCACTAAAGGTTTTACACGGTTGTTGAAACAGAACGCACAATTCTTTTGGGACGAGATTGCCCAACAATCTTTTGATGCACTTAAACACGCGTTGACCCATGCACCGTTGTTGCATCCTCCCAACTACAACCAGGACTACTTCTTATACCTCGCAGCTTCGCATTCCACCATTGGAATGGTGTTAGTTCAAGAAGATGAATTCGGAGCGGAGCATGTGATATATTATCTTAGTAGGACCTTGAATCCCACTGAGCTAAAATATTCGCATGTGGAGAAATTGGCCCTGGCAGCCGTTCAAGCTGTCCAGCGTTTTCGTCACTACATTCTTCTCCGTAAAACTACAGTTATTTCGGATTGCAACCCTATGATTTATATTTTGACAAAACAGTTGCTAGGGGGCAAGTACTCTAAATGGATCGTTATCCTGCAAGAGTTCGACTTGGAGTTCGAGAAGTCCAAGTCTAAGAAATCCTTAGTTTTCGCGGAATTGATGTGTGATTTCCCGAGTGCTGACACAGAGACTGTGGCAGAAGAGTCCATTGCGGACGAATCTTTGTTTCTTATCAGTACTGTAGATCCGTGGTACGGGGATATAATCATCTATCTCCAAACCCAAACCTTTCGGCCTGAAGCTTCCAAAGAGGAACGTCGAAAAATTCGGTTTCAATCCCAGCCATACAGAATTATTGGAGATACACTTTATCGCCGGGGGGCAGACTTAGTTTTTCGACGTTGTTTAACTCACGAAGAGGCTGAGAGGGTTTTGAATGATTGTCACTCTGGAGCATGTGGCGGTCATATGTCTGGGTATGCCACAGCTCAGAAGGTGTTGCGCGCTGGCTTTTTCTGGCCGTCTATGTTTAAGGATTGTATCATTGCCGTCAGGAAATGCCACAACTGTCAAGTGTTTGATCGCAAGATGCGCGCTCCACCTGCTCCTCTCCACCCTATAATTGCCGCTGGTCCATTCGCCAAATGGGGTATCGACTTTATTACTTGTAACCCTCACTCGGCCGGGGGGCATGCGTATATCATCCTTGCGGTTGATTATTTTACTAAGTGGGCCGAGGCGATGCCTACATTCGACGCAAGCGGCAAAACAGCTGCAGTTTTCGTATTCAATCATATCATAACTAGGTTTGGTGTCCCACAAGCAATCATTACTGACCATGGGAGCCATTTTCGAAACATCATGATGACTGAGCTTACAAGCCAGCTTGGTTTGCGCCACGATAGCTCTACTCCTTATTATCCGCAAGCCAACGGTTTGGTTGAGTCTATCAACAAAGTTCTGGTTATCATGATCCGACGAACCATTGGTGTTCATCGGTCGAATTGGCACAACATGTTATTTTCAGCGCTATGGGCATACCGAACCTCAGTGAAAAATTCAACAGGGTTCACTCCTTTCCAGCTAGTTTATGGCTTGGAAGCTGTGTTACCCATTGAATGCGAAATCCCATCACTTCAAATGGCTGTCGAATTACTTCCAGCTACTTCCGAAGAGGAGAAACGTTTATTGTACTTGGCTAAATTAGATGAGACTCGACGTGACGCTACATTGGCAATCGAGACTCACGCGAAACGAATGAAAGCTCAGTATGATAGAAATGTAACACCTCGAAGTTTTTCGGAAGGAGACCTAGTGCTATTATATGATCAAGCTAACGATAAGCTAGGTGCTGGAAAATTCGTTCCTATGTGGCATGGACCCTACATTGTAAAGCGAAAGCTAGCAAAAGGGGCTTATGAGCTGGTTGATTTTGATGGGGACTCTTTGGGTAAACCCAGAAATGGACTTTACCTAAAGAGGTATTATGCTTAAATGGTGGGTATGGAGAAATCTTTAGATAGGTTAGATTTTCTTTCTAGCTAGCGTGTTTGTTAGTTTAGTCAGTGTGCTTAGCTTAGAGAGTGTGTTTTTTCGTCGTTATTCTGGCTTATCTTGGTTTTACTCTTGATATTGCAGATGTCGACGCCTCTCCAAACATACATTGGATTTGCTGATGGTGCTTGTCGTAGTACACAGAATATCTCTTCCGCAGCTTGGGTTATCTATTCGCCCTCTGACGAGTTAGTTTCTATGCATGGGGTAAGCCTCGGTCAAACAACGAACAACATTGCAGAATACAGTGCAGTGGTTGAATTATTATCCGAATCTATTTCATTTGGAATTCGACGTTTGATAGTGAGGTTAGATTCTGAACTTGTTGTATTACAGCTTAATAGAGTTTATGCCATTAGAAATCCTGTGTTATTAAGGTTGTTTTTGAGAGTGCGTCTCTTGGAACGTGAATTTGATTACATTGAATATCAGCATATTCCAAGGTCTTTAAATACATTAGCAGATGCAATTGCTTCTCGAATGTTGGACAGACATTTACGATAATCATGCAAGTAAATTTAAAAACATTTCATCACATATGTTAAACAAGATAAGCCGGTAATAGTGATATATATATAGATAGGAGTGTGTCAAAAAATATACATCGTCTTCGATCATAGGTTGAAAAACACCTTATGATCGGCAAAAATGATAAGTACAAAAAGTCAAAATGTCACATGTGACTACAAAAGTGACTAGTCAATCACTGGTGGTGCTCTCTGTATGACACCACTGCACGGGCTACCTTACACAAAAATCTCCTAAACGGTCCAGGGACCGCGACTACGAAGCGCTGAAGCCTGGTAGGAATGTCGTCCATAGTAGTCTCAGGTATATCTGCCGTGAGACGCTCTAGATCATGCTCCAACTCAGCTAGTACTTCTGCAGCCGCGTCCTGTGGGGCCGGTACCGGTGCAGCTGGATGTAGTCTATCAAAAGGCCGGAGGTTGGCTGGACGCTGTGGACCAACATCTGCATTTTGAAAATTTTACTGTTAGTTTTGAGACGATATATATGAAAAATAAAAAAATACATAATTAGAAAACTTGTGAAAAATAAAGTACCTCTGTCATCCCATTGTTCTCCCGGTGGAAGAACCATGTCCGGATCACCTCTAAAATCCACTCCGGCATACGGAAAGTCCTGTATCTAAAAAACCTGGTCCTCTAACCAGTGAAAGTAACTATCTGAGAATCGAACCACCGCCGTGCCCTCGTCAGGATGCCGGGCCATCACCGCAACCCATCGTATCAGCTTTGGCTCCCGAGGACCCAAGATATCAACAGTGAGTTGCTGAGGGATCAGCATTGGAACTCTCTCCAAGGCAAAGCTCACGACTAGAGGCCCATATCCAAAAGTCTTTAGTCGTCCGTTCTTTGCCTTGGTCAGTTGGCTCTTCATATGAGCCGACACAGCTTCACACCAGTTGAAAATGGTGCCTTGGTAACAGTCAATTGCCATCCGCATTTGGGATCCGGAAGCAATGTGTAAAGCGGCCGCGCCGCAAATTCTGGTAACCGTGAATGCTATGACTTTGAGTTCACGCAGAGTGATGTGTTTTATCTCTATGCCTTTCGAATGGTGAGCCCCAGGTGTGCACCACTCATCGCGGAGACTATCAAGGGATTGGCCACCCGGCCTAGTCCCCGCAAGACTGAGTTGCTCGCCTCTGTTCGGCAAGCCAGTGAGAAAGTATACATCCGAGGGCTCTATCTCGAGCTGGTGCCCTCCTATGTAAAAGCATTGTTCTTGAACGTTCCATCGCTCAACCAGCCATTCCAAGAATCTTACCTGGCCCCTCATGCCTAGTATGGTCCAGTATTTGTATAACCCGCATGCTCTTAGGGCATCCAGGGAAGGTTGATGATTTATTGCAACTTCATCATCCTCTACATGCTCTCGTTCTCTCCAATCTAACATGGTTAATGCCCTGCACACCAGAAATATTCATTAGAAATTGATTTGGGAATTTTTAGATAGTTATTTGAGGGGGTTGGGGTTTTGAAATGCGCATTTCACGGAAGACGCACCCCGACTTTACAGCACAGGGCGCCCGGACGCGGCTGGCCTGAAGGCGGACCGCGTCTTCCAACCATTTTCCTGTATAGGAAAAAGTCGGGGGACGCGGGTCACCCGAAGGGCACCCGCGTCCGCCGAGAGGCGCATTCCAAAACCAAAACCCCCCCAAAAAATGAAACTAAGACCTAAAAATTAATTCTAAACGGATAGAAATGCAGAGTAGGATGTGTAAAATACCTGGATAAGACGGCGTTCGATTCCGACGGTCGGATTTTCCGCAGCGACCACGGGAAATTTTCTTGTCAAAAGCTCCTTTTTCAACCTCAACAGTGAAACGGTAAAAATGACATGGTAAAAGGTCTTTTTATAGGTTTTTTGGATGAATTAGTTCATTTTTTACCATGAAAAGATGTTTTTCGATGTATTTTTGCCTATTTTAAACAGGTATGAGTAATGTGTTGCTTTTGTGCAGGACAAAGGGATTTCGAGGGAAATTGTCATTTTTCACAAACGAAAATATCAGAGTCATCTTTTAAGCCCTTTTCTGACTCCTAAAACATGAAAAGATCGTCGAGCGTTTCTTTTACACTCGTTAAAACGGAATTAAAAGACGGTCCCCTTTTAGCTCTTTTCTGACCGCAAAATCAGGAAAAGATTGCCGGGTTTTTGTCATTTCAAACTCGATAAGGAAATAAAACGACGTGTCCTTGATCGCTTTTTACTTTTCAGGTCAACGACACTATTATGAAAGTACTCCTTGATCGCAAGATCAAGCGGTTCCCCCAGGTATTATTTTATACTTTTTCGGGCTTGAGGGACACAAATGTACGAAAAAGTTCAACGTGGAGTCTCCTTTAGTTTTTTCAGACTCTCTAAAATTGAAAAACGCCGAGTTTCTCCTATACTGGGCTCGTTAAACTTTTACAGTAGAGGACCTGTTCAATTACAAACAGGAACGAACCACTCCTTCCTAGGGTTCGAATTTAAACTAGGTTGGACTCGTCCGAAGGATGAGCTTATAATCAAGCATATGTTATCCTCCTCAAGCTTGTTAAAAATAAAGAGGTACTTGCCAGAAATGGTGGGGGAAAAGAGAGAAGAATGAACCTGTTTGTTACCTTTTGTCTCGAAAGAAACTTTATCACCGCTCTTGAACACGACACTGTCTCATTCACCTGGGTTGGGAAATCTTTTACCTCACAGTTGATCAAACCACTTTGAAAGTCTTTAACCGGGTTCCGGGGATTAACTTTGAGTTATTCGTCACCAAGCCATCTGTCGTGTCGTTATGTGTTCAAGAGGTCTGCAAGCAAAACTTTCATCTGCAAAATACTTGTCATCCATTTGACCATCCCTGAGTCAGTCCTTACAGCAACATTTCTTCAACTTGAACAATGATTTCGTGTTGCAGGCTTGCCTGCAACGGGTCGCTTTCTATCGACATCGACACATTATCTAGAAAGATGACTTAGGAATCGACAGTACCTTGAAGTCTGCATGCATCAATGGCAGGTTTCTCGCCTTTGACGTCAGTTTACATCATTGACTTTCGATCAAAGGATTCCGTGAAGTGTTCGACATCAAAACATCTATTCACATTTCACGGGTTGTGCTTGGTACTTTGAGAACCATTGACATTACTGGTGGTCTCTCTCACGCTTGTTAACAGTTTACATCATCGACTGGTAATCAAGTGGTTTCTAACATGTTCGACATCAAATCATTTAATCACATGGCTAGAATCGTACCAATTCGGGAAGTAGAAGTGAAGACCCTGGATCTAGTTTCTACCATCCAGGCTGCGAGGAGTTTTGTATTCATTATCTATGTAGACTAATCATAAATAGATGGTTGCGTCCATACTGTGTCTACAAAAGTCTATAAAAATGATGTACTGCAAGATCATTCCTGTATCAGAGTAGTTAGTCCATTAGTTAAAGTTTTGAATCTGAGCATGGGAATGCCTACCTCAGTGATGATATAATCTTATACATGTATTTTGTGTTGAAAATTGCAGGTTCCAACCAGGTCATCCACAAGACAATCCTTGAAATGATAAAGCGCTTCACCCTTCCTAGAATTACAAAACCCTAATCTATTCCAGGCTTCGCACTTTAGGGGGCAATCTGTTACACTAAAAAATGTCACCATGACTATTTACAGTTAGTATGGCTCAATCAACAGTCATGCTACCCTCTTAGGCAAGTCTTATGCCTCTGCTATCCATCTCAAACTCAAAGAAGGGAGAAAGTCTTGTAAAAAATGTGTTTATCTCTGGGGACGCAGGTTCTCTCAAGCCTTAGCTGCGGGGACGCTCACAATGTTCACAAAGGCTGCGTCTTTGGACGCTCTGTATATTAAGGGACAGGTGCGTCCTTCTGTAAAAGGCAAAATGCGCAAGTTTCATCTTAAAAAAGTTACTTGTGGTTACTTCTAGAACTTTCTAGAGGTCGGTTTGATGAAATGGATGCGCCTCCAGTTGGTTCATGTATCCCTATTAAGGAGGAACTTATCCCATCAATAAGGGAGCTATCCCACCCAAAGAGGGGGATTATCCCATTGATGGTGGACCTGAATAACCTCTTTACAGCACTATAAATAAAGGCATTGAGCCAGAGGGAGGGGAGGTTGAAGCTATACATTTTCTTTGGGTAAATGCTGCAAGAATTAGGACTCCCATTTAGAACCTTGTGAGGAGAGATTGTCTTTGCTTGATTCTACTTGGAAGTGGGTGAGCTTTGTCAAAGTAGAGGAAAACCCTTGATGGACCCTGGGAGGAACTTGCACAACACCAAGGCCAGGTTGTAAGAGTTTCTTTGTTTCGTTATTAATACAAACTGGTTCATTTTTCTCAATAGCTTGTGTTAATGAGTTATTTCATGTGTTCCTTGGTCTGCATGTTGAATATATGTTTTATTATATGAGATGCAAGTGCTTGGTAATTGTTTGATTGTTTGTGGTTGCAGGAATTGATGTGAAGGAGGAGCTCATCCGGATCGGCAAGGACGGACTACAACAACAGCATTTTGGAATAAGGTAAGCCTAAACACTTGTAGTTTTCATGTTTTAAAAGATGTATTTAGAGAAAGATTGCTCCATTTTGTCTTGTTTGTCGCTAGAGAGTTTAGACTCCTAGGGAGGTCAGTTGTGTCCGCACAAACGACTTTTTCCGCCACGACATGTAGGTTATGTGAATGGAATCACCCCATTCACCTTTGTCCCTATCTGGACGAAGCCAAAAAGGTGTTGGATAACCGTCCTGCTTCATCGCAACGACTTCCATCTGGTTACAAGAGACTCTCCCTTTCATCATGCTGGGGGCATGTAAACCAATCTCAAGCATAGTTCTTCATTTCAAGCTTGTGTAAAAATGAAACTGAATTCAAGCATAGTTTTTCATTTCAAGCTTGTGTAAAAATGAAATCGAATCCAAGCATAGTTTTTCGTTTCAAGCTTGTGTAAAAGTGAAACTAAATCCAAGCATAGTTCCCTATGGTTCAAGCTTGTGTAAAAATGAACCCATCTCCATTTTTAACCCTCGTGATTTCCATTCTATAAGCCTTTTTCGTTAGATGAGCCTTGGTTGTTTTCATCTCATAGCCACCATCCCTTTAGCCGATCATACGTTTTCACTTGGTTGTTTGACCCTTTTTTGAGGAGCAGTTGCAATGAGTGGTCTTATTAGCTAGCCTCTTCACATAAATCAACATGTTTTGAGAAGTTCTAACATCACCAGAACCATTTGCTATCCTAGACACCACTCGTTCCTCAAAATGGAGTCCTCTTTAAGCTCTTTTCAGACTCTCAAAATATGAAAAGATTGCCAAGCACTTGTCCTTTTCAGCTCGTTAACAGATTGGAAACAACATCTATGTTGTATTATTTTACGCTTTTTCGGGCTTGAGAGATTAATTTATGAAAAATAACTTGTGGAGTTTTGTTTTTGTCCCTTTTCAAACTCTCTAAATATGAAAAGGACTGAGTTATCTTTGTCGTTAAACTCGTTAAAACATCAAATAGCGACAAACTTGTCCATCCAGACAAGACCGAGTTTCACCTTCGCCAGACTCATTAAAACATCAAATAGCGATGGATTCACCTGAAGGGTGGAATTATACAACAAGCATATGTTATCCTCCTCAAGCTTGATAAAAATAAAGAAGTATTAGTCAGCAACGACTAGAAAAAATGGGAAAAAGGGGAAAACCATTTTATGGTAGCAGGTCGCTCTTGAACATGACACTTTCGCTCCATCACCATGACTATTTGGGTTGGGTTATTTGCTTGATGGTTATCATACCTATGGTCTATCACACCATCCATCACTTTTGGTTTTGGGTCACTGTTGCCAATTCCTTCGGACTATTTGGGTTGGGTTATCTGCTTGATGGTTATCATACCTATGGTCTATCACACCATCCATTACTTTGGTTTTGGGTCAATGCTGCCAATTCATTCAATGTTGCCGATATGGTCAATAGAAGTCATCCTTTACACTACCATAAAACTTCATCTTCATGATCGCCATTCCTCAACTTTGTGTCGTCAGTCAACTTCCATCACCAAAATCACTACACTTGTTTTGTGTTGTTGATGTGGGATACATCAAGGCCCTCCTACGACGAGTCACTTCTTATTGACATCAGCACATTATCCAAGAAGCTAACTTGGAAACACCCATTCAGTACCTTGAGGCTTGCATGCATCAATGGTAGGTTTCTTGCTTCCAGCAATAGGCATACATCAATGGCCTTCGACTGAAAGACTTTGTATGGTGTTCGACATCAAATCATCCATTCACACCATGCAAAATGTATTGCAGTACCTTGAGGATCATTATCATTATCAGTGATTTCTCTCGCATCTGTTAAGGGCTTACATCATTAGCTGGTAATCAAATGGTGTCTTCCCATGTTCAACTTCAGATCACATATTCACATGGTTAGACTCATACTTGAGCGAATGGTTTAACGAGATTGAAGACCCCGGATCTAGTTTCATCCATCCCGGCTACGATTTTAGGAGTACTAAATCATATGTACAATGGCTTTACATTGATGTTCATTTCGATCATGGGTCTATATCTGTAGATGACTGTTTATGTACATGTAATGAAAGTTTATAAGCTGAGCATGGGTATTCCTTCCACTTTGATACCTCCTTATCACATTGTAAAGCATTTCATTCGACATTGGTATTTGTCCGACTTCATGCTTTAGGGGGCAACTATTACAGATCCATTTGGGCACATAAATCCCAACATTCAAATCAGTGTTTTAGGGCTCATCAAACCCTAATTTCAGTTGCTTCATGCCCTAAACAAGTCACCCATTTGAATGCCTCCTTCCTAGACAGTTTCATGACTTGAAGACATCCATAAATAGCCTCTAGAGGGACCAGCGTAGGTAAGCCCTTATGAAGGTGTGTTGCAGAGCAGTTAAGTCCACTACCAGGGTACTCTATAGAGCACTTAGGCTTTCTTTCACTTGCGTTGGGCTAGAATGAGCAAAATTCACATAGGGTTTGGGGAATATTCTTATCTTTTGGAGTCATCTAGAATGTTCCCTCACTTATCAACTCCTATGAGCTCAAAAATGGATGAGGAATGAGTTAAGGTGCATCCTATCCTCCCATCCCTTCCTCCATGGAACTAATTCTAAGTATGGAAGGCCATTCAATGCCACCATTATTGACAAAACCTTCTTCATCTTCCTATAAATTGACCACTCATCTAAGTGATCGGGGGTTGGATTATGTTGAATTTCAAGGAGATAATGTTGCTATGAGATTTGGCTTTGAAGCAAGTATTGTAATGCTACAAGTTCGTCATGCTTTTGTTGTGATGTGGATGGGATCCAAGCTAGAGGAATGGCTTTGAATCAAACACCAATGGTTGTAATTCCTTCTTCTATTTAATAAAGTGTTTGAACCTTTTTCCCATATTTTTTTATTGTTTCATAATGCTTATGTGTGTGAATTGTATCTAGTTCCTTTCACTTATATTCAATAGGTTGTATGCTTTGATCAGTTTTTTTCTTATGTTGTGTTTACAGGGTACTTCTCAAGCAGATTAAGTATGGGAAGGAGTGACGGAATCGATACAAGGGAGATGAGAGGAAAGCAGAACTACAGGTAGGTCTTCTATATTCTCATCTTATCAATTGCTTATAAGAAAAGTCTAAAACACTTTAAATTGTTGTTCTAGATACAACTACTTATCTAGGGAATTAGTATTTATGTGTAGATACTAAATTCTCCAAAACAAGGTGGTGGTTCTTCCACTTTCTCATACATTTCTCCTTCATCGGTCATTTTATAGGCCATTGAAGGTTGTCATGGTGATGGTGTTAGAACCTTGCTACCTTGTTATTTAACAATCATATGTTCTTAGCCCCTGGTTCCTCAAATTTATTTCTAGATCCTTGTTAAGATTCTATCTGGGCATTCGCTACTCCTTGGGGTCTACTCCACAAATTTGGTATGGGACCTCAAATATTCCCTAGAGCTCATGATGGGTATTCCCTCTTCCACAAAACACCTACTTTTTTAAGGTAAGCAATTGAATGATTCTTCCCCTCTTCCATTCTATACTATTGGTAAAGATGCCACTATTTTTATGTCCCTTCATTTACAAGGGGAGGTTATGGGAAAGTCTTCCTCCTCTAAAGATTTTTCTTATAATGATGTTGTGACTTACCTATTCTTATACCGCCCTAAATTGAACTCAATCCTAGGTGGCTCCTTGGCCCTTTCTGGTCAAAAATTATGAGGAAGTTCCATTCGTATAATTCTCTCACTCTGACCTTGAAGAACTCCACGAGGTTTATCCAAAGTTAGCGCTAATATATCATTTCAATGGTTTATGTCTGTACTCAACCAATCTTTACAAATGGATCCATTATTCATGGAAAAAGAGTTAGGAGGTTATTTTCTGCTCCAAATTCTTTTTCATTGTGTTGTTTTCTTAAGTGGAAAACTATCATAAAGTTTTATCTAAAGGGCTCTAGTTCTAGGGAATTGCTACATTGTTCCTAACGCCTTGGTTTTGATATTTTGACCCTTCTACAACAGTCATTATCAAGATGCCAATATGTGATTCGGACTTATGCAAGAATGCAACAAAATATAGATATACACATAACCATAGAGATGCAGTAGAAATAAAACTTCATTTCATTAATATCAAAGAACTTAAATATGCTTACATACAGAAATGGAAATAAACTAGCTCGGGCAATGGTAGCTTATCTCTAAGAATAGATGTTGTGGCTACATGCCTCTGAACTATGTTACAATGAGGCTCAAGGGCCTTTTTATTATGGTACAACAAGGGAAAAATGTAAAAGACAAAAACACTAACCCTAGGAGATGGAACACCAAAATTTTGTGGGCCCCGTTGGGGTTATTTGGGCAACCAACTTCTTGGGGTCGTAACTTGGTCATACTATCTCTGTTTGGTGCGTATGATACCTCATTGGAAATATCTCTCCAAGTAATATAGGATTTACCATAGGCTCCTACCTATAGCAAAGGTCCTACTGCGAACCTCAAAAATTGTTGTGTAGGGGGTCAAAACTATTCCAGAAGTTCATGACCTGAGAAACTACTAAAAATAGTAAATTATCCTATACACAAGGAAACAAATGAAACTAGTTGGAGGTCTAGATGAAATAGGCAGGTGGCCACTAATATCCACCTGGATTAGTCCTCCCTCCTTAGGGATAAATTGTCCCCATTGCATGTAGAGCCTCCATGATGTGAGGAATTTTTTTTGAACTTGGTCCCTGGTGGACCACTTGTCATGGTGAAGGAGTTGGACCGCTTTGACAACTCGATATACATGGATCCTCTGTTGGCGGGTGTTCTTGATATGTGTGTCCATGATTCGATCAATTGTGGTCTGTTTCATGCAGTATATATTTAACTCCATTGGTGTGAGTTGTTCTGCAATGTCATATGTGTCGAGCAATGGTGGAAAGTATGGCCGAAGGCGGTCCACATTGAATATTGGGTGCAGGCCAATGAATGGTGGAATGCTAAGCTCAAAGGAATTGTCCTGGATAGCCTTAGTGATGGTGTACAAACCATATCTGATCGGGTAAATCTTGCAGCGAGGCTCGACGAGGTGTTCCTTCTGCAGATGTAGCCAAAATTTTTCACCTACTTGGAACTTGTGTGGCACCTGATGTTGATCATGTCGCTTCTTATAATTAGCATTGGCTTTGTCCAATATGTCATCGACCTAATGGCGGATGTGCTAATTGAGCTCAATGAATCTATTAGCCATGTAAGCTTCAGACTGGACATGAGGTGAATCTACCTAAGTAGCTTCAAATGGTATGGCCACATTAATGAGACATAGTGGTTGGAATCCCAATCCCACTTGAAAAGGGTTATGGCGAGTTGAGCTATGGAGAGCTCTGTTGTAGTCGTGCTAGACATAGGGGAGGCTTTTATCCCATGTGCATGGATGCTTTGAGTTGTACATGCACAGAATGTGTACGTTCATCTTGTTGATGACCTATGTTTGGCCATTAGTTTGGGAGTGGAAAGTCGTGGATTTAGTGAGATTGGTATCCAACATCAACCAAAGACTTGACCAAAATGTACGTAGGTACCTGTTGTCCCGATCTGAGATAATGGACTATGGGATCCCAAAGTGTGCCCACACTTGTTCAAAGAAGAGCTTAGCAGTGGCTTCTGTTGTGATACTCTTCTTGCAGGCCGCCATAATGGCCATCTTAGAGAATTTGTCAACGACCATGAAAACATAGTCATTTCCATGTTTAGTAGAAGGAAGGCATGACATGTAATTCATGGAGATGGATTCCCAAGGTCTACTAGGAGTAGGCAAAGGAATATATAGGCCTTTATTATTGATGGTTGGTTTGGCAATTGCTCAGGAAGTGCAGGATCTGTTGTACTTCCCAACATCCTGTCAAATGTTCGGCCAATAAAAATATTTCTACAGCACTACCACTGTTTTCTCTACCCTGAAATGTCTAGCGACCTGACTGTAGTGCACCTCCCAAATAATATTGGCACACTCGCTTGAAGGAACATAGAGGTGTCCCAGGTGGAATAACAATGCATCGTAGAGGTGAAAATTTAGAACTTGCTTGCCTTCTAGGAGCATCCAGTATGTGTTTTCGAATTCTTGATCGCTCTTGTAAAGATGCGGCCACCTCATAGTCGTGTGCCCACAAGAGTCGAGCATAGTGGTCAGCGCCATGACCGACAGTCTACTGAGGTAGTATGCAACATTGTTAGTGCTGCTCTTCTTGTACATAATGTTCAGATGGAACTATTGCAGGTCTGCGAACCATTTATGATGGCGACTATTCTGCAACTCCCCTTGTGTCCGTGTGAACTGTAGGCATCGATGGTCTGTGTGGATGACCATTTCCTTCCCCAGAATGTAACACTTCCATTATCGGTGGGCCTGCATAAGGGAATACATCTCTTTGCCATAGGTGGGATACTTTTGGACTGTGTTTGAAAGTGTTTCACTATGATATGCCACTAGATGCCCCTACTGAGTAAGGACTGCACCAATAGCATAGTCAAAGGAATTTTTCTCAATTTCAAATGGTTGTTGCAGGTCTGGTAAAGTGAGAACTAGTGCAGAGTAGAGGAAATTATTCAACTTGACAAATGCCTTCTATTGGGATTCAGACCAAAAGAACTTTTCTTTCGCTCCTCCCTTGGTGACTTGACTCAAAGGCCAAGTGATATGAGAGAACCCCAACATGAACTTGCAATAGAAGTTGGCAAGGCCTAGAAAGCTGTGAAGATCTATTGGAGTGGTTGGGGCTGACCAATCCTGAATGACTTTTATCTTGGCTGGGTCCACATGCACACCTCGCGTCAATCATGTACCCCAAATATTGAACCTGTGTCCTACCAAAAGTGCATTTCTCTAAATTGGAACACAGCTTGTGTTGTCGTAGCATTTGGAGGACCTGTCGAATATGGTGGAGGTGCTCTTCCCAAATTTGGTTGAAGATTAGAATTTCATCCAAATAAACTACCACGAATGAGTTGGTGAAGGGTCCCAAGATGTCGTCCATCATCCTCACAAAGGTTTTGGGGGCATTCGTCAACCCGAAAGGCATGACCAGCCATTTGAAAAGGCCCTCCTTGGATTTGAAGGAATTTTTCCACACATTGAAGGGTCCGATTAGTACCTAGTGATAAAAAAACTCCAAGTTAATCTTTCTGAAATATTTGTCCCCCTTGAACTATTCTAGAAGGTCATCAATCCTTGGGATTTGATACTTATTCTAGACACTAATCTTGTTCAACGCCTGAGAGTCGATACCGAGTCTCCAGGTCCCATCCTTCTTCTGTACGAACACGATATGGCTCACACAGGGTGATGAACTTGGTCTCATGTTCCCTTTCTGCAACAGCTCCTGAATCTACCTCTTGATTTCATCACTCTCCATAAAAGAGCATCGATAGATTGGTCCATTGGGTAGTGGCACGCTCGTGGTCGGATAGATGGAGTGCTTGACTTGATAGTGTAGAGGTACCCCTATGGGTGAGGTGAATATGTCTTTGTAATCCTCCACAACCTTGTCCATCTATTGTTGTCGTACGGAGGGGCACTGTCTAGAGGCTGTGGCCATAATATTCTTCTTTCCCTAAGGGCGAATCATAAGGAAAATAAATTTCCCGTTCTGGGAAATGATCCTACTACATTGCTTCGTGGTAATCAAAGGAATGGCAGTAGGTGGTGCTACATGGGATATCTTGTACAAATTATTACCCAAAGTAATAATAATAGTACGAGGCCTAGACTCATACACAACATGTCACTTGCACAAGTATGGTTGGCCTAATAATACATAACAAACTTTAAGAGGAGAAACATTACACAATACCTCATCTATGAAGGGCTTGACGCTTTAGGGAAAGTGAAATTGTTAGCTGATGCAGAGATCTCGACCATGGTGAAGCCACCGAACGATGTACGACTTCTGGTGTGGTTTGGTCAGTAGGCCCAACTGCTTCATGACCTCTACTAAAATGAGGTTCTTTTGGCTCCTGTCGTCGACACTGTACTAGAATGAGAACCCTTTACCTACATTTGTGAGTGGAAGAGTCGCTCCCCCTTATTTGGGTCTTCGGGATCATCCTTTTGGATCTTAGTGGTGGAAACGGTGGAACTTGGCTACACATCAATAATATTCTTCCCTTTTTTATTCCCCTTATCAGTTTTTGACTCAAAGTCAGAACAACTATCTGATTCAGAAGCCTTAAGCTCGACCACCAGTGACTGCTTGGCTCGCCACTCACTTGTGTTGTGAGTGGGGCTCTTATGGAACTCACACCATTTCCCTTTGTCATTCTTTGTCTTCGTGGTGTTTTTCTTTGCGTGTGTATTCAGTAGGTTGTACTGGGTTGTCCCGCCTTGGTTTTTTCCTTTGTTATACGGTTTGGGGGTGACTTTCCCTTGCCTCAAATTCACTAATCCAAAGTCTCACGTCTTCTGTTTGAATTTCTACTTGATATTGAAAACATATTGATAGGGACGCCAAGGGAGGAGATGTCCAGTAACTCCATCTCATCCCAGATGTATTTGTGTAGACAACCGCAGTACTTGAGTACCAAATGCCACTTAGAATCCTTGATACCCACCTTCATGCGAAGGGTATGGAGAAAATTTGTGAGCTCTAACACATTTTGGTCCTTTTACTGTTGTAACATGGTCCACTTTATGTATTTATCTTCATAGATCCCAACAGGGTAATATTATTCCTTGATTTTGTCTCGGAATGGATTCCAAGTGGGTGAAGCTGAAAATAGTGAGGATTCCCTCTCGTCCTTTTGTTCACAATAGTTTTTCCACCAGTCCTTGACATGTGGGGAAACTTTGAGGAGTGCAAAAGTAATCTTTTCCAGATTGGAAAAATCGTGAACTGAAAATATCCTTCCAATAGATTTAACCACCTATCTACGACATCTGCATCTATCTCGCCTTCAAATATGGGAATTTCAAAATTAACTTGTACCTTAAAAGGAGTGGCACCTCCAGAGTGGCTGCTGGATGAATATATGTCGCCTGTGGGTAGCCATCAAAGGATCTAGGCAAAGTTATCTCTTATCGCATTCCTTTGTCGCTATAGGGATTCCTCGAGAAATATTTTGAAAGGATCTGCTACCCCCTCATATTTCTTTTCTTCTACCAGAAGAGATCATTGGGGTTTGTGAGGCTGGTCTTGGAAAGGTTCAACCAGTTCAAGCCCCAACTCCTTATACCCTGTCCTCATTGGGGACATGCAAATAAAAAAAGAGAAAGAGCATACCGCGTTGATACCACTGATCCAGACTTATCCATGAACACAATAAAATATAGATATACACATAACCATAGAGATTCAACAGAAATAAAAATTCATTTCATTAACATCAAAGAATTGAATTATACTTACATACAAAAATGTAAATAAACTAGCTCAGGCAATGGTATCTTATCTCTGAGAAGAGATGTGGCATCTACATGCCTCTGAAATGTGTTACAATGAGGCTCAAGGGCCTTTTTATTATTGAACAACAAGGGAAAAACCTAAAAAACCAAAACCCTAACCCGAGGAGATGGAACACCAAGAGTTTGTGGGCCTCGTTGGGCTTAATTGGGTAGAAAACTTCCTAGGTTCGTAACTTCGTCATATTATCTACGTTTGGCACACATGATACCTTGTTGGAAAGATATATTCAAGTGCTACAAGATTAGAAACATTCCCTTTCCTATGACTATGGGTCTATTGCAGACCTCAAAAAAATTCTATTTAGTGGGTCAAAATAGCTCTAAAAGTTCGGGACCTGAAAAACTGCTAAAAATAATAAATGTTTCTATAAACAAGAAAACTGATGAAACCGACTCGAGGTCTAGGTGGAATAGATGGGTGGCCACCAAAATCAACCTCGATAAATATGTTTCTATCTTCCTATTCTTTTTGCTCACTTGTGGCACTACTCAATCTTTCATGGCATTGGAAATTGCCTGGGTTGTTTCATTGAAATTGATGTTTTTCGTGGGTAGGTTGGCATTTATACATATGGAAAAATATATGTTGAAATCAATATCATTAAAGGGCCCAAATCATTTTAAAAATAAGTGATTTTCATTGGACCCATGCTCTGAACTATGAGAATATTGCTTTCTGTTGTCGCTTTCACCATAAAATAGGTCATTTACAAAGCTCTTCCACTCTATTCAAATATCATTAGAAGTGGAACATTCGAAATTCCGGAACTAAAATTTGGAAGCCTTGTAACTCGCCCTCTATTGAGGGAAAATATTCCTTTATTTTGGAAACGGATGACAAAGGATATTATGATGAAATGCATTCAATGGAGAAATGTCAAACTTCATCTCCTTAGGAGTCTCTTGAGGATCCTATTTTGAACCATGCTCCTTCAAGAAGCATAGAGATATAGAATAATAATGCTTCTTCAGACGCATTGAAGCAAGATCGTGATTTTACTTCTTTGGACTCTAACAAGGATTCCCCTTTAACACACAATGATAATTTTTAAATCACATTGATAAAACCACCTTCAAAGGTTAGGTCAAGGTTTCAAAAGAACAATGAAATAAAGGTCACTCTGAGGACTTGCCCCAAATTGGTTAGTTCTCTTTTGTAATTTTGTTCCTTTATGTCTCCTTTGTTATTCTTAGTCTCATACACCTCGGCTATATTCCTATCAGTAGATGCCACATTGTGCCATATAAAGAATCATGATTGGATATGATGTATTTCATTTCTGATTGATCAATAGAATCTTTAAAGTTAAAAAAGACTATGCTTTGATACCTAAACTAGGTGGACACCATACTCCATGTGTCAAATCATATTTAGTGATATAATATGTGTGGATTAGATAATATTTACTTATCTATATTCATCTTTCATTTTCCTTATAATTACCTAAAAGTAAGTTAATGCCCAATTTAATTCACTTAAATAATCATAATTTTCAAAACCTCAGAGAACCCACATTGTTAAAGGCTGCCCATGGATATTTAGGCATGTGATACCAACATTTTATCTCCCCAATGACTTGATCAACTTGGGCTTACTTAGACTTGGATTATAAATACTCTTCTTTTAGTCAAGTGTTTGCAAAAAAATACTTTATTACTTAAACAAAACATCACATGTACAATTGCAATCATCTGAAATCATGCAATACATTAAAATAAAACACAATATGGTGTGGGCAACTCATTGACCTAATACCCAAAAGATTTGTAATAATGAAAATATTACAACCATATCCCACTGGCCTAATCAATAACAATCTGTAACATTCCATATAACAAAGACCTTCCCTAGCTAAAACACCAAATTTGTATTGATCCCAAAATTTACAACACAACTCCAAATTTTTGTTGAACACCAAATTTTAGTCCTTCATGAACTCCAAAATTTTTCCCACAAGAAACTCCAAACTAGGCCTCCCTAAACTCCAAAATTCAACTCACCTGAACTTCAAATTTCATAACTCCAAAATTCACAGAAACCAAAAATTTAGGCCTATGGAAACCCCAAATTTGGTTCTATTTGAACCTCATATTTCCTTCCCACACAAACACCAAATTTTGATCTGCACAACCGAACATCAAAATTTGTTCCATCACATTTGTAGGTTTAGTGAACACCAAAGTTTCAACGAAAGCGTCTGAATGCCAAAATTCGGCTCGCACCTAATAGAATGTCATGTATGTGGAGAGGAACATTCAATGAATAAGTCCTGAAACACTTCGGCTCACATGTCTACATGTTTGGCAAGGGTAAAACATCCATTTTTTCCTCTGTGTAACTCATTATGGAGCCTTATTTGATTAACCCAATCAAACATTATCTCCTCTTAAATTCCTTGCTACTTGTTCCAATTAACTTTTTATCTAATCCAACTCCTCCCAAGTACATATATATTATTTTTTTTACGGGCCTCACCCAACCAAAATGTGACACTACCTTTCACTTGACCAATGTTCCAACTTCAACCAATTGGCCATCTCACCCTTGGCATGCATGGTAACATTTCTTCCAACCAACCTACTCTTCTAACGCTAATGCTTGCATGTTTGATTGAATCGTTCAACTCACTATGCAAGTGCATTCATGCCCTGCCTATTATTCCGAAGATGAGTTCATGCACCAGACAGACCTCTTTGACTCATTTGGCATGCGTGCACACACACACACACTTATCTTGTATAACCATCCTAAACTCTTCTACAATGGCTAGCCCATGGGTTGGTCACACCTCGTCGCACGACTCACCCATTTCATGATATTGGAACACCAAATTATGGGAGTTTAGTTCCACATTGTCTCATGCAAGGACCTTATTAATTATCTAGGTGCGCCCATAAAATGCAATATTGCATCAGAACCTGCATGACACCCAAATCCTCCCCGGTATGCTTGAGCACTCTCACATGACCAGTGTGACTAAATATTTGAGGGACTTTCATACTCCACACAAAATCATTTTCATCCTCATAAATCCTCCATTTCGTAAGCTTGAACCGACAAGTCACCCATCAAAGTCTCCATGGAAGGCCATCACAAAGTCTCCAAAACCTATTCAATCTAATTTCTTCATCCACAATAGGAGGCTTCAAATTCTCATGTCATAAACTTCATCAATCACAACACGTCACAACCATCCATATGGCCATGTTCCCAAACTAGCCATATAACCTCGAAAGGACACCTTCCTCCCAATTTTTTCATAATGTCTCATGATGCAATTGTGATCATACTAAATTCACTTCCTTTCACAGTCAATGTTGTCACTACTACAAAAAATGCTCACTCTACCACAACATCACAAGAAAATCTAAGCAAAGAGTTATCACAACTCTTGCTCCCATACTCCAACCAACTTAGGCATGTATAGGCACATTGGTATACCTCATGTTTTGAACTGACTAGATGATCATTCCAACCATCATGTCCAACTCATTAAAATTCACATCCTCATGTTGTCTTTACTTATTTATGGATGCACTCTCATCACATTTCTAAACCTTAGTTATTTTTGTCATTGTCCAAACACTATCAAGAAGTCCCTTGGCAAGTATCATTCCTCTAGATTGTCATGAATATTCTAACCTCATTCTGCAACCTTGTCCATATGAACATCATCTTAAACCAATGCATCCTAGCCCTAAAATCCTACAAATACTCTTCGAAATGAAATTTGTTTAATAACTCCACTATATACTCCATATTGAAGTCTCATAAAGAGATCCAACACTCGCATGGCTTCCATCTACAAAATCTCACAAAATATACCATACAATAATTTGATGTCACATTGGTGGCCACAACTACATCATCCACAACTCTTAGTGTGCCTCCAATCTTGCTTGGTGTAGATCCCACCAACACACTCAAGAAAGTGTCTCCACTCATCTCTCTATGCCAAATGGGTCATTAAATCTCTCTATGTTCTCTTCCTCAAGAGAGTACCTTAGTGTAAAAATAGCCTCTAAATCTCTCCATACTCTCCTCATTGGGAATGTACATTCATTCCAAGATCTCCATCAGCTCCAATTGTTGTCACCACAACTATAGGTTCATCCATATCTCCAAGCTAGCTCAAGAACATATCGCCTCTTCTAATGTCACATATTAAAGGTCAGTGAACATCCCCTAGTCACTTGCAATATGGCTTACTCAGCTTGATCATATATCAATATATCTCCTAACCCTTTCTCCACTATCTCTATCTCATGGAATAGAATAATCATACTCCTCAACCATACCACTCTCTAATCGTTGTTGTAATGGTTTAAGTCCTTATGAATTAACCAAACTACTTCTCAAGTGTCTCCTCACCAGGCCCTCACCATAGATGTAACCAAATCTTCCCAATTTCCCCATTAAATCCATGTGAACTTTTGATCTCAAGCTATCTCTCCATACATTATCAAGACTTCTCTAAAGTGGCACATCTCATTCCAAGCAAGCCCCAAATGAGTTGTAATTAGTCTATCCAGGTGTCCTAGTTCTTCGCCCTAGGAATCTCAACAAGTCTGAAATCTCTCAAGACAACATACCTCCTCATGAAGGATCCATGTTCACATCCACAACATACTCACTCCTTGCCTCAAACCTCTCTTTCCCAAGTCAACAATAATATATATATGTTGATCATGCTCTCAACTATCCCATGTCTCCAATAATGTCTCCACCCCTTCTAGCTACCTCTACCCATTGAGCCACTAAGTTCTCACATCCACTCTTATGTCCAACTAGATCTACTCAATTGACTCCCTCTATCCATTGTCATTGATGCTCTCAAATCATAGTGAAGTTCCTTGACGAATATTATCCATCTCATGGAAATCTACAATCAAACTACTATGCCCTTCCACTCAGTGTGCTACTCCACCTAGATGACTTCAATCCTCAAGTCATAGTGCACACTTCATTAATTTACATCTATTGGCCAACCACAACTCATATCTCACAAGTATACCTCATCCATTGCCCTTATCCAAGGCATCTGCATATTTTCCATTTGACCCCGAGTCTTCGGTAAGTGGGGTTCATTTGTGTAAGTTCAATATAGGAATCCATATGTATAGCTAATCTATATGATAAGAAGGGTAGGCATATTCCTATAGAAAATGTTATTCCCTTTGGTATTTTTAATGTACCATACACCTTTCATAGCCTCATGAACTGCAAATTTCAAACCCTTCTACTCCATTTATTTCTTGATATTCTTTTATTGCATCTTGATATGCAACAAACTTAGGTAGGACATATGGAACATTTGGATCAAGCCTTACAACTGCCCTAAAATCACTAGTTGTTCCTAAAGCAATCTAAATGTTCTTGTAGTTCTTTAGAATTTGAATACTTTTGACAAATTATTAGTGGGGAGGGTACATGTGTTGATCCTAAGAATATTGAGTTAATAAAATATTGGCTTTATCCAATGACCCACAAATTTTTTCATGGATTTCTGGGCCTCATGAGTTACCAGTGGAAGTTTCTACAAAACTATGGTAAAATTGTAGTTCCTCTCACTAGCTTGGTCAAAAGAAATTCCTTCAATTGGACTAAGGAGGTTGATTATCGTTTTCAAGCTTTAAAATATGATATGTGTACGACACTAGTCCTCGCTCTACCTAGTTTTAATAAGACTTTCATTTTATATGATGCCCCTGGAAAAGTTATTAAGGTTGTGTTAGTGCAAAAGGGACCCCCACTTGCCTTCACTAGTAAGAAATTTTGTGATAGAAACTTGGGAAAATCCATCTATGAGAAGGAAAATGTTGGTTATTCGTAATGTAGTTGATATTCAAAATTCTTCCTTACCAGGGCATCATTTCTAAATTAAAATAGAACATCACAACTTGAAATATTTCATAGAATAGAGTTTTTTTATCCCTGTAGTAACAAAAGTGGGTCACAAAAATGTTAGGCGATGACTATGATATTATATACAAGAAGGAAAAGTAGCATGTGGTCATTAATTCCCTTTTTAGGAATGATGATGAGGAAGGTTCTATTTCCTTTATCCTTCCTAGCGCCCAATTGATTATAAGTGATACATCAAGAATGGTTATTTGATTCCAATATACTGCATATGGTTCTCTAGATATTAGTCATTTCACAAATAATTGATACATCAATAATTGTCATTCGATGCCAAGATAATGCATATAATGCACTAGATATAAGTCAACCCACAAACATGCTTGGGTTACGCTTGACAAGATGATGAGATCTCCTATAAAGGACAAACTTTTTTGGTTCATTATTTCTCGTTTAAATTCAAAGTGTTATCTAAATTACACTTCTCTAAAATTGTGGGTCATTTTTTGTTTTAGAAAAAATATGATAGGATTAAGTCATTATTCTTTTAAAGGCAAGAATAAATACATCTACACTTTTGTTGAAGAATGTTATACTTTAAACTGACACAAGGGGGGAATAGTGAAGCCTCCAAGAGCCTTACAACACTTACCCATTCCTACCACTATGTGGGATGACATTTCTATGGATTTCATTTGGGGTTACCAAAATTGGGTAATAAATCAATGATAATCGTAGCCATTGATCATGCCTTTCCAAATATGCATGATTATGTAACTCAAAACACCTAGTGCCTTCATAATGCCACAAGTATTCATTGACAATGTTTCTAGATTACAAGGCATGCCTAAATCCATTGTCATTGATTATGATCCCAACATCACTAGCAATTTCTAGTAGTAATTGTTTTACCTTTAAGGTAATCAACTGAATCTTAGCACAACATATCGCTCTAAAATCGGTGGCCAAACAAAGTAGTCAACAAAATTTTGGAAGATAATCATTCCTATCTATATAAAAAAGCCCTATGCCTTTAAAGAAATTTAAATAAATATCAAGAGAAAGGCATATGGCCATTTTATATAGATAAGAATGTTATTCATAGGGATTTTTTATATAGATAAGAATGATATTCATAGGGATTTTTTCAAAATTAAACTAAGGATTGGAAATATTATTACATACATTGGCATAACCCAAAAATAACAACATATCATCTCCAATATTTAATTAAATGAACATTCCAAGAAACACTCGAACAACAATAGACAAATGGATAATTCTTATTTATATAAAAAATCCCTATGCCTATACTCCAAAAGACATATAGTCCATATGTCTTTAAAAAATATCAAGAGAATGAGAAATTTTAAAAGAAAATATATAACACACTCATATACCAAGCAATTGATTAAGAAAGGACTATTTTCCACTTAATCATAAATAGTGCTCTAGAGACACCATGCCTAACAAGGCTATGTTACCACAAAATTGAATAAGAAATGTGAAATAACCATACAAGACAAGGTGATTCTTCTTTCTCTACTCACCATTCACTCATAAGTAAAGCTCATTTGATCCTCTTCAATGTGTACATAGAAAGATCCAAGTTAATGTCTATTAACTAGAATATATTTCTTTTTTAGTTCTTGGCTCTTCTCAAGATTCTTATGACTTCCTTTCATGGTTGTTCCATAAGAACATGGTATGGAAGCCTCCCTTTTCAAGGAAAATAATCTCTTTACCTCTCATTTTTATCATCCCAGATTTAATTTTTTTTTTCTATTCAAATTTCTCATTCTTTTTATGCTTGAAATATGGGTAAGAAAAACCCAATCCCAACTTTTTTTAGTTTCAAGATTGTTGAGAAGGCAATATATAACAATATAAAAAATGATTGCATAGATCTAAAAAAATGTTACATTCATTTCTCATAACTTCTATCATCTATAGACTAGGCTCACATCAACACCATAAAATAATAAAAATTAAATTAATAATAAAATGGTAAGAAATATAAATAATTAAAAATAAAAAAATCCACAAACTTTGTTTTTTTAATATAAATACTGCTATTAAAATAATCTTAAATATTTTATAAATCTGAAAAACTACGCTATTTATAAATATTCAAACCATATATCTAATAACTCAATCATAATTATTTTTTCTTAAAAACATTTGATTACTGCATATAAATCATAAAATCCAAACCTAAAGATTATTTAATCAAATTAATAATCCCATTTATATGGGAAATACATTAAAGTCAAAATTCTCAGCCGCGTTGATTGAATATATCTGATCTGTCAGATCATAAATGGCATTGCATCTTTAACTTTATATATATATATATATATATATCGCTGTATTATTGGAATCGACATAACACTCGAAGTGCTTTAAGATTAAAAATAGAAAAAATAAAAAGATTCAACTCACTTTCACTTTGCATGGAAGGTGCTTTCAACCTGCTTGAAAGCCCCATGATATTATTTTGATGTTCTAAATCCGAATTTAAAACTGATGTTCTAAATCCGAATTTAAAACTGGGCAAGATTTAACAAATCTACAAAGGTCAAACTTGACCTAGTAAAGATTCGTTCGTATGTTCTGTGTGTTACGAAAAGAAACGAATCATCGAACCCAATCGACAAATATTGTTACTGTAACGTTCTATACACATATCATAATCACTTTACTATCACATATCATAACCACTTTGCTATATGAATAAAAATATCAGAGTAAAACCATATCCTGTTATATGTAAAGTCCTATCAAGCATTCAAACACATGAAATCAAAGAAATTTAAGCGGCAGAGCACAACATAACAATTAACAATACAAGATATACTGAAAATCCCAAGTCTATTTAAATTCAAGTCTTTATTTAGGAGTACAGGTACAGTAGCCTCTATGGCCCTCCAAAACCATCCATTGGATCTGATGAAACATACCTATAATATGATATATTGGACTTATCAGACACCATTGGGAGAGACTACTATTATCTAAGAGACAATATATTGAATCAGGTGTGGCAGCTGCAAGTACCACACTGGCAGTTGGGGCCACACTTGCAGTCGTTCTCCAGAGATACATCTGCAGCATGCCTGTTTACACCAAAACGCTAATACATTCAATTATCACATCATTCTGAAACCATATAAATGAAACTTACAACAACTTATACACATAACGCGGTACCCCATCTCATAGCTGGTTTCCACAATGCCGTCTATCTGGAATCCCTTCTTCTTGCTGTGCAACAAAACCATCCAAACATGGAATGAGGTTAGTCCTACCAAGATTCGAACTCATGACGAGCGGCATGAAATTTGAAAAGGAAGAAAGAGAAATTGACAGGAATTGGTATGAAAAGACTAGAGAAAAACAAAGTGGACAACATACGGGCACTGGGTTTTGTCAGCGCAGTCACAATTTGCGCAATCGCTCGACATGTTCGCAAGAAAAATGATGAAGAAACAACAACAAACTATTTCACTGGAAACTACCAAGTTATCAGATACCACCCGCACTTCTCAATATAGGCGCAGACACCCCCTCTATATATATAGGGCAGCCCAGCACCCGAGAGAAGTGCAAGTGAGTCACCGACGGGAAACCTGGAATACTGGTTCCAGGAATAGTTCCAACTTCTAGGGACCCACCTCGAATGTGACGAAGTCGACCAAGCTCTTCTGAAGGAAACACAGTGGAGCACGCATCTCATCTTTAGCACGAACGTACAAAGTACCGCGTAAAGGAACGAATCTAACGCCATTATTTGGCTTAAAATAACTGACATGCACATGGGCAGTAAGCTGTATATGCCCTATTATTTATGTGGTGGTTAAAGTTTCAACATTTTAGTTTATGGCGCGCTTCTAGGAATCAAACATTATTGCGATGGGACATCACCGACGAGTTTCCATTGGATTCCAGTCTCCAGAAAAAGTTCAGTGATTTCATAAAAATATGATGGACTCCATTTTTCTAAAGCGATCGGTGGACGAATGAAACTCAAACAGGATCAGGCTGCATGATGATGCGCAGATTTAATGGTTTATAGATGGTATGGATTATAATAATAATTATTTTATTCAGGAAGTCATGGTTTCTTAGTTTCGAATCACATTCAGAGTCACTGTCACAAGTCGCAACTTCAGATAATAATGCGTAGCGTCTTTCTTTGATCATTGAGCTTTTGATCGTGAAACTTCTGAATTTGAGGTCAGGATGTTTTTGAGGCCATGGGCAAGGTTTCGGATACAATTATTTGTTCAGAGCGAGGTGACTACATTTGGTCTTTAATGGATCTATGGAATTATTAAAATAGATAAAAACGAAATTATAATTTTCAATGTTTAGTGGATTTTTTTGGGTGTATTTTGACAAAAATATATATATATATATATATATATTTGAATTTAAATTTCTGTGATTCATAATAATTATCTTAACATTTTTCGAAAAAAATCACATAACATCTTCCGAAAAATGTTATGATAATTCAAAATCGTGTTATTCTAATATATTCAAAAAACTAAAGAAAAACTATAACTTATTTATATAAATATAAAGAAAGTTTGTTATTGTTTTGAGAGGAACCAATTATAATAAATGTGTAAAGATATATAGGTTTTCCAATATTGAAGAAGGCGCATTTTTAGTAATGAATAAAATTTCGATGTTTTTAAAAAAGTTGAAAAAGTGTTCTTATATATTATGGAGAAAAAAGGAAAAAAAAAAAAAAAAAATCTATGTGAATAAAGGGTAACTCACAAATGTGATACTCATTTTCTTATTCTTAATAACCTATTTTATTTATATTTATATGACTAACTTTGTTTTCTTTATAAAAATCCCATCTCGGAAAAACAATGGCCATTTAAGCCTGTGGTGGTTGAGATAAGAAAAGCTTACCAAAAAATATGGAGTTATGTAGGTATGAAAATTAGCTATCACATCTTATTCTGCAATCACATATATTATTTATATAAATAACTTTCCCTTCCTTTCATAAATATCTAATATCATAAATAGAGACAACATAAGCTAATAATCATCGAAAATAGGCTAAACTTACAGCAAAATACTTTATTTTCATGAGAAAATATAAATAAAATTTAATAATTTTTTTTAATTAAAATTTTAATAAATTACTTAACTTATAACAAAATATTTTATTTTCATATACAAAACTAAATAAAATTTAACTGTTTTAATTATAATTAAAATTTTAATCAAACTATCTTCAATAAAGTTTAATATTAATAATTTTAGTATTTTCTAAGTTATATTTGTATAATTTTTGGAAATCAAGTATATTATTTGTAAATTAAATTTTAATGATGTGATTAATCCAAAAGACAATATTATTTACAATATAGATTACAAAAGTTTTAGATCTAATAGTAGACTATTTGTCAAAAACTATATTAATTTCACTCTACTATAAGAGAAAACGGATGTATTAGCTGGTATAAGAAGACATTGAGTTCCATTAAAACAAAAGAAACAACAATTGATCATGGCAAAGCCATGTGAAAATGAGCCAACATGCTACAATAGAAGAACAACATAACATCCAAGTTAGTTATTCAAAGATGTCACTCGAGTAAGGTCCTTCACACTAGTACCAGCGAGTGTGGAGTGCATGAATTTGATTGGATGTGTGTCTCTATGTGTGCCAAGTAAGATGGATTTGATTGGATGTGTCTCTATGTGTGCCAAGCAATTGATTGGATGTGTGTCTCTATGTGTGCCAAGCAAGCATCCATCGATACATGAATGTTCTTGCCACGGGTCCTTTGGATATCATTAAAAAAAGGAGATTATGTCATTTCTCTCCTCTTGTTTCTCCTTTAATACTTGTCCTAACAGGTTTTCAGCTGCTAGTGTAGTGTGATGGAGTGCATATATTGGTTCCTTCTTCAGGTAACATGAGTAGGATCAATTGTGAGTGGTCTCCAAAAATTCTCTTAATTAAAGATTTTCTTTTTTTATTATTATTTCATTTAGTATTAGTTGTAATGTTATTATTTTTATTATTATTTTCATTTATTATGAGTTGTAATGTTATTATTTTATTATTATTTTTTATTTACTATATATTTATTATTATTATTAGTAATGTTTTTTATTTGTTGTAAAGTTATTATTTTTTATTTACTATACATGTATCAATATAAATATTGATCTTTATGATTAATATTTCTTATTTGTGCTTTTCAACTACATTTATTAATATAATCGTGCATCTAATTGAAATACACCAATTTATATATATCAACTATATTTATTAATATAATTGTACTAATTGTAATAAAAAATCCCAAAATTAATAATTTAAATCTTTTCAAGTTTTAAAATTTTTCCAAACTCATTTTCTTATTAATTTTTTCTGATTTTTCCAATTAAAATTTTCCAAAATCCTTATAAACACTTTGTCATAATTCCAAGTCATCCCAAGTCCCTAACCATTTCATGGGTCACAAGTTTTAACCATTTCATGGGTCACAAGTTTAAATAAGAATCTCCAGCATCTTTCTTGGTCATTGATCGTTGAGTCTATTTTGACTCATTTTCACGTCACCCCCGCAATTTTTTTCAGGTAAGAATTGTTCGTTTTTATGTGGGTGAGCATGCTTTTTGGGTCTATTTCGTTAAGATTTTGGTTTAAATGGATAAGGGTAAAGATATATTTAAAAATAAATATTTATACGGAGAAAATTGCTGAGAATAAGAAAACTCATAGACAGATTTAATATCAACATCAAATCTTTAGTGGATAAGATCAAAGATGAATACACAATATCAACATCAAAACTTTAGTGGATAAGATCAAAGATGAATACACACAGCTCAAAGCTTTTGCAACCGATCCTTCGATACCTAAGGAGGGATGACCTTTTGGCATCTTGCCCGAGATGTGATTTTATTTTGATACATGTTTTTATCTCGGAGTTTAATTTCTTTGTAGTTATTTTTTCAATTGAATTAAATTTTTTTTAAAGGGTAAGGAGAAGATGTAATTTGGATTATGGAACATAATTAGTACTATTATGATTTTAATAATTTTTTATATACAAATAGGTTATTTTTAAAGTTATTTATTTTTTTAATTTTAATTGAGGAAGAAAATAAATGGTTATGAAATGATGGAATCTATTTCAACAATATTTATAAATTTCAATAACTAAATTAAAATTAAAGAAAATAGAAATTTAATAAAATGTTGAGAACGTTTTTTTAATTTTTTTTAAATAAAACATTAAAATTTAAATTTAAATTTTTAATCTATAAAATTTTGAGTATTAAATTATAAGTGAAATGGATTAATTGTAATTTTTTATTAATATTATAATAAAATAATAAATTATTAAATCAAAAAGTCTAATTGACATGACTATTAATATTTGGTTTTCCAAATTTATGTGGATTATCCTAAAATATGTTGCACTATGTACATTTTCCTTGAATTAAGCAAGAAGAGAGAAATATGCTTCTTCTTCTTTTTTAAGTTTAGTAAAGTATGTGTTCGTTTAACATGACTTTTTAACATAAAATTTGGAATAAAATTTTGAGTTGTGTGTAAGAGTCTATTTAGAAAAATAAATTTAACTTAAATTTATCCACAATTTTAATATGATTAGAGCTTTTAGCTTAATCCAAACTTGATACATACTAAAGTTTTATTCTCAATTTTATCTCACTTTAAATTAATCAAAATACTTTCGAAAATTGATTAAAAATTATTTTTAATAATTAAAATAAAACTAGTAATATAATTAATATTTACTTTCTAATATTACCCACTATAAAGAAATAACTATGCTTTGATACCTTAGAAGGATTTCAACCATGTCCCAGGGGAAGAGATCGAGGAAGGATAAGTGGCCCGATTCAGCTAACGGTTATGGTTTCATAACCCCAAAAATGGCACTAAGGGCCTGTCTATACATCAAATTTTAATTTGTTCCATTGGGTTTTGTTTTGTCGAAAAACAAAGGCCCTAGATGTTACAGGGCTTGATGGAGCCTTCGTTCAATGTAATAGTGGAGGAAACAATAGAAGCCAAGTCGGTGGTAGTGGCAGAGGTGGTGGTTCTTCCACTTTCTCATGTGTATCTCCTTTATAAGTAATTTTCTAGGGAAACAAAGGTTGTCATGGTGATGGTTTTAACAACCTACTACCCTGCTATTTAGCAGTTCTATGTCCTCAGCCCATGGTTCATTAAATTTATTTTTGAATACTTATTAACCATCTCTCTAGGCATTCACTACTCCTTGGGGTCTACTCCCCAAATTTTGTATGGGACCTAAAATCTTCCCTGGTTCTCTGGATGAGTATTCCCTCTTCCATTAAACAACTACTTTTGAAGGTGAGAAACTAAATGATTCTTCCCCTCTTTAAGTCTATAATATTGGTAAATATGTCAATGTTTTTATGGACCTTCATTTACAAGGGGATGTTTTGGGAAAACCTTCCTTCTCTCAAGATTTTTCTTATAAAGATGTTGCCCATGCTCAACTCTCCCTAAAGGTAGCTCAATCCTAGGTAGCTCCTTGTCCCTTTCCAGTCAAATCATCTAAGGAAGTGAATTCTCTCACCCTGATCTTCAGAAACTCCATCAATTCTATGCAAATTTAGCCCTATTCTTTCATTTCAATGGTTTATGGCCCTGCTAAGGTAATCTTTACAAATGGATCCATTCTTCTTGGAATAAGAGTTGCAATGTTATTTTATGATCTAAATTATTTTTCATTGTGTTGTTTGCTTAAGTGGAAAACTATCAAAAAGTTTTATCTAAATGGATTTGGTTCTGGGGAAATGTTGAATTGTTCCTAACCCCTTGGTTTCCATATTTTGATCCTTCTACAACAGTCATTATCAAGATGCCAATATGGGTTTGGCTTCCTAATAATTCTACTCACTTTGTGGAACTACTCAATCTTTCAAGGCGTTGGAAACTCCCTAAGTCATTTCTTTGAAACTAATGCTTCTTGTTGGTATCTTGGAATTTATAACTATGGAAAATTATGCGTTGAAATTAATATTCGTAAATGGCTTCTAAACCAAATCAATTTTAAAATAGGTGTTTTTCATTGACCCAAGCTTTGAACTATGAGAATACTACTTTTCATTGCTTCTTCCACAATCAAACAAGTTGTTTACAAAACGCGTCCACTATATTCAAACCTCACTAGAAGTGGAACATTTGAAATTCTGGAAATAAAATTTGGAAGGCTTATTACTCACTTCCTATGGAGGGAAAAGGTTCCTCTATTTTGGAAAAGGGTGACAAAAGATTTGATTATGAAATGCATTTAGTACACAAATTTCAAACTTCATCTCCTCACAAGTCTCCTGAGGATCCCATTGTGAACCATGCTCCTTCAACAAGCACGAAGATAGTGAATACTAATGCTTATTCTAGCACATTCAAGCGAGATCATGAGTCGACTTATTTTGACCCTAACGAAGATTCTCCTTCAGCACACAATGATAATTTTCATATCACTTTGATAAACCCACCTTCAAAAGGTTGGGTTAAGGTTTCAAAAAAGAAAGGAAGGAAATGCCGCTCTGAGGACTAGCCAAAATTTGGGTAATTCCCTTTTGTAATTTTGTTCCTCTGTATCAGCTTTTTTATTTATAGTCTCATATAGTTCACCTATATTCTTGTCAATATATGGCACATTTTTCAATAAAAATAATTATGATTAGATATGATGGATTTCATTTCTGATTGATCAATAGAGTATTTAAAGCTAACAAAAAAAAACTACGGGTTGATACCTAAAGCAGGTGGCCAACATACTCCATTTGTCAAATCATATTTAGTGATATAATATGTGTGGATTATATATATATATATATATATATATATATATATATATATATATATATATATATATATATAATTACCAAAAAGTAAGTTAAGGCCCGATTAATTCACGTAATGAATCATAATGGTCACAACCCTAAAGAACCCACATAGTTATATGCCACCCATGGATATTGAGGCACGTGACCCCAACATTTTATCTTCACAATGACTTGCTAAAATTGGGTTACTTACACTTTGACTACAACTACTCTTCTTTTAGTCAAATGCTTGTAAACAATTACTTTATTACTTAACCAAAACATCACATATACAATTGCAATCATCTTAGATCATCTAAATACATTAAAATAAAACACAATATTATGTTTGTGTCTCATTAGACTAATACCAAAAAGATGTATAATAATGAAAAATATTACAATCATAGTCCACTGGCCTAAATTAATGACAATCTGTGACGAACCATACAACAAAGACCATTCCTAGCTAAAAACACAAATTTGTGTTGAAACCAAACTTTACAATAGAACTCCATTTTTTTGTTGAAATCCAAATATTAATCCTTCCTAAACTCTAAAATTTTCGCTACAATAAACTCAAAAACTCTACCTCCCTAAACTCCAAAATTTAACTCACCTAAACCAAAAATTTCATAATAGTTCCAAATTCCTAGACAGTAAAATTTAGACATGTGGAAGCCCCAAATTTGGTTCTATATAAACCTCAAATTTCCTATCAAATAAAATTCTGAACTTTCTCCTAAACACCAAATTTTGATTTTCACAACCGAACATCAAAATTTGGGCCATCACATCATAGGTATAATGAACACCAAAAGTTTAGGGAAAGCCTCTGAATGCCAAAATTTGGCTCGCACCCAATAGTCTATCGTGTATGTGGAGAGAAACATTCAATGAATAAGTCATTAAACACTTCATCTCACATATCCGCATATTCTATAGGGTAGAACATCAGTTGTGTCCTCTTTGTAACTCATCATGGAGCCTTGTTTGATTCACTCTTCGTAATCCAATATTCCTCACCATCTTAATATTTTTTTCTTTAAAGAACATAATTATAAACCGTCATACACTGAAGATTCCATATCTTTAGAAAAATGCAAAAAAGTTTATCCAAAATAAACTCAAGGAGAAATTATCCAGTCGAAAATATATTCTCTGGAGAAATTTCAAAATGTAAGAGTTAAAATACAACCTTTCGGATGTCCCACTCCAATAATACTTAATTTTGGCAGGACGTAAGTCGCACCGAAAAAATTCAGACGTTGAGCCAACCAAAATAGTGTTCATATTCTTCTCCTTACGTAGTACCCTGTACATCCAAGTCACAATTGATGATAAAGATGACGTGCGTGCTCCACTTTAAGACGCTGCTCGACTCCCTCGTCTTCAAGGTGAGTCTCTGTTACACTTCTGGAGGCTGAGATTCCATACTTTCCGTGGGTGACCCACCTGTTCTTCTTTCCGGTGGTGGCCTGCCGTATATAGGGTTGGCACGAACAGATTGAGAAGCAGACTTTGCCACTGTAGCTGTAGTTTGCGATAAGTTGGTTGTTCCTGAAAGTGATGTTGTCATCTTTTTATGATGTTAGATTTCATTTGACATTCTTAGTATACTGGAGATTTGCGCGGTTTAACTTTTTAAATGATTATGTGAGGTTCTCATATGTTGGTTGGTTTTTATTATTAGATTTAAACACACCTTAGACGCATAACAAGGTACGCATTTCTTTAGACACCTAACAAGGTATGCATTTTCATTTAGAATTTTGTCTTTGGGGTTTTTTAACATCATTTGGTTGGTTTACATCACCATCTATTTGCTTTATCATGTATAATATGGGTAGCTTTTGATTCTATCAATGTTAAAGACTAAGTTTTTGTGGAGCCTTTACAAATTGTTGCTTTGGATTGGTATGTTTACATCACCATCTATTTTCTTATCGTGTGCAATATGGGTAGTCATTGATTCTATCCATGTTAAAGCCTAAGTTTTTTCTGGAGCCTTTACAAATTGTTGCTTTGGATTTGGGGTTTAGGATGGCGTTGTGAGTTGGAGTTGATAATATGACCCCTTAGGGTTTGGAAAGCATGAAAGGGATTTGTGTCCTTTGACAAGTAAGGGATCAAGCCCATAGTTGTATGGAGCTTAGCGTCGCTTTTTGTGAGGGATCAAGCTCATAGTTGTATGGAGCTTACCATCGTCTTTTGTGGGTTTTATTTATCTCTCTCCTCTTATAGTTTTATGATAACTTATTTTTTATAGTTGATTTTTCTAATGAAAAGCCTTGGTTTTGATTGTTTTAAATTCCGTGTAATTATAGTATTGAGACTGGGTTTATCTTTAGAGTAGAAGATGCTTCAATGAGTTACGGTAATTCAAAACTTGTGTTACTCCATTCCTTTTGTAGATGTTGTGATAATGTTTATTTAAATTTGTAAAGAAAAATTATTCATGTGTACTTAATTTCCAAAGAATTTAACTACTCAACTTGGAGTATTATGGAATATCTACATTGTTATTTTTTAATAATTTGATTTTAATTTTAATTTCATTTATAATATTTTAGTTTAAATGTGTATAAATTTCAATGATATTGTTATATACTATCTTTATCTATATAGAATAAATGACTAGTAAATGTTAATAAGCATCAATCTATAACAAGTGTTGTAGGCAACTTAGTCCTTGTCACTAAAGTTAAAAATTATCTTATCCGGAAATTATATAAAAAAATTATAACTTACATTAGTCAATGTTAGCTAAACTTATAGTGGTTAATACCCAAATGGAATCCTATAGTCTTTGGGAGGAACTATTAAATTGAGATTTCAAGTGAATATATTGATTACATGCTCAAACACATGTAGATGCATAAATTTTGGTGGGTAGTAACCACTAGTAAGTCTACACATGTATAGTTTTACTCCTACATAAGTGTTGAGGAAAACAAAAATAATAGAGAGAAGTAACTCCTAGTAAATAATTATATTTGCATCTTATTCCTATCCAATTTTTTATACAATAACTTGTTTAAACTATGGTGGGAAGTAATTGATGTTAAATATATTATTTACTTATTTTAAGGATTAATAATAATGAACCACTACACAAATAGCTAAAAAAATTGCATGAATATTGCAACGGCCATATCCATAAATTATGGCATAAAATATATGGTCCACATGGAATTATCTTATGCAAAGGATGCAATAAGACCACCAAGATATGGTCCAATCAAAATGTTTGTAAAATTTTTTTTTAGTAATATTGAAAAATATATATTTATTTTTGAAGGTTAAACAATGCTAAAATAGTCGTGGTCAACAAGCAAATCAATGGGTTTACTAAAATTTTAAAAAACCATAAAAACTAATTAAATTATAACTCTATTTTAAATTATTATTATTATCATTAATTATGAAAATAATTAATATATAAGTTAAACATATATACATTAAAAAAAACTTGGAAGAAGATTCTTAATCATGGATATTTACCTCTACTTTGCGAAGGAGATTCCTAATATGTAAATAGACTTTGTTCCAACACTATGGGTTATCAATACTAAATTCCAAAAAAACTATAACTCACTTCATACGACACTTGTTCAAATGTCATTGTTTTTAAATGAATCAATTTAATAAATATCAACCTTAGATTTGTCTATACTACCATGAAAACTCTAAAATATTCAATTGAGGTTAAATATATATTGTCCATTAGTCTGCTTTGGGTAGCTCAAGTGGCATGGTAGTGGCCATGGAAATGAAGTCTCACCGAACTCGAAGTCTTGGATTCAAATCTTGTGCTACTCTCCCCCCATAGCACGGTGAATAATGGACATGTAAAACACGAAAAGAAGAGTCCTACCAAGTTTACACTATATATATATATATATATATATATATATATATATATACACACCATCCACTTAATAATTATTGATAATTATTCCTATAGTCATGTCTATTTTGGAGTAGGGATTTCACAATATTAATTTAATTATCAATAATTATTAGGTAGATGGTATGGATTTAACTTCCATAGAATATTCCAGAATATTCTTAGTAGTATACACAATTCAAAAGTTGAGTTTTATTTCCAAAGTAGTTATGTATTTTTTGTCCTTTTAATCAAATTCATTAATTACGCCGTAAGGCGTTTCCCTCTGAAATCAACTCCCCCAATTGCCACCGTGTACTTGTTTGAGCCATCCGATAAGATGTTAGATGATTGAAACGTTCCAGACCGTTGGATGTAGTCTAGGTTAGTTTCTTATATTCTTTCTGCACAGTTTTTCTCGCTGCTTCAAATCGCCGCACAGTTTTTCTCGCTGCTTCAAATCTCCCTGAGCAGGCAGCGTCTCTGGGCATCCAATTCGAGGAGCTTGGAGCTTGATGAGCTTTTATCTCAAGTGAGGGTTTTGCAGGCAAAGTTTTCAATGGATCTTTCGGGCTTCAGATTTCCTCCATTGGAAGAGAAATCCTGCATCAATCAGAAGAAATTTCCCGCGTTTATGAAGGAAAATCCCCTTATAGACAGAGGACAAACGAAGATGCCAGATTCAGATCCTCCACTGTCAAGGTCATTACTTTACTTTGATAATCATTTTATCCAGATCTTCTGTAGACTGTCAAATATTCTGATTATTGCAAGTTTTTCAGGAATTTTTGTTTATGCTGGTCACATAAATCAGAGTTGTAGTTTTTATCTAACCTGAGAAGGTGGTTCAGATTCCAGAGCCCTAATCAGTTTTCCTGTATTTGAAATGCAACGCAGGACGTTGGGACCCGGAGCTGGCTCAACCTGCTTGGTAGGGCGACGTGTCTACAGTGGCAGTGTTTCCTTACGGGTAAGAACTTGCCCTGGTTTGAGGGGAAACTTAAAGCGTGGCTCCAATACGATCCAACGGTGGAGCTTTTGCCAGAGTTTCCTCATCTCCAACTGTGGAGAGAATGACTTCATTTGTTTTGCATTCCACCCACAAAGGTTGCTCTGATGCGGCCATTTTCCGCAGTGCTGTTTCGGTGGTCGGTAACTCTGTTTGATGGTCTGCCGGTGGATCAGAAATGTTTACAGGTAAAAAGCTTTGGTCTTATCTTTCAGCTGGTTCTATGCTCTTATTTCCTTGTTCTTCGTGACTGTAGGCATTCAAGCCCTATCAGATACCCTAATCAGTTTTCTTGTATTTGAAATGCAACGCAGGACGTTGGGACCCGAAGCTGGCTCAACCTACTTGGTAGGGCGACGTGTCTACAGTGGCGGAGTTTCCTTACGGGTAAGAACTTGCCCTGGTTTGAGGGGAAACTTAAAGCGTGGCTCCAATGTGACCCAACGGTGGAGCTTTTGCCAGAGTTTCCTCATCTCCAACTGTGGAGAGAATGACTTCATTTGTTTTGCATTCCACCCGCGAAGGTTGCTCTGATGCGGTCATTTTCCGCAATGCTGTTTCAGTGGTCGGTAACTCTGTTTGGGTCCTGTTTGATGGTCTGGCGGTGGATCAGAAATGTTTACAAGTAAAAAGCTTTGGTTTTATCTTTCAGCTGGTTCTCTGCTCTTATTTCCTTGTTCTTCGTGATTGTAGGCGTTCAAGCCCTATCAGATACCCTAATCAGTTTTCCTGTATTTGAAATGCATCGCAGGACGTTCGGACCCGGAGCTGGCTCAACCTGCTTTGTAGGGCGACGTGTCTACAGTGGCGGAGTTTCCAGTTATGGGTAAGAACTTGCCCTGGTTGGAGGGGAAACTTAAAGCGTGTCTATGGCTCTATGCATCTATGGGATGCCTGTTTCGTAGCCAAAAAGCTCAATTTAGAAGAGGGTTAGAGCTTTTAATGGGTTTTTTCCCAAATGTAAATAAATTTTGCTATGACGATGTGATTATCATTTCAGATATTCCCTAGAGCTTATTCTGCTCTAAAATTATGTAGTTTCATGTTATTCTCTTTTGTGACAATGAGGGTTTATAGAGTTGTGTCGGTTAATTATTCTGCGGTTTGATATGGCTACCATGGCCAGCAGTCGACAACACCATTTGCTTAAATTTGTTTTTGAATCTTTGCTAAACATGTATACCCAGTTCGGGGTTTGCGTCTTCGGTTATATCTTCAGAAAATAATGTGATGTATACTCAATTCCTTGCTTACTCATGTTTTCTCGTATGTTATATCGTTTACATATTTCAAGGAGTTGTCTACGTTATAAAGAGTTATAAATCTTTGATTTGGATATGTGGTATCGGCAAACCTGATCTCCGTTTAATAATTGCAGCTTGTTTACCAGTTACATACATTTAACATTACCTACTATATGTTCTTTTCCTTTGTAATTGCGGGGTCTGCTACCCAGTGTCATTATAGCCTGGCCTCCTCAGTTTCCAAGTTTCTTCCGGGAGCTTATGATCCACTCCCAACCTCCAGGGTTCCACCGCCAGGAGGGTTTTCTTCTTTTACATGGTTGGTTATGGCTGCAGGGTTCTGCTATCGAGCCCTCTGCCCGCAGGGACTACTGGCTTCGAAAATAGCTCGAACCCTTACCCTAGGTCCGAGCCACCCCTTTCTTGATTGCCTTGTTATCTACTCCAAATTAGATTATTTCTTATGCTTGGTTTCTGTATCCATGAGTTCAGCAGAACCTTATTACTTGTTTAAAGAAAATGATTCCAGGGAACTGTCTGGCATTCTGGCTCTTGTGCATGCCTCATTGTTTCAGAAAAGTTCACAGGTCAGTTAGACCTGGTAATGTGTTTGCCCCACGATAGTCTAACTATCCTTTCTGCGTATACCAATACTGTAACGGTCCCCGTTCCTTCCTTTCTAGTTCCAAGATTCAATGCCAAGAGACTTTTACTGATTTCCGTTCCTTCCTTTCTAGTTCCAAGATTCAATGCCAAGAAACTTCTACTGATTTTTAACTAATTTGTTAGGCTCTCCCCCATATTTGAGTTTGTCTGCGCATTGCATAGTTCTTTGCTGTTTGATTTATCAGTACTCCCTCTGGTGACTGTCCGCTCTCTATTGTTTTCCAAGGTTTTCTAATTCCTTCATTTCTATGTTTTCTTGGAGCTAGTTATCCTATAAGGGTTATTTGGGCCTTGAGCTTCACAGGTTCAAACCAAAATTAATGTAAAGATGTAATATTATTATAGACTGCCAAAATCAAAGTGCAGTGCTTGTATTTATCAAATTGGTTGTGTTGCTATCAATGCAATCACAGCATTAAGCATGGATTTATGGTTTCTAATATGGATTGTAACTCTTTTTATTGGATATCATTCAGTGCTATCATTTTCTGATATTGATATTTTTGAAGTTGCAGGTAGAAGCACATAGTTTGTAGGCTAAGGCTTCAGTAAACAGGGAAAATAATTTTAATTAGGTTGTCCGACAGTGGTTATTACAGGGGATTTTCAATTCCCATAGTATTAGCCCTCGCTGTTTTTTTTAATAAATAATCTTTTGTTGTAAAGCATCATCTGGCAATCTCTAAATATACATGTCTTCAAGTAGGCTTTAAGGCTTTGACTGCTTTGACATATCCCTGGATGGACTATTCAGCCCATCCATATACATGGAAACTACTTGCAGAGGAGAAATAATCTCTACAAGTGGGGTGCCTTAGCGGAACTCTTTCATGCGGCCTCTCTGATTCTTATTTTGAGGGTTAAGAAGCAATGATCTAGGGTGTAAGCATCAAAGTTGTGATAAAAAGCAATCACAAATTCAGCCCTAGTAGTCACCCTTTCATTCCATTTGTGTTTCTTCAAATGCAGATCCTTCCAAGTGTGGGGTGGAAAATTGGATTTTCTGATAATCCTTCGTATGATTAAAAGAAAGAAACTTGACAATTTTCCTGTTGAAGCCCCTTGATTTAGTCTCTCTCCTCCGATTCTCACGCGTAAGTTCTATGAGATTTTGCCATTGCAAGTAGTGCATGTTTTTCCCGTGTTTGTGTTGAAATTGAGGCGTATATGTGGGTGTTGCATATCTGAAGATTATTGGGCTTCTAGTGCCCCCCAGCACATGAGAGTTAGCATTGCTAAACTACTCTCGAAAAGTTTCTAAATGTTACTCAAATTAAAGGAAATTTCAGGGGAATGCCTTTTCTCTTAGTTATTTTCTCATCTGTTGTAGGTGAAGCTCTGGTCCTTGTGATGCTCTGTGTTTCCCTCGCTGGAAGGAAAGAATCGTTCAGGTAAGGGTGGGTGTGGGGTTAACACCGTTTCTTGAATTCATGGAAGATACTCTGATTCCTCGTAGCCTCCATTAATCCCGACATATTTACAGTCGAAAATGGTATCGATTGTAGGAGGAGTGTTGGGATTGCCCTACACTTTCATGAAGACTGGATGGCTCTCAGGCCTTATTGTACTGGCACTTGTGGCATGCATTGCCTATTATGGCATGATACTGTTGGTGTGGTCTAAGAGGGCCCTCAAAAGGCAAGGATTTCAAAAAATAGATAGCTAGGAGATCTAGGCTTTGCTGTTTATGGAAGTACAGGGAAAGCCATGGTGGATTTAATGGTGGTCCTCTGTATGGCAGGAGTTTGTGTGGGTTATCTCATATTCATAGGGAATACTCTGTCTTACATGTTTGCAGGATCCAAACCACAACCCAATCCCAAATCCCAATAATCCTCGTTGAATCCTCATGGAGTCTATTTGTCTACCTCGTTTGATGTTACCAGGAAGGTAGGCTTCATATGGGCCATTTTTCCACTAGAGCTCATCATGAGTGGGATTCAAACCCTTACCCATCTGGCCCCTTTTAGTATTTTTGCAGATATCGTTGACATTTCTGCAATGCTAACTGTTGTGGTGCAAGATGTGTTGTCCATATTGAGTACTGTGGGTCCAAATTTTCAGGCTTTCACTGGTTTCTGTGCTATTCCTTATGGAGTGGGTGGAGCAATCTATGCATTTGAAGGGTAAGCATGATTTTGCCCCTGGAATTAGCTATGGAGAAAAAACATAGATTTGGTGGAGTTTTGGCTGTTGCATTTCTCTTCATTGCTCTCATTTATGGGGGTTTCGGAGCATTTGGGTATATTGCTTTTGGAAGTGCAACCAGAGATATGGTGACTCTGAACTTGGGGAAAAGCTGGATCAAAGATTTTGTTCAGATTGCCCTATGTCTGAACCTTTTCTTCACATTTCCACTGATGATGAATCCTGTTTATGAAGTCCTAGAAGGGAGGTTTAGCAGAGGGGAGTTTTCCTTCATGATCAGATCTCTTGCAATTTTCTCGATAACAATAGTGTCAATTCTGGTCCCTTCATTTGCAGATTTTTTTATCTCTGATTGGGAGCAGTGTTGGTTGTATTTTAGGGTTTCTATTTTCTGCTCTGTTTCATTTGCATGCTTGTCGGCATGAATTATCTCTGGTATTGATCCTTGCTGATGTCTTGCTCATCGTATTCAGCATTGTCTTCACCAATGGTGGGTCAGTTTTGTCTATTACTCAAATCTGTAGCAAATAAACATTCTTGTAAGTGGCCAGGGCGGAGGTTCTAAGCCATGTCAAGAACATGAAAACCCAATAAGCATGGAGTTATATTTGGGCCTTGAGCTTCACAGGTTCAAACCAAAATTAATGTAAAGATGTAATATTATTATCGACTGCCAAAATCAAAGTGCAGTGCTTGTATTTATCAAATTGCTTGTGTTTCTATCAATGCAATCACAGCATTAAGTATGGATTTATCGTTTCTAATATGGATTGTAACTCTTTTTATTGGATATCATTCAGTGCTATTATTTTCCGATACTGATATAATTTTTCGAAGTTGCAGGTGGAAGCACATAGTTTGTAGGCTAAGGCTTCAGTAAATAGGAAAAATATTTTTAATTGGGTTGTCCAACAGTGGTTATTACAAGGGATTTTCAATTCCCATAGTATTAGCCCTTATTGTTTTTTTATAATAAATAATCTTTTGTTGTAAAGCAGCTTCTGGCAATCTCTAAATATACATGTCTTCAAGTAGGCTTCAAGGGCTTTGACTGCTTTGACATATCCCTGAATGGACTATTCAGCCCATCCATATACATGGAAACTACTTGCAGAGGAGAAATAATCTCTACAAGTGGGGTGCCTTGGCGGAACTCTTTCATGTGGCCTCTCTGATTCTTATTTTGAGGGTTAAGAAGTAATCATCTAGGGTGTAAGCATCAAATTTGTGATAAAAAGCAGTCACAAATTCAGCCCTAGTAGTCACCCTTTCATTCCATCTGCATTTCTTCAAATGCAGATCCTTCGAGGTGTGGGGTGGAAAATTGGATTTCCTGATAATCCTTCGTATGATTAAATGAAAGAAACTTGACAATTTTCCTATTGAAGCCCCTTGATTTAGTCTCTCTTTTGACCCTATCAAACTTGGGATTGGGAACACTCAAGATGCCACTAATTGATACGGTTTATTTCTGTTTTAACTTGATTGTCATGATTCCCATGATTTTCCATTCTCCCATTAATGTTCCCTACAAAGGGGATTGCCCCCTTCCCCGCGCCCTTTTGTAGTCTTGGGATTCAACCCCCCTTTTGTAGTCTTGGGGTCTTTGCTGACCCCCCTTTTGTAGTCTTGGGGTCTTTGCTGACCTTCACCACTACTCTCGCTTGCCTGTATCCTTCTGTCAATTGCTATAATCATTATACACAGGGCTTCATTCATTTGTTCCATGGTGTCCCTTGTCGTATTCAAGTGAGTCCTTGATAGTGTAATTTATGTCCTCCAATTATCCTCCCATGAGTAACTTAGAATGAAGTCATAGTTGGTATTCATCCCTGTTATGAACCTAAATCGAGATATGTTTTTATTTCAAAAACCATAAGAGACTCACATTTTAAAACTATTACCTGGATACTATTATCTATAATCTAAAGCTAATAGGGTGCTAACAATAGTAAACAACAGAAAAAACATGAGAAATAAACTCAACACCAACACCAACAATGCAGTAATAACAGTAGAAATTCCAGCAATATTCAGCAATACATTTGATAACTGATTCTAGAGGACTAATTGCAGAATCAAGTCTGCAGTAGTTACTGGCAACAGCAACTGGATACTCAAAATAAACAGCACACAAAACTGAAAGCTTCATGAGAACATAGGGATGCCAACTCAGGTCAACTCCAAGGGAAGTATGGTTGCTGCTTCAATTTTTTTTTGTTGACATACCTGCAATAATATGGCTCTGAAAAGCCCTCTACTCTAATGCCTAAGATCCCCTTTTATAGCTGATTATCCCACTTTAGCATCAGTAATCTTCATGTCAGATAACATGCCCCTCTCCTTCTGAAAAGCATTGTCCTCAACACTTTAGTAGTTCTGGATGCTTTTGTATAAAATTCTCATCCTCCCATGTGAAATATTCAGCGGATAAGTTCTTCCACTTGATGAGATACTCCGAAATTGATCGATTTCATAGCTGTTGAGTTCTTGTTTCTGTTACTGCCTCCGGTTCCAATATGATTTTTCCTTCCTCATCAAGTTCTGAAAATATTGTTTGAACTAGGAGCTTGTCAACTATAAACTTCTTTAAACATGAAACATGGAAAACTAGGTGCACTCAGGAAGTGGTAGGAAGCTCCAATTTGTATGCCATAGTACCAATCTTTTGCAACACCTTGTATGGACCATAATATTTTGGTGATAATTTATTATCCTTCTTAGCTTGCTTGAGGGACATTTGTTTATATGGTTGTAGCCGTAGTAATACCCAGTCACCTACATCAAAAATTCTTTCGCTACGATGTTGATCTGCCTGTTGTTTCATTCTATTATACGCCAAAATGAGTTTATCCTTTAAGAGTTGGAGAACTTGTTGTTGATGCTTGATGTGATGTTCCACTACTTGAACCTTAGAATTTTCTCTTAAATAGGATGTGATGGATGATGGATGATATCCATAAAGTGTCATAAATGGGGTCATTTTTGCTGCAGTATGGAAGCAAGTGTTATACCACCATTCAGCGAGAGGCAACCATTTGACCCATTGTGTCTGTTTATTAGATACAAAGCAACAAAGATATCATTACAAACATTTGTTTACTATATCAATTTGCCCATCAAATTGAGGATGATAAGATGAGCTATGAGCTAACTGAGTACTGAGATAAGAAAATAATTATGTCCAAAAATTTCTAGTGAAAATGGGATCTCTGTCTCTTACAATAATCTTTGGGTTTCCATGTAGCTTTTGAATTGTTTCCATAAATTTAGTAGAAACTATATTGGATTTAAATGGATGTGATAATGCACAAAAGTGTGCATACTTGGTAAGTCTGTCAACTACCACCATGATGACACTCTTTCTTTTGGACTTGGGTAAACCTGTGATAAAATCCATTGAAACCTCCTCCCAAAGTTGGCTTGGAATGGATAAAGGTTGTAATAGACCTGGGGTCTTAATTGTTTCAACTTTATTTTGTTGGAAAACGAAACATTCTGACACAAACTTTTGAATATCCGATTTAAGGCCATCCCAAAAAAATTCCTTCTTAACCCTGTGGTAAGTTTTTAAAAATCATGAGTGCCCTCCTAAGGGAGAAGTGTGCAATTCTATAAGAATCTTTTGTTTGATTTGGGAATTCTTACATAGGTATAAGCAATCTTTGTACCATAACGAATCATTTTTCAGCTAAATGTATCAGATGTACTGGGATCTTGTTGTATCTTTCGAATGATTGCCCACACTTCTTCGTCATTCTTCCACTCCTCCCTTGCTTCGTTTATCCAATCTAGTTGGATAATAGAAATGGCACACAACAATGCTTCCACATCCTCATCCTTTCTTGAGATTGCATCTACCACAACATTTTTCTTCCCTTTTTTGTAGATGATTTCAAAGTCATAACCCAACATCTTTGTGACCCATTTTTGTTTCTCTTTAGAGGATAATCTTTGTTCTAAAAATTATTTAAGACTATCATGATCCGTTTTTACCTTGAAGTATCTTCCCATTAGGTAGGGTCGTCATTTCTTAAGTGCATGTAGTATTTCCAACATTTCCTTCTCATAAATAGCTTTGTGTAAATACTTTCCCCTGATTAGATGAATTTCGAAAGTAATGAGTCTTTCATCTTGCATTAAAATAACACCAATTCCATTTCCTGAAGAATCACATTCCACAATAAAGGTTTTTGTGAAGTACAACATAGCTAAGGTCGGTGCTTGGCACATTGCCCCTTTGAGGTGTTCGAAGGCATTTGTTGCTTCTAGAGACCATGAAAATGCATCTTTTTTCAATCATGTTGTTAGAGGTGCTTTTATTCTCCCATAATTCTTAACAAACTTGCGATAATACCATGTCAACTCGAGAAATCATCGCCGATGCTTTATGGATGTGGGGATTTTCCATTCCTTAATGGCTTTAATTTTGCTAGGGTCTACCTTAACACCTTCATGAGATACAATATGACCCAGATATTCCACCTCTTGTACTCCAAAGAAACTTTTGGAGCTTTTTGCATAATTGTTTCTCCTCCAATAGTTTGAGCACCCTGTCAACATGTTCAACATGATCCTTCCAAGACTTGTTGTAGATTAGTATATCATCAAAAAATACTAACACAAATTTTCTAAGGAAGTGTTTGAAAATGGAATTCATCAAACCTTGAAATGTAGAAGGTGCATTGGTAAGGCCAAAAGGCATGACCGAAAATTCATAATGATCCTCATGAGTTCTAAATGCTGTTTTCAGAATGTCTTCAGCCTTCATTCTGATTTTATGATATCTTGAACGAAGATCCAACTTGGTGAAGTAAATCGATCCATGCAATTCATCCAATAATTCATCAATGACAGGAATGGGAAATTTATCTTTAATAGTGAGCTTGTTGAGCTCCCTATAATCTGGACACATGCACCATGATCCATCCTTCTTGTGCACCAATACTACTAGAGTAGAGAAAGAACTTTGACTAGGTTGAATTATACCAGTCTCTAGCATTTCTGCAACCATACGTTCGATTTCACTCTTGCGGGCATATGGATATCTGTATGGCCTGATGTTTGGAGGAACACTTCCTAGAATCAAATGAATAGCATGATCATGATCACGAATAGGTGGGAGACCTTTGGGAGTCTCAAATACCTTGGAATGATTGTCCAAGACTTCTTGGAGATCTAGATAAATAGATGATTTCGATGTGGGAACCTCTAGCGAACATAATTGTGCAATGAAACCTCGTTTTTCCTTATTTAGAAGCTTTGTCATACCGCTCAAGATGATCATCTTTCTCGGTTTCCCTGCAATACCCCTTAATTCAACTTCCTTTCCTTCCACACAAAATTTCATGAAAAGTTCTTGAAAATTAAAATCTATTGTACCCAAGGATTGTAGCCATTGGAATCCTAGTACAACATCAGCACCACCCATTGGAATGGAAAGCATTGGGCTATTCAATAAATATTCTCCCATGGATAGCTTGATATTGTGGCACTTTCCAGAGCAATTTATGGTTCCTCCACTTGAAACCATCACTTGACACTCTGGTGCTAGATATGGGAAGAAATTCAATTCCTTTGTTATCTTACAATGAATAAAATTATGGGTACTTCCCGAATCAATCAACACTATTGCCTTTTTCTTCTTGATATGTCCTTCTATCTTGATAGTTTGAGGAGTGGTAATTCCAGCCAATGCATTACAAGATATGGTTGGATTCATTTCTTCTTTATCTAAGGTTTGTTCCTAGAGTATCCTCTTCTTTTGACATTTTTTGTTCCTTTTCTTCCTCCTCTTCACAATCTATGTAGAATAATTTCTTCTTGGCACACTTATGACCTTTAATGTATTTGCTATCACAACTGTAACAAAGCCCTTTTGCTCTTTTACTTCCAATTTTTGTGGTCTCAACCTTGTAGGTTATGGAAGGCTATGGGAAACAACACTTCCATCTTTGTAGTTGTTTGTGGTAGGCTTCCTGGTTGCCATAATTTTTCTATCAATTTTCCTTGCTAACTTGAATGCCTTCTCCAATGAATCAGGTTCCCAAAGGCAAACCCCATGTTGGATATTATCCTTTAAAGTCCTTATGAACACATCAATCCTATGCTCCTCTGGAATATCTTTTACCCTTATGTTCAATTTTTGGAAGTCCTCAATGTGCTCCCTCATTGAACCCTTTTGTTTGAGATTTATCAATTGGCTAAAAATGGTGTTGCTTTTTGTATCCTCATAATGTGCTATCATTCTTCCATAAAAATTGCCCAAGTGACAATTTGTTTACGAGAGCAAAGCCACCGATACCATACAAACTGATTTGGTTACAAATATAAAGTTTCAATACATACCTTTTGTTTGTTTTGCACATTATGGAGATCGAAAAATTGCTCCATCTGTAGTATCCATGTTCAGGGATCCTTGCCATCAAACTTCCTCATATCGATTTTTGGAACATGGTGGGTCTTCAATCCAACATTGGAGTCTATGAAATCATGATTAACATTTCTTTTGTTCTCATCATGAGTTTCCTTTACTACCCTTTCACCATTAGTGACCATTTCTTGTAGCAACTTATTCAAATTTATCTTCAATTCTTCCATCTTATCGTCCATGCCATTCATCTTAGCGTCCATGTCATTCATCTTAACTTGCATGCAATTCATATTAGCGTCCATGCCATTCATCTTAGCGTCCATGTCATTCATTTTAGCTTCCACGCCATCCATCTTAACTTGCATGCCATTCATATTAGCTTCCATGCCATTCATCTTAGCTTCATTTACCTTTAGTGAGAGTGAAATTTGTTGTACTTGGTCCTATAATTTTGATATATCATGTTGCATTTCTTCCTCTTCTTCACTATTCATGTTAGAGCTTTCAGGTTTCTTACTAGGTGTTTCCATTTTCTTTCTTCGGGGAATTAATTAATGCTAATAATTATTCACTATTCCCTTTGAATTCCTTCAAACTTATTTTTCAAACAAATCTTATGCAAAATAAAAATAAAAAAAACTACACACCTTTTTTTCACTTTGTAAGAGCTCGATATTGAATTTGTTGTATCTCTGTAACTACGGATCTCGAATATCTGAAATCTCGTCTTGCGGTATCCCTTTGAGTCCTCTTTCTAACCGTGCAATTCTGATCAATATTGGATTCTCCAAGGAAGAGTTATGCCAAATCTCCCATGGTGACCTAATTATAGACTAGTTCAGTAGAGCGAATTTGTACAACGTTCCATGTGTCATTGTTTCGACCTTAGTACTTGAAACTGGTACACAGAAAACTACAAGCCGTCCTCTTTCTGAAACTTCTTACGAAATTTCAATCTGATGCTTAAAACAAAAGTCATGACAATTTTTCCCAGGTCACTTGTTTGGAATGTAATTCGGGAGTCTGCAAAACCCTAAATTCCTCAGATCATCTATCCACAAATATAGCGAGACAAGCTTTGAAATTTGGATTCGAAGTTCAGAACGATTTTGGCTCAAATGGGTTTTTTTGTAGCTTCTGAAACATCGCAAAAAAAAAGTTATAGTGAAATTGCCGCGATCCCTAGAACCCAAAGCTTTGATACCAAATGTTAGGAAACCAGCTCACAAAAATATAGAAAAGATAGATCAATGACTTAGAATTCAGCCTCTTCGAGGGGGCAACCACATTTATATTACACAAATGAACAATTCTTGGATGATACAAATGACTAAACCTCCCTTCTATATATAGGACTCTAAGGGGTCACAATATAGTCAAGCCGACATAACAGTAATAATATAAGGGCACAAAAATAACAATAGTGGGTTTCTATGAGGCATATTAATAACAATATGGGGACAATAGGGGCACAATAATAACAGTAAGGGTCAGAATGACAATAGTAATGGGCGAATCACTAGTATTATGGGGGCCTAACATGTTCTAGTTAAACTAGCTCAACCATATAAATTAAATCATTCATAAACAAGGATAGGTTTCAATCCATCCTAAACATCAAAACTCTTATTACAAGATACATCTCAGTTTGTTAAAATTAAAAAAATCATCCAATTAACTAAATTATAACTTTATTTAAATTATTACTATTAAACAATAAAAGAAAATTAATATATATATGATAAAACATATGTAGATTTAAAAAAACATGGAAGAAGACTTTTACCTTGGAGATTCTTACAATATCATGTGCCAATACTATGGCTTATCAATATCATGTACCAAAAAAACCTTAACTCATTTTATATCATACATATTCATAGGATAATTTTTTTAATTAATCAATTTAATTAAAAACAAAGAATGGCATAACTACTTTGGAGATCAATGTGAATAATAACAATACATTTTTTGCCAACACTACAATGGAGAATGCTAAGGTTTTGTTGCGCTCCACAACTTAAGGGATAGTTGACAATGGGGTTGCGTCTCACGCCTAGTATGTCAAAGGACAGATTTGGAGCCTCTGTACTATGCCGGATGGGTTAGGGCACCTTGGGTTCGATCCCCAACCTCTTTCGCTTACCAGGTCTAAAATTTCTAAGGTCTGTGACAAAGAGGTGAATATTTTTATTTTTATTGATTTTTTTATTCAAGCTAGATCTCCACTTGCTGAGCCCTTGCTGAGCCGCAACATAGATCACATGGATCTATCTTCTACAATGTTAATGGGTGGATATATGCATCCATAACCACACCCAATGGGAGCTCCCATCAAATCATTGGGGTTTTTCCTTTTGTCATCACAGATGCTCAATTGGCCTAGACATTACCGGAAAAGTAGAAACACTATACATTGATAAGTCGACGCATGCTAGATCTATCCTTACGACAACTGTATGGCATAGATCCGAAGATCATTTCTCCTCTATCTCCTATCTTAGCAGATCCATTACAAGAACATAAACAACGGATAAAATGCAACACGATGATATTCGCCTTTTCTACAGAGGACATAGCTATCCTTGAATGTGATTTATATATGCCCAAAAAAAATTAAAGTTGTTGTATCTACACATTTGATTCGTACTCATATGAAGAGGGGATTGGAGCTCGATGCAGCCTTATGGATATCATCGAGACACACTTCTCAGCAATGTATATGGGATGCAAAGACACTAACACCTTGGTTACAGACCCAACCACAGACACTTGCAATGTAAGGTATACAAACCTTAGAGCTACCATATCAGATCTAGGATATACACTCATACTAGGCTTATAAATTTCTAAACAAGGCGGATCGGGCCCTAATCCGAGTTCTCTTGAATGCTTCTCATTGGATTTGGCTTCAAACTTAATAAATCACAGATCAACAAGGATCTTGCAGTTAACGAATGTACCCACAATGCAATCCCTACTACAGGGAATAGAAACATCATACGGCACAGATCCGGATCCTAAAACATCTGATATCCGAGAGAAGAAAGAAAAGAACTGCTTCCAAATTTTCTTAAAATCCCCTGTTGGTAACTCATCATTACTATGTGTACAAGATTCAGACAAGATCTTTCAATTGAAGCAAAATATTATGCAAAATCTGGGTTATCCATCACACTTGCAAAACTTGATCTGTGGTGGCAAATCACTACAAGATGATCACAATCTACATGAATACAACCTTTTACCTGAGACCACCATCATCCTCAATCTGAGATTGAGAGGAGGAGTAGTGGGATCAAGTAAATCAAAGGGAGCAGGAGGTGTTGCTAGATCTAGGTTACACAAATATACTGAACAGAATCAGGAACACATAAATGCTGGTATCTCCTTAAAATATATCCTCCAAGGGAAACCAGAAGCTACAACGAAACCATATCAAACACATAATATTCCTAACGCCTACATAGTGGAGCAAGCAAATTATGTCCCAGAATTGATCATAGATATTCCAGAAACAAACGATCTTCACACTACCTATGAAGCACAAGCCATTATCTACAGATTCAACAGCTTCTGGCCAAAACCAATGGTTGTTCACCAATTGGACAAAAATTTTTGAAATACACCTCTGCTCCGAAGTTTTCTTCATTATAAAGTTTACATCATCAGAGGAACGAGAAGTTATCCTTCAGGAAGGTCCATGGTTTTGGGGATCGACTAGACTTTTCATTACTCCATGGTTCCCATATTTTGATGCTAATACCATGATTGTATCAAGAATGCCGGTTTAGTTTAGGCTACATAACCTTCCCCTTTATTTATGGCATAATCAAGTGCTAGAAGGCGTTGGGAATATCTTAGGATGATTCATAAAGACAAACACACAAAGGATGGAAGAACGAATCTATACTTCGCACGGATATGTGTGGAGGTGGACCTCAGTAAAGGCCTACTATACTGCATTCAACTCTCACATGACAAGCAAAGCTGAACTCAATTCCTAGATTTTGAGAACACAACATTCAAATGTCGAATATGCTGGCAAACAAGACATCTACAAAATATGTGTCCTAGTGCGAAGAAAGAGCAGCAAAGGAAGAAGAAACCAGGGAAGTAACCCAAAGGATGGCAATTTCCCCCAAATGAGCCAAAGGAGGACGAGGAAGAAGAAGAAAGAGATCCCATCCCAAATGTGGAAGAACAGAATATACAAGAAAAGGAAGGGAAGGGGGAAATATCTCAAGAACCATCAGAATTATAGATCACTATGGCACAACATTTGAGGAAACTTGAAGCAAAGGACATTGGAGGAAACAAACGTCATCATGCATCTAATAATTCAGACTCAGACAAGGAAACTTCAAGAATAGAAGGAAATCAGCTAGTTGTTGTTTCATCCACGCCATCTCAAGGAGAATTTCAGAAGGTTGAAAAGAAGAAATGGAGAAAAGTTTAACTTTTCCTCTTCATCTGTTAATTGATTGTTATGTATGAACTTATGATCATTAAATGATAGATTGCTTGCAAGCATCTAGAATATCAAATTTTGTTTTCATTAATAAAATTACGATTTTTTCCTTAAAAAAAAAAAAAAAAAAAAAAAAAAACCTATTTTGGAGATAAATCCCAATTTTTTATATATATACTACTATGAATATTTTAAAATAAATTAAATCTCTACCATTAATCTAATAATTATCAATAATTAAATCATAATTCGAAAATCCTATTCCAAAATTACTTAATTAAAATTGTTAATGCTTTTTTCTAAAATAATCATACCAATAAAAATAATTTTATTTATTTTATAAATAATTTATATAATTAAACTAAATTATATATATATTTTAATTGTTTGAACATGGCTATTATAAAATTTTAAATCTGTTAATAATATAAATGTTATATATCATTTGAATTTTACATATTTTTTTATATAATTTAAATTTAAATTTTTTAATATTATATAAATTTTATGTATTTAATATTATTTTATTATTATAAATATTTAGAGAATTATTTATTAAGTTAGTTATTGATTTAAATGCAATATCCATGATCTAATACCTATTTAAGATTCTATTTGATTATCACTAATGAATTTATTAAAATGAAGTTATATGATATTTAAAAACACTTAATTTTGCCCACGTCATTTAAATAATAAAACGTAATTATAATTTGATATTATATTAAAAAAACTAGATTAGAAGTTTAAACCAAACCTATGGTGCATAAAATATTCGTGATAACATCACATTTTTTTCATAACGAGGAAAAGCCCTCATATATCAGAACTTCTGAATGATATGAGAGTACCATTTTTCTGATATCGTTATCGCTTTACTATGTAATACGAAAGACAAGGATAAGTAAATCGTTTTACTTGGAGACAAAAGAAGAAGCCGGCATATTTTATTTTATTTTTTAAAGATGATTATAGCTGAAAATGAAAGATGATGATAAACCGACGAATATTATCTACAATGAAACTTTGTCAATACATTTGACATGACAGCTACACATATTCAAAACATCGAGTTGTTGTTATAGTAAGCTAGTTAAATGGGGTGAGATTTGGTTGCTTTCAAAGTCACATGTCGAAAATGTTTTTGCGACTGCAAGTCACAAAGGCCTCTTTTTCCTTTTACTCTCGGTGACTAAGTACGATGGATATCAGACTAGGGGCGAGGGAAATGACGTTTCTCCTGAGTTTGAATCAAACTATGTTAAATAGGTTGGGACACTGGGTGTTTGGATGCATTGCATAGAGTAGGTTTCTGGCTCTTGTTCTCATTTTTAAAAGACGAGGTGTCGGTTGGTCTTGACATTCCTCGGTTGCTTTTTTGGGTAATATCTTATCCTTAGCTCGATGCACTATTTTCTCGGCTTATCCCTATGCTCCTCCCTTTGGGCATATTCTTCGGCACTGGTTGGATATGTTGGGTGCAAATCCTAGGTGTTGGTTCATATATTGTCCTTGGTTGTCTTCGCAGATGGTGATCAACGCTCTCAGATTTTTCTTCTATGCATGGCTTGATCCTAACGAAGGCACAGGGGAGGGTGGGCGGGGGCAACGAGGGAGGGGGTGAGGGTCTGATTTGTAGGTTGTATTGGTGTTGGTGGGTTATACAATCTTGGCCTTGCATTAGATTACTTTGTTATGTGTTTTTAATGTCGCATTAGCAAATGCGCAACTGCAAAGGGTTTGACTTCCATGGACAGCGAGGGTAGTCACATGTCCAGACCTAGGCCCAAGAAGTGGTTGCCATATATCATTCAATGACCTCTCCTAGCATTCGAGAGGATATACATCAAATTTGGAATAACGTTACTCGTGATCATCAAGCCTACTCAAATTCAGAATTAATGGAGGAGGTTTCTCATTGGCTTCTTGACCCTACTCATATTAGGTGAAGAAGGAACCAATATATGCACTCAATCATGCTACACTAGCAGTTGGACACCCTGTTAGGACAAGTATTAAAGGAGAAACATGAGGAGATGAATAACATAATCTCCTTTCTTAATGATATCCAAAGGGCCCATGGGCAAGAAAATTCATGTCTCGAGAGGATGGATGCCTGCTTGGCACACATAGAGACATACATCCAATCAAATTCATGCACTCTGCACCATCTGGTTCTAGTGTGAATGACCTTACTCTAGTGACATCTGTCAATACCTAACTTGGATGTTATGTTGTTCTTCTATTGTAGCATGTTGGCTCATTTTCACATTGCTTTGCCATGATTAGTTGTTGTTTCTTTTGTTTTAATTGAATCTTAATGTCTTTTTATACTGGCTAATAGATCCATTTTCTTTTGTGGCTGAATAAAGTCCATGTATTTTTTAACAAATAATCTACTAGTAATATACTTGATTTCCAAAAATTATACAAATCTAATTTAGAGAAAAACAAAATTATTAATATTAAAGTTTCCCTATAAAAAATAATTTGATTAAAATTATAATTATAATTAAAAAAATTATTAAATTTTATTTATTTTTTATTAAAATTATAATTATAATTAAAAAAAATATATATTTATATTTATTTAGGAAAATAAAATATTTTGCTCTAAGTTTAGCTTATTCTCATCATTATTAGTTTATGCGATCTATATTTTGTGATATTAGATATTTAGGAAGGGAAGAGAGAATTATTTATATAAATAATATATATTATTAGAAAATAAGATATGAAAACTAATTTTCATACCTGTGAATTACACTCTATTCGAAGAACTCCATTTGTTTTTTGGGTAAACTTAACTTATCTCAACCCTCACACGCTTAAATTGCCTTTCTTTGTTTTTGTGAGATGGGAATTTTATGAACATAATGTTTTTGTGAGATGGGATTTGTATGAAGAGAAGAGAAAGTTATTGTGAGATGGGATTTTTATGAAGAGAAGAGAACGTTATTGATATAAATAAGCTAGGTTATTAGGGAATAATAAACTGCGTGTCATATTTGTGAGTTACACTTTATTCACATAACCAATTTTATACTAAGAATTTTTTTCATAACGCACTTATGAACACTTTTTCAGCTTCTTTAAAAGAATGAAATTTTATTTCTAACTTAGTTAAGAATAAAAGAACAACATATTCACTACGAAAAATACGCCCTCTTCACTATTGAAATGCCTCTGTATCACTACATATTTATAACTGCTATCTCAAAACAGTAACAAAACTTTCTTTATATCTATATAAATAAGGTATAGCTTCTTTCTTTTTTTTTTTTTCTTTTGTTTTGCTTTTATCTATATAAATAAGGTATAACTTCTTTCTTCTTTTTTATCTTTCTTTCTTTTTCTTTTTTCTTTTTTCCTTTTGATTAGATAAGTTTGACAAGCTTTTGAATATTTTTTTGAAGTGAAATGAATTCAGCATTTAGAAATATTTTAAATTGTTTTTTAATTGCCGTGGAAAAGCCTATCAAACTCAGTGAGTCAAACCAACAATGAGGACAGCCATCTCTGGCTGCTATCCACGATTGTTCGCTGACTCATCACTGTTATCAAGGAAAACCATGAGGGCGCAAGCTCTCACGCCTGCCACATGCCTTGGGTCATGGGCCGTTAACCTGTTTCCTTACGTCCGAAGAAGACGAGCTCTTAGCCAAGCAGAAGTTTTACGGCATACCCCAGACCGCTAAACATTTTAATTATATGAACTCAAAAACTTAAAGTGATACTATTTCGTTTTTATTTATTTTATTAATTCCATTAAAGACCAAATGTAATCACCTCGCTCTAAATAAATAATTGTATCGGAAACCTTCTCATGGCCCCAAAAAACAAAAAACATCCTGACCTCAAGTTCTGACGTTTTATCCTCAAAAGCTCAATGATCAAGAAAGACGCTACACATGATTATCTGAAGTTAGGACTTGTTACAGATTCTGAATGTGATTTGAAATCGAGTCTAATCAAGCGAAGGAGTTATAGAAATTCTAGTTATATTTAGAGAAAATTTAGCAAGGATTTTTGTAAATCCAAGTTATAGTTGTTACACTTCAAAATTTTAGGTGTTTTAGACATTTTTGATGGTGCTGAATCCATTTCCACCATAAAAACACAATTCAAACATTACCTCTACAAAAAATTTAAATTTTTTTAGGGCAGATTCCTACCTCTTTTAACTGTCCAACAATTCCTCTGCCGACTCCATTTGAAACTAAAAAGCATGACTTCCTGAATTAAATAATTATTATCATGATCCATATCGACTATAAACCATTAAATCTACGCATCGTCATGCTGCGTGATCCTGTCAGAGTTTGATTCGTCCATCGATCGCTTTAGAAAAATGGAGTCCATCATTATTCTTTTTACTGAAATCACTGAACTCTTATCTGGAGACTGGAGTCAAAGGAAACTCGTCGGTGATGTCCCATCGCAATGATGTTTGATTCGTAGAAGCGCGCCATAAACTCAAATGTTGAAACTTTAATCCCGGCGTATTACTGCCCATTCGCAGGCCGGTTATTTTAAGCCAAATAATAGCGTTAGACTCGTCCCTTTACGAGGTACTCTGCACGTTCGTGCTAAGGATGAGATGCGTGCTCCACTGTGTTTCCTTCAAAAGACACTGACCGACTTCGTCATATTCGAGGTGGGTCCCCGGAAGTTGGAACTCTTCCTGGAACAAGGATTCAGATTTCTCGTCGGTGACTCACCTGCACTTCTTTCCGGTGCTGGGCTGCCCTATATATATAGGGGTGTCTGCGCCTATATTGAGAAGCGCGGGTGGTATCTGATAACTTGGAAGTTCCCAGTGAAGTAGTTTGTTGTTGTTAATTCGTCATTTTTGCAGCCAGCATGTCGAGCGATTGCGCAAATTGTGACTGCGCTGACAAAACCCAGTGCCCGTATGTTGTCCACTTTGTTTTTCTCTAGTGTTTTCATCCCAATTCCTGTCAATTTCTCTTTCTTCCTTTTCAAATTTCATGCCGCTCGTCATGAGTTCGAATCTAGGTAGGACTAAGCTCGTTCCATGTTTGGATTGTTTTGTTGCACAGCAAGAAGAAGGGATTCCAGATGGACGGTATTGTGGAAACCAGCTATGAGATGGGGTACCGCGTTGTCTGCATAAGTTGCTATAAATTTCGGTTTTATGGTTTCAAGATGATATGATAACTGAATATATTTTGGATTTGATGTTAACAGGCACGGTGGAGATGTATATCTGGAGAACGACTGCAAGTGCGGGCCAAACTGCCAGTGTGGCACTTGCAGCTGCCACACCTAAGTCAATATATTGTCTCTTTAATAGTCGTAGTCTCTCCAAATGGTGTCTGATAAGTCCAGTATATCATAGCATAGGGTTGTTTCATCAAACCCAATGGATGGTTTTGGAGGGCCATAGAGGCTACTGTACCTGTAGTCCTAAATAAACGCTTGAATTTAAATAGACTTTGGATTTTCAGTATGCCTTGTATTGTTCATTGCATCTTAATTGTTATGTTGTGCTCTGCATCTTAAATTTCTTTGATTTCATGTGTTTGATTACTAGATAGGACTTTACATATAACAGGATATGGTTTTTCTCTTGATATTTTTATTCAAACAGCAAAGTGGTTATGATTTGTGTATAAAATGTTATAGTAACCATATCCGTTGATTGGGTTTGATGATTCGTCTCTTCTTGTAACACACAGAACATATGAACGAAGCTTTACAAACGATGACAATAATAATTAGGAGCCCATTTTTAAATTCGGATTTTAAACATGAAAATAATATCATTGATCTTTCAAGCAGGTTGAAAGCACCTTCGCTGCAAAGTGGGTCAAATCTTTTGAATTTATTTTATTTATAATTTTTTCCCCTCTTAATCTTAAAGCACTTGGACTTGAGTATTATGTTCATTGCTATAATACATAGATATAAAGGTAAAAGTTCGATATATGCAAATGTATTATAAAGGTAAAAGTTCGATATATGCAAAGCTGGTTTGGGTGTTAGAGATGCAAGGCCATTTATGATCCGACAAATTTGATATATTCAGTCAATACTCGGAAATCAAGAGGCAAGGCTGAGAATTTTGAAGTAAAAATATGGTTATAACATTAATTTATTTAATATATAAATGAAGATTGGGTTCGTTTTTATTTTATTTTTAAAGGTGGAAAAATCTATTAAACTTTGTTGTCAAACCAATAGTGAGGGCAGCCATCTCTGGGTGCTATCCCCGAATGTTGGTTGACGCATCATTGTTATCAAGGAAAACCACGCCACTTTGAATAACCCCTCAGGTGGTCTCCAAGGGAGCAGGCTCTCACTCCTGCCAGATGCCTCTCGATCTTTCACTATTTCACTATTTCTAATTATCTATGTTTCTTATCGCTTTATCATTAATTTAATTTTTACTATTTTATGGTGTTGATGTGACTTTAGTCTATAGATAATAGTAATTATGAGAAATGAATGTAACATTTTCTTAGATCTATGCAATCATGTTTTATATTGTTGTATCTTGCTCCCTTTACATTCTTGAAACTAAAAAGAATTTGGGATTGGGTTCTTGTTACCCATATTTCACTCATGAAAAGAATGAGAAATTTGAATAGAAAAAAGAAGTAAAATCTACTAAATGAGAGGAAAAGGGATTTTTTGCCTTAAAAAGGAAGGCTTCCATACTAAGTTCTTATGGAACAACCATCAAAGGAAGCCATAAGAATCTTGAGAAGATCTAAGAAATATAAACAAAAAATATTGTACTTAATGGGCAATAACTTGGATCTTTTTATGTACACATTGAACATAACTAAAGGAACTTTACTCATGATTGAATGGTGAGTAGAGAAAGAAAAATAACCTAGAGAAAGAAAAATAACCTTCTCCTGTATGTGTATTCACCATTTTTTTATCATAGTCTTCTTAGGGGTGATAATTTTAGAGTACTATTTATGATTAAGTGGAAAATAGTCCCATGTTAATCAATTGCTTGGTATTTAGTTTTTAATGAAAATAAGCACGTTATATATATATTTCTTAATATTTCTCAGTCTTAATATTAAAAAAAAAAAAATGGACTAATTATAAATATAAATTTGAAAAACAGATTATGAATAAATTGTTGGTAAAGATGTTTCTACAATTCTAAATATTTTTTTATTTGTTGTTTGTCTACATATCTTCATATTTACATATCTTTTTGATTTTTATGGATCTTCTTTTTGGTTTTTATGGATCTTTCCTTTGATGCTAGGAAGGTTATCCCTTGTTAAAGGAATTCCATGAACCATATTAAAAATGTCATATAAAATATGACCAAAATCTCTAGTTGAAAATGAGTTCCTAAACACTTGCACTAGGGTAATCCTTACTTGGATCTTGGATGTCAATTGCAATTATAGATATTGGGCTTTACTTTGAAATATAAAATCCCATGTAATTCTTTCAATTATTTTATCCAAATCTCTCTCTCTCGAGTTTCTATTATGACCAAGTATTTTAAAGTCAAAAGACATGTGGAAGTAACTTTCACCAATTGGAAATATCTTAGATATGGTCATAAAGTACTTATCTTGGATGTCCATTGCAATTACAAATATTGGGCTTTACTTTGAAATATAAAATTCAATGTAATGCTTTTAATTATTTTATCCAAATCTCTCTCTCTCTCTCGAGTTTCTATTATCATAACCAAGTATTTTAATGTCAAGAGACATGTGGAAGTAACTTTCACCAATTGAAAATAATCTTAGATATGGCCATAAAGTACTTTTGCACTACAATATTTGCACCCAATACTCGTGTTACTATGTACTGTTCACAATTAAATATGCTTGAGAGTGTGATTAAAGAGGCTATGATTATGGAGGAGAGATTGCTATAGAAATTCCTTTTGGAAGAGTTTTTAATTGTAAATATAATTTTTGTTTTGTTGTAATGTTGTGGTTCACTTCATATAGAAATAGTGTAGTTAAATATTAAAAAATATTAATTAGAAGCTAAGTCACCTGACATGGGGATTCGAGATTCGTAGTATCGGATTCGGACATGTTGCCCCCCGGAACAGGACACATAGGATTTGTTATATATTATTTTATTAAAATATATATATATATATATATATATATATATATTAAAAATTAGATATTTCTTACACAAATTTTAATTAATGATGCAAATTTATTGATTTCAAACATAGATCTTCATCTATAGCATGCATAGTACATACAAAATTCAAATACATGTCAGTGGTCGCATAAATCATGATTCATAATTCATAATTGAAAGACAACTTACAACTACAAGATAGTAAGATAAACACACTGACAACTGTAGTTTTCTCATTAAGTCATCAAATCAAAATGTGTTACATAGGTAGTGTTGGTGCAATGCCAATGGCAAATAGAAATAGAAAATATAAAACAACTACAGGTATACATGCCTCAAGGCATCAATCCTCATCATCATCATCAAAATCAGCATCAGTGTCCTCATTGTCACGGTCCCCACTGCTCTCCTCTGCATCCTCCTCCTCCCCTGTATCCATAGTCGCCTCTACATCTTCTGCTGTGGAGGATGACCCCTCTAAGTCATCAAATCTAACAGGCTCTAGCACTGGATAATTGAGATCCATGTTGACCAATGCCAACTCAACACTGGTGTCCAGACCCATATCATCACGAAAGACATCCCACATCTTTGTCTTTCCGCTCAACCACTCTTCCCTCTGCCCGTAAATAAGACGAAGGTTGGTGTGCACATACACCATTGTCTCTGCCCTGGACTGCTCAAGCTTGCTCTTCTTCACACTATACAAATTCCCATATGTGCTCCAATTCCTCTTGCAACAAGAGGATGAAGTCACCTGAGAGAGGAGCCTCATGGCTAACTACTGAAGAGGAGGGCTTTTTGCCCCATGATTTTCCCACCAAGAATAGGGCTTCGTAGCCCCACGGTCTCTAATCACATCATAACCTCCAAATTGACCACTGCCAGTGGAAAACTCTGCAAAGGCATCCTCCACCTCATCAAGCAATGCAGTATCCTGAAAAATCCGCCTGAATGCCTCTTTCCTCCCCTGTGAGATTTCACCATCCATGTGAGGAGGGAATCTACGGGAAGGTCCACCATTCAGCCACTCATGGCTTTAGTATTTGGGGTTCAATGAGTGAGCCAAACAATGTAAAGGTGTACAGTTCTTGTCCCATCTGCTGACAAGAATATTCTATATAGTATCACAGAAGGCCTCTAGTGATGTCTCATACTCGGGGCAGTCACTCTATAGAATAATGCTCCTCACAGACTCAATCATGGAATCCCATCCCTCATAAACCTCTCCTAGGATGGGTTTGTCTGTATTTGCAAATCGAAGCAAAGAAACGATAGGGTCCATGATCCGAATAATTATATCTACCCTCTCCCACCAAGCATCATCTAGCACTGTGTCCTTTACTCTTTTAGAGGTTACCTGATCTCTCTTTCTCCAAAAGACCAAAACTCAAAAATAACCATGGACCTAAGAGCGGTCTTAACCTCCCTAAACCTCTTCAACATCATGAATGAAGAGGCAAACCGTGTATCAGCAATATTCAACAATGATAGAATGGTGTACTCCTTGTAGATAGTGAGGGCATTTGTATGCTTTTGCACAAAGTGACGGATATGTCTTGCATCCTCAATAATGCTTCCAATCCAAAGCACATCAGAAGCAATGGATTCCAGTACTAAGTTCAATGAATGGACAATGCAAGGTGTCCAAAACACTTATGGATATTTAGCTTCCACAATCATGCTAGCAGCCTTGCAAACAGGTGCATTATCTGTAATGATTTGCACACAAGAATAAACACCTACATCTTCAATAACTTTAATAAATAACTCACCAATAAAATGTGCATCCTTGTATTCTCCAAGTCTTTCATGAAAGCTGGACCACTCAAGGAAGACACCATGAAGTTGATGATTGGGTGTCGTGCTGGATTTGTCCATCCATCAGAAACAATGTTAACCCCAGATGTTGGCCATGATGCTACAATAGGCTTAAGCATTTTTTTCACCTCTTTTTTTGCCTTCGTCAACAATGTGGTTCTCAGCTTCTCTGACCCAGGAGGAACATACCCTGCTGGAGCCCCTTGAGTTAGAGCTCGGCACATCTCAATAAATAGAGGTGAGCGTGCAACATTAAATGATATGAAGTTTAGATAGAATAAGAAGGCAATAGTGAGATCAAGCTCTTCCCATCTCTCTTTTTGGAAAATCTTGTCCATTGGACCAAGTGCTCTTCTTTTCGCTGCTTGTCCCCCAGTAGAAGTAGAACTCTCAAATGGAAATTTGGCGGTGTCTTTCCTCAAAAATGGAAGGGGGTCTTCATTCTTGGGTTTTCTTGATTTTGAAGCCACATTTTCCATACCAACAATGGACTCCTTTTCCAATTCTTTTCTCTTTTGTAAAGAAAAAGCTTTACAAGCTCCAATCCCACAACTCGGTAAAGCCAACAAATGTGCTTTCACACGGTAATATGTGCTTTTGAAAGAAATGTGACAAAAGTTTCATCTCCATAGCACCATTGCCTCCTCCCTTTCTCTTGGTGCTTGTCCCATCCTCTCTTCTGACATATTTCCACAATGGATATTTATCAATGTTGTCTTTAGGTCCTCCTCTTCCATCAACATTACTTGCAGCAGACTCTGATGATATTGGGGGAGGAGGGGCATCTCCAATGGAGACATTCTTTCCCTTCCTTTGCCCCCTAACTGCTGCCTTTGATTGAGCCATGAGTACTGTAAAAGAAATGAACAAAACATGCACAGATTTGTAAACAAAATATCATATACAAACTGTTGTAATAGAATAAGAAATGCAAAAAAATGGAGCTGAAATGCACTTACCTGGTGCTTGAATCTCCTTGCCGAACGCTCTACTCCCTTAGCTCCTTGCTCCAAACCCTTCTCCACTTGCAAACAGCTCAAACAATGCAAGCCAAATGATAAACAGCGTGACTGAAATGAGGAAATGCGGCCTTTTTTAACCCGCGGGAGTCCCTTTTCGGCTAAACGAATCCTGGAAATCGGGACACGCAGGCAAAAATCGGGACACGCTGGCAAATTTCGGGACACGTTTGGGATTCGAAGAATCCTGATAGGATTCGACGAATCCTATTTTGGGACACGTTTTTTGGCCGAATCGTATCCGACACGCCGGATTCCGGTTCGCCAGGCCATTTGGACGAATCCAGTTACTTAGATTAGAAGGTATAATGCTTTCTCTAAACACCATGAGTTAGTGCTTCCAATCAAAATATTTATACATCTAATTACATCTGGCTCTTCTTTTGTCAACAAATATATATATATATATCTAAAATTTGTGTTGTGCTAGTTGGGGATGACCATTTTTTGTTATTTTTGGGTTATGCCAATATATGTAATAATATTACCAATCCTTAACTTATTTTTGAAAAAATCGCTTATTTGCATCATAAAGAAACTTGTGCATTTGCAATATGTCATACCAATTGTTATTTTAGTAGTGACATATTGGTATTTGAAATAACATAATTCAAAAGAAAATTATTTTGGTATTTGTTATGAAACCAGCTCACAAAAAGATAGAAAAGATATATCCACGCCTTAGAATTCAGCCTCTTCGAGGGGGCAACCTCCTTTACATTACACAAATGAATGATTCTTCGATGATTCAAACGACAAAACCTCCTTTCTATATATAGGAGTCTAAGGAGTCATAAGATAACCCAGCCGACCTAACAATAATAATATAAAGACACAAAAATAACAATAGAGGGATTCTATGGGGCACAATAATAACAATATGGGGACAATAGAGGCACAACAATATTAATAAGGCATATAACTACAATAGTAATGGGGTAATCACTAGTATTATAGGGACCTAACATGCCTCTATCCTTCAAAAAAGTGTTGTCATCAACACTTGAGTAGTTCTGGATGCTTCTATATAAAATTCTCATCCTCCTATGTGGAATCTTCAGCGGATAAGTTCTTCCACTAGATGAGATACTCTGAAATTGATCGATTTCGTAGCCCATTGAATAGATAGATTCATTAGTTCATTTAGATTGTGACAAGATACTTATGATATAGATCTCCCCTGAGTAGGTGGATGTGAATGCCAATAATCATTAACAAATTTGATGTTATCATGATCCATCGGCCAGATGGAATTGAATTTAAATGGGGCCCTTGGTTTCAGAGAGGGACCTCACAACTCCAAATATAGAGGGGAATGGTCAGGTATGCCATCACAACCCACCCATTGACAAAAGTTTGTCAAGGCTCTTACCAAACTCTCCTTGATTAAGAAGCGATCCAATTTTCTGGATAGTGATGCTTCTCATATTTTTTTGTTACGCCAAGTTGGTTGTAGCTTATTCATAGGGATATCAACAAGATGGTACTACTCGAGAAGATGTTCCAAATATCCAAGAGGGGGTCCAACTAGGCATTGTGTCCCCAAGATTTTGTGTGTCTAATTGAGAAATTTAGGTTCCCTCCCAGAATGAGGTTGCCTGTGTTAGTGAGAGATAGGTTGAGTAAATGATTCCAGAATTCAACCTTGTTATGATAGGGAGTAGACACATTGATGATTATCAATTCCTCATATAGCTCCTAGGATTATATATCCATACCCAAAAACCCATCCCCTCCCGAGGATGTAAGTAGCTTAATCATGCAGGGGCTAATGCCAAGTGAGATTCCCCGAGATCGTCCACTGACATCCAGTGCATGGAAGGTCCATCTCAGCTTCAAGGAATCTAAAACAGAGATGAGATACTCGACCAACCCAAGGGTTTCCAGTGAATAGTTAATATCGATCTGCTAAGAATCCAGTAGTCTTGTGAGGGCTAATTTTTTAGCAGGGCTAGCCAACCCTGTACAGTTAAAAGAGACCCACTTCATGGATGAGATCGGTGGAGGGCGTCCGATGCTCTAAGAACCCTATCAAGTTTATATTTCTTGCCCTAGGCCACATCCGCCCCTACTTGGATAATGTATTTAGAAATATAGGAGTGTCGACCCCTTCTAAGCTTGGTGAATTTAGGAGGCGAGATCAGGCCAATGCCAGAAGGCTCAAGAGGGTGTTTCCACCGAGACAAAAGATTGTAGGGATGAGAGTGACCAAAGGAGACCGATGCACCAGGAGAGGGAGGATTAATAGACAACTGAGGTATAGAAGGCAAGGTGGTGGAATAGGATTGGGGGGGGGGATTCAGAGGGGATGAGAGTGAAATGGAGGAAATGCTTGCAATGGATGCAAATGCAACATGAAATTGTTGTGCAGAAGTAGATAGAGATAATGAAATTGAAGAGCAATGAAGAGGAGAAATACTAGCACAGAGAGCGGTCGCAGTAGCAACCTGTGATCTCGTTATGGTAGGTGAATGATGCTTGGGGGAAGCCAAAGTAGTCATGTGAGTAGAACTACGATCTGGTGGCTTCAAATGAGAGGAATGAGTAGGTTTCTCCTATGCAGGTGCTTGAGCAATAGGGGTGGCACCGTTTGAGTCTTTGGTGGGAGAGGAGGCATGCGTGACCAAAGGGCATTCCTTGTAGAGATGGCCTACCTTGTCACACCTTCTACATCTGAATGACACCCCTTCATAATCCAGAATCTAGATTCTAGTGAATATTTTCCACTGAAGTGTAATCTACTCCTCTAGTGCTTTTGTGGTGTCCAGGTGCACCAAGATGCATGCCATCGATTTGTTTCCAGAGCTAAGGTAGGATTTATGATAATAAAGGAAATTACCCAATGCATTCCCAATGCAATTAAAAATGTCCTCAGACCAGAAGTGCAGGGGAAGTCCCGAGAGATGAACCCAAAGCGGACCAATGTCCAATTGTTCCCACTGGGGGTCAAATAACGAACTCCATCTCTTAAGCAGGATAGGGGCCAGTTTTATGTGCCAGTATCATGAGAGAACCCATGAAGTGTAATATTCGCTTTGAAAGCTAAGAGAAAACCATCCGTAAGCCAAAGTGGTGACGGAAGGGAGTTCCCTGAGTATGTTCTTGCAAATATATGTGACCCAGATACGAAGTCGGGTAGCCAAGTACAATCTCCCTCTGACACTTCCCACCAAAACTTTGTTCGCTATGTCCACAACATCACCCATTTGCACTCCTTCACTGAAACAAAGAGCCAGATCCTTTCAGGAGGCTTTAACACACTTATATCTTTTAACTTTTCCCAAACGAAGTGCTGTCATATGATCCTGTAGAGGGTCCCGCGTACCCGAGGAAGCTACCTGTGACCTAATACATCTACCCAATTTAAAAAACCCCTAGTTTCACTAGATATTGTAGGTTTCCATTTTTCATTAGCATTTTTTATACCCCTTTATATCTTTTCATTAACTTAGAGCTGCATTTTTTATACTCACCAATATTTAAACCCTTTACCCCCTATTATATGCTCAACATATTGTTTCATATTTTCCTCAATATATATCCCCTAATATGAACCCACATGGTATGGTATTGCTCTCTTAGTGGAGCCCCTGTGGTCTTAAGGAAGCTAGTTTCGTTTGCAGGTTTAATGGCTTGTGGATGAGGCTTGTTGATCTCCACTCTTGGATTTATGAGCAATGTAAGCCCTTAATATCCGATCATTTGAATATCTACCCTCCGAAAAGAGGTTTTTGTATTGTTTTATTTGACAAAGTTAATGATAGAGCATTGATCTTTTATTCTAGTATGTGGTTTTGGGGCAGTGTTGGGATTTCTCTATAACCATGGCTCCCCTCCTTTGACCCATTAACGACTTCAATCTCTATTGCTCTAGTTTAGGTAAGGCTCCCTAACCTCCCTTTGTATTTGTGGAATATTCCTTCTTTGATAGTAATTGGTAATGCTCTAGGCAAATTCTATTCCCAATAAAATGACACAAAATTCTACTTGAAACCCACATATGCCCACATATGTGTGGAAATGGATTTTTCCAAAGGTTTCCTTGTTGAAATTAATTTAATAGGTCCAAACATTTTATGTTTGCAAAAATTAGACTATGAAATTTTTTTTCTTTCCACTGTAGAGCTTGCTATGATACTAGACACTCCCTCAAAAATTGTCCCAACACCAGGAAAACTAAATCAAAGAAAACCAATCAAAGACCAAGATGGTGGGAGGGCACCAATTCATATCATTATACAATTTCTAAGGAGGTTCCTCCTCGAGTTCTTGGGAACGAAGCCAATCTTCAAAAGGATAAAATTTTCTCAGAGCACAAGGTTAATACTCTTAAAGATAAAATAAATATAGCAATAAAGTGCATATGGGTAATAGTGTGGAGGTTTCTGACATCTCAGTGAAAGATGGTAACTCTTTTGCTACTTCAGAGAATTCTTCCACTAAAAAATTCTTTTGGGGCTTAACATTCATTATTGGACATTTATTATTTTGCCTCAAAGTCCAATACGCTTGAGTGTGTTTCTCCAAAAAACAAATTTGAAAAATCTCCTCTTGGATATATCAGGTTGATGTGGAGGAGCCCTCACTGGGTCAAAAGAATGACCTTGTTAGTAGAGATCACTTGAAAATAATGACGACAAATTAGATTCATAAGAAAACTTGGGTTGGATCCAAGTGGGAAAAACGATGACAAGCGTCTCTCGAATGATAACAAGAAGTCATGTAAAGTTAAATTGATACTAAGTTGAGAATAAGACGCAAATACATATGGATTTTAGGGGTCTTTTAAAAAGTCTTCAGTTGAAACAAAATCAATTTCTTTTATATTGAAGAGTTCTCTTGTAAAAATTTAAATTGATCCTATGTACTCAATCCCAAATCCTCATAAATTTTAGGTAACTCTTGTTTTCAGAAAAAATATAACAATTATAAACCAGATCCCATCATTTTTAATATAATTCTTCATAACATTCCTTAAACTATATATACATATTATTTAACTTCACATAACATTTATATTTTAAAAATTAGATTCGTAATCCAATATTCCTCACCGTCTTAATATTTTTTTCTTTAAAGAACATAATTATAAACCGTCATACGCTGAAGATTCCATATCTTTAGAAAAATGCAAAAAAGTTTATCCAAAATAAACTCAAGGCCTAATGATCAGGAAAGATGCTGGCGATTCTAACCTATAATTGTGACGTATGAAATGCGTCAGTGATGTGTGATTCAAACGGATTTATATCAAATTTCGGACAAAATTATCCAGTGGAAAATATATTCTCTGGAGAAATTTCAAAATGTAAGAGTTAAAATACAACCTTTCGGATGTCCCACTCCAATAATACTTAATTTTGACAGCACGTAAGTCGCACCGAAAAAAATCAGATGTTGAGCCAACCAAAATAGTGTTCACATTCTTCTCCTTACGTAGTACCGTGTACATCCAAGTCACGATTACTGATAAAGATGAGTTGCGTGCTCCACTTTAAGACGCTGGCGGACTTCCTCATTGCCTATTGGTGATAAAGAAGACGTTCGTGCTGGACTTTAAGACGCTGCCCGACTCCCTCGTCTTCAAGGTGAGTCTCTGTTACACTTCTGGAGGCTGAGATTCCATACTTTACGTGGGTGACCCACGTGTTCTTCTTTCCGGTGGTGGCCTGCCGTATATAGGGGTGGGCACCAACAGATTGAGAAGCAGACTTTGCCACTGTGGTGTCTGATAACTTACAAAACTTCCCAGTGCTGTAGCTGTAGTTTGCGATAAGTTGGTTGTTCCTGAAAGTGATGTCGTCATCTTTTTATGATGTTAGATTTCATTTGACATTCTTAGTATACTAGAGATTTGCGCGGTTTAACTTTTTAAATGATTATGTGAGGTTCTCATATGTTGGTTGGTTTTTAGTATTAGATTTAAACACACCTTAAGACACATAACAAGGTACGCATTTCTTTAGACACCTAGCAAGGTATGCATTTTCATTTAGAATTTTGTCTTTGGGGTTTTTTTACATCATTTGGTTGGTTTACATCACCATCTATTTGCTTTATCATGTATAATATGGGTAGCTTTTGATTCTATCAATGTTAAAGACTAAGTTTTTGTGGAGCCTTTACAAATTGTTGCTTTGGATTGGTTTGTTTACATCACCATCTATTTTCTTATCGTGTGCAATATGGGTAGTCATTGATTCTATCCATATTAAAGCCTAAGTTTTTTCTGAAGCCTTTACAAATTGTTGTTTTGGATTTGGGGTTTAGGATGGCATTGTGAGTTGGAGTTGATAATATGACCCTTTAGGGTTTGGAAAGCATGAAAGGGATTTGTGTCCTTTGACAAGTAAGGGATCAAGCCCATAGTTGTATGGAGCTTAGCGTCGCCTTTTGTGAGGGATCAAGCCCATAGTTGTATGGATCTTACCGTCGTCTTTTGTGGGTTTTATTTCTCTCTCTCCTCTTATAGTTTTATGATAACTTATTTTTTTATAGTTGATTTTTCTAATGAAAAGCCTTGGTTTTGATTGTTTTAAATTCCGTATAATTATAGTATTGAGACTAGGTTTATCTTTATTGAGTAGAAGATGCTTCAATGAGTTATGGTAATTCAAAACTTGTGTTACTCCATTCCTTTTGTAGATGTTGTGATAATGTTTATTTAAATTTGTAAAGAAAAATTATTCATGTGTACTTAATTTCCAAAGAATTTAACTACTCAACTTGGAGTATTATGGAATATCTACATTGTTATTTTTTAATAATTTGATTTTAATTTTAATTTCATTTATAATATTTTAGTTTAAATGTGTATAAATTTCAATGATATTGTTATATACTATCTTTATCTATATAGATTAAATGACTAGTAAATGTTAATAAGCATCAATCTATAACAAGTGTTGTAGGCAACTTAGTCCTTGTCACTAAAGTTAAAAATTATCTTATCCGGAAATTATATAAAAAAATTATAACTTATATTGGTCAATGTTAGCTAAACTTATAGTGGTTAATACCCAAATGGAATCCTATAGTCTTTGGGAGGAAATATTAAATTGAGATTTGAAGTGAATATATTGATTACATGCTCAAACACATGTAGATGCATAAATTTTGGTGGGTAGTAACCACTAGTAAGTCTACACATGTATAGTTTTACTCCTACATAAGTGTTGAGGAAAACAAAAATAATAGAAAGAAGTAACTCCTAGTAAATAATTATATTTGCATCTTATTCCTATCCAATTTTTTATACAATAACTTGTTTAAACTATGGTGGGAAGTAATTGATGTTAAATATATTATTTACTTATTTTAAGGATTAATAATAATGAACCACTACACAAATAGCTAAAAAAATTGCATGAATATTGCAACGGCCATATCCATAAATTGTGGCATAAAATATATGGTCCACATGGAATTATTTTATGCAAAGGATGCAATAAGACCACCAAGATATGGTCCAATCAAAATGTTTGTAAATTTTGTTTTTAGTAATATTGAAAAATATATATTTATTTTTGAAGGTTAAACAATGCTAAAATAGTCGTGGTCAACAAGAAAATCAATGGGTTTACTAAAATTTTAAAAAACCATAAAACTAATTAAATTATAACTCTATTTTAAATTATTATTATTATCATTAATTATGAAAATAATTAATATATAAGTTAAACATATATACATTAAAAAAAACATGGAAGAAGATTCTTAATCATGGATATTTACCTCTACTTTGAGAAGGAGATTCCTAATATGTAAATAGACTTTGTTCCAACACTATGGCTTATCAATACTAAATTCCAAAAAAACTATAACTCACTTCATACGACACTTGTTCAGATGTCATTGTTTTTAAATCAATCAATTTAATAAATATCAACCTTAGATTTGTCTATACTACCATGAAATTCTAAAATATTCAATTGAGGTTAAATATATACTGTCCACTAGTCCGCCTTGGGTAGCTCAAGTGGCATGGTAGTGGCCATGGAAATGAAGTCTCACCGAACTCGAAGTCTTGGATTCAAATCTTGTGCTACTCTCCCCCCATAGCACTGTGAATAATGGACATGTAAAACACGAAAAGAAGAGTCCTACCAAGTTTACAATATATATATATATATACACCATCCACTTAATAATTATTGATAATTATTCGTATAGGCATGTCTATTTTGGAGTAGGGATTTCACAATATTAATTTAATTATCAATAATTATTAGGTGGATGGTATGGATTTAACTTCCATAGAATATTCCAGAATATTCTTAGTAGTATACACAATTCAAAAGTTGAGATTTATTTCCAAAGTAGTTATGCATTTTTTGTCCTTTTAATCAAATTCATTAATTAAAATAAATGTTATAAACTTATATGAACAAGTGTCAAATGAAATGAATTATGGTTTTTTTGACATATGCTATTGGTCTATAGTATTATAAGAAAGTCTATTTACATAGTAACAATATCCATGATAAAGTGGTCATGAATATTCGTGATTAAGAATCGATTTAATTTATATGGTTTTTCTGTTAGGAAACCAACTCACAAAAAGATAGAAAAGATAGATCAACGCCTTAGAATTCATCCTGTTCGAGGGGGCAACCTCCTTTACATTACACAAATGAACAATTCTTGGATGATACAAATGGCTAAACCTACCTTCTATATATAGGAGTCTAAGGGGTCACAATATAATCAAGCCGACATAACAATAATAACATAAGGGCACAAAAATAACAATAGTGGGTTTCTATGGGGCATACTAATAACAATATGGGGACATAAGTGCACAATAATAAAAATAAGGGATACAATGACAATAGTAATGGGGGAATCACTAGTATTATAGGGGCCTAACATGCCCCTCTCCTTCCGAAAAGCATTGTCCTCAACGCTTGAGTAGTTCTGGATGCTTTTGTATAAAATTCTCATCCTCCCATATGAAATCTTCAGCGGATAAGTTCTTCCACTTGATGAGATACTCCGAAATTGATCGATTTCATAGCTCTTGAGTTCTTGTTTCTGTTACTGCCTCCGGTTCCAATATGATTTTTCCTTCCTCATCAAGTTCTGGAAATATTGTTTGAACTAGGAGCTTGTAAACTATAAACTTCTTTAAACATGAAACATGGAAAACTAGGTGCACTCGGGAAGTTGCAGGAAGCTCCAATTTGTATGCCATAGTACCAATCTTTTACAACACCTTGTATGGACCATAATACTTTGGTGATAATTTATTATTTTTCTTAGCTTGCTTGAGGGACATTTGTTTATATGGTTGTAGCCGTAGGAATACCCAGTCACCTACATCAAAAATTCTTTCGCTACGAAGTTGATCTGCCTATTGTTTCATTCTATTATGCGCCAACGTGAGTTTATCCTTTAAGAGTTGGAGAACTTGTTGTTGATGCTTGATGTGATGTTCCACTGCTTGAACCTTAGAATTTTCTCTTAAATATGATGTGATGGATGATGGATGATATCCATAAAGTGCCTTAAATGGGGTCATTTTTGCTACAGTATGGAAGGAGGTGTTATACCACCATTCAGCGAGAGGCAACCATTTGACCCATTGTGTTTGTTTATCAGATACAAAGCAACGAAGATATCATTACAAACATTTGTTTACTATCTCAATTTGCCCATCAAATTGAGGATGATAAGATGAGCTATGAGCTAACTGAGTACTGAGATAAGAAAATAATTATGTCCAAAAATTTCCAGTGAAAATGGGATCTCTGTCGCTTACAATAATCTTTGGGTTTCCATGTAGCTTTTGAATTGTTTCCATAAATGCAGTAGAAACTATACTGGATTTAAATGGATGTGATAATGCACAAAAGTGTGCATACTTGGTAAGTCTGTCAACTACCACCATGATGACACTCTTTCTTTTGGACTTGGGTAAACCTGTGATAAAATCCATTGAAACCTCCTCCCAAAGTTGGCTTGGAATGGATAAAGGTTGTAATAGACCTGGGGTCTTAATTGTTTCAACTTTATTTTGATGGAAAACGAAACATTCTGACACAAACTTTTGAATATCCGATTTAAGGCCATCCCAAAAAAATTCCTTCTTAACCTTGTGGTAAGTTTTTAAAAATCGTGAGGGCCCTCCTAAGGGAGAAGTGTGCAATTCCATAAGAATCTTTTGTTTGATTTGGGAATTCTTACATAGGTATAAGCAATCTTTGTACCATAACGAATCATTTTTCCAGCTAAATATATCAAATGTACTGGGATCTTGTTGTATCTTTCGAATGAGTGCCCACACTTCTTCGTCAATCTTCCACTCCTCCCTTGCTTTGTTTATCCAATCTAGTTGGATAATAGAAATGGTGCACAACAATGCTTCCACATCCTCATCCTTTCTTGAGATTGCATCTACCACAACATTTTCCTTCCCTTTTTTATAGATGATTTCAAAGTCATAACCCAACATCTTTGTGACCCATTTTTGTTGCTCTTTAGAGGATAATCTTTGTTCTAAAAAGTATTTAAGACTATCATGATCCATTTTTACCTTGAAGTATCTTCCCATTAGGTAGGGTCGTCATTTCTTAAGTGCATGTAGTATTTCCAACATTTCCTTCTCATAAATAGCTTTGTGTAAATACTTTCCCCTGATTGGATGAATTTTGAAAGTAATGAGTCTTTCATCTTGCATTAAAATAACACCAATTCCATTTCCTGAAGCATCACATTCCACAATAAAGGTTTTTGTGAAGTACAACATAGCTAAGGGCGATGCTTGGCACATTGCCTCTTTAAGGTGTTCGAAGGCATTTGTTGCTTCTAGAGTCCATGAAAATGCATCTTTTTTCAATCATGTTGTTAGAGGTGCTTTTATTCTCCCATAATTCTTAACAAACTTGCGATAATACCATGTCAACCCGAGAAATCCTCGCAGATGCTTTATGGATGTGGGGATTTTCCATTCCTTAATGGCTTTAATTTTGCTAGGGTCTACCTTAACACCTTCATGAGATACAATATGACCCAGATATTCCACCTCTTTTACTCCAAAGAAACTTTTGGAGCTTTTTGCATATAATTGTTTCTCCTCCAATAGTTTGAGCACCCTGTCAACATGTTCAACATGATCCTTCCAAGACTTGTTGTAGATTAGTATATCATCAAAAAATACTAACACAAATTTTCTAAGGAAGTGTTTGAAAATGGAATTCATCAAACCTTGAAATGTAGAAGGTGCATTGGTAAGGCCAAAAGGCATGACCGAAAATTCATAATGATCCTCATGAGTTTTAAATGTTGTTTTCAGAATGTCTTCAGGCTTCATTCTGATTTTATGATATCCTGAACGAAGATCCAAATTGGTGAAGTAAATCGATCCATGCAATTCATCCAATAATTCATCAATGACAGGAATGGGAAATTTATCTTTAATAGTGAGCTTGTTGAGCTCCCTATAATCTGGACACATGCACCATGATCCATCCTTCTTGTGCACCAATACTACTAGAGTAGAGAAAGAACTTTGACTAGGTTGAATTATACCAGTCTCTAGCATTTCTACAACCATACGTTCGATTTCACTCTTGCGGGCATATGGATAGCTGTATGGCCTGATGTTTGGAGGAGCACTTCCTAGAATCAAATGAATAGCATGATCATGATCACGAATAGGTGGGAGACCTTAGGGAGTCTTAAATACCTTGGAATGATTGTCCAAGACTTCTTGGAGATCTAGATAAATAGATGATTTCGATGTGGGAACCTCTAGCGAACATAATTGTGCAATGAAACCTCGTTGTTCCTTATTTAGAAGCTTTGTCATACTGTTCAAGATGATTATCTTTCTCGGTTTCCCTGCAATACCCCTTAATTCAACTTCCTTTCCTTCCACACAAATTTCATGAAAAGTTCTTGAAAATTAAAATCTATTGTACCCAAGGATTGTAGCCATTGGACTCCTAATACAACATCAGCACCACCCATTGGAATGGAAAGAATCGGACTATTCAATAAATATTCTCCCATGGATAGCTTGATATTATGGCACTTTCCAGAGCAATTTATGGTTCCTCCACTTGCAAGCATCACTTGACACTCTGGTGCTAGATATGGGAAGAAATTCAATTCCTTTGTTATCTTACAATGAATAAAATTATGGGTACTTCCCGAATCAATCAACACTATTGCCTTTTTCTTCTTGATATGTCCTTCTATCTTGATAGTTTGAGGAGTGGTAATTCCAGCCAATGCATTACAAGATATGGTTGGATTCATTTCTTCTTTATCTAAGGTTTGTTCCTGGAGTATATCCTCTTCTTTTGACATTTTTTGTTCATTTTCTTCCTCCTCTTCACAATCTATGTAGAATAATTTCTTCTCGGCACACTTATGACCTTTAATGTATTCGCTATCACAACTGTAACAAAGCCCTTTTGATCTTTTTTCTTCCAATTATTGTGGTCTCAACCTTGTAGGTTGTGGAAGGCTATGGGAAACAACACTTCCATCTTTGTAGTTGTTTGTGGTAGGCTTCCTGGTTGCCATAAATTTTCTTTCCATTTTCCTTGCTAACCTGAATGCCTTCTCCAATGAATCAGGTTCCCAAAGGCAAACCCCATGTTGGATATTATCCTTTAAAGTCCCTATGAACACATCAACCCTATGCTCCTCTCGAATATCTTTTACCCTTATGTTCAATTTTTGGAAGTCCTCAATGTGCTCCCTCATTGAACCCTTTTGTTTGAGATTTATCAATTGGCTAAAAATGGTGTTGCTTTTTGTATCCTCATAATGTGCTATCATTCTTCCATAAAAATTGCCCAAGTGACAATTTTTTTACGAGAGCAAAGCCACCGATACCATACAAACTGACTTGGTTACAAATATAAAGTTTCAATACATACCTTTTGTTTGTTTTGCACATTATGGAGATCGAATAATTGCTCCATCTGTAGTATCCATGTTCCGGGATCCTTGCCATCAAACTTCCTCATATCGATTTTTGGAACATGGTGGGTCTTTAATCCAACATTAGAGTCTATGAAATCATGATTAACATTTCTTTTGTTCTCATCATGAGTTTCCTTTACTACCCTTTCACCATTAGTGACCATTTCTTGTAGCAACTTATTCAAATTTATCTTCAATCCTTCCATCTTATCGTCCATGCCATTCATCTTAGCGTCCATGTCATTCATCTTAGCTTCCACGCCACTTGCATGCCATTCATATTAGCTTCCATGCTATTCATCTTAGCTTCATTTACCTTTAGTGAGAGTGAAATGTGTTGTACTTGGTCCTATAATTTTGATATATCATGTTGCATTTCTTCCTCTTCTTCACTAGTCATGTTAGAGCTTTCAGGTTTCTTACTAGGCGTTTCCATTTTCTTTCTTCGGTGAATTAATTAATGCTAATAATTATTCACTATTCTCTTTGAATTCCTTCAAACTTATTTTTCAAACAAATCTTATGCAAAATTAAAAAAAAAAACTACACCCCTTTTTTTCACTTTGTAAGAGCTCGATATTGAATTTGTTGTATCTCTATAACTACGGATCTTGAATATCTGAAATCTCATCTTGCGGTATCCCTTTGAGTCCTCTTTCTAACCGTGCAATTCTTATCAATATTGGATTCTCCAAGGAAGAGTTATGCCAAATCTCCCACGGCGACCTAATTATAGACTAGTTCAGTAGAGCGAACTTGTACAACGTTCCATGTGTCATTGTTACGACCTTAGTACTTGAAACTGGTACACAAAAAACTACAAGCCGTCCTCAGTCTGAAACTTCTTACGAAATTTCAATCTGATGCTTGAAACAAAAGTCATGACAATTTTTCCTAGGTCACTTGTTTGGAATGTAATTCGGGAGTCTGCAAAACCCTAAATTCCTCAGATCATCTATCCACAAATATAGCGAGACAAGCTTTGAAATTTGGATCCGAAGTTCAGAACGATTTCGGCTCAAATGGGTTTTTTGTAGCTTCTGAAACATCGCAGAAAAAAATTATAGTGAAATTGTCGCGATGACTTGTTTGGAGTAGTGAAACCCTAGAATCCAAAGCTTTGATACCAAATGTTAGGAAACCAGCTCACAAAAATATAGAAAAGATAAATCAATGACTTAGAATTTATCCTCTTCGAGGGGGCAACCTCATTTACATTACACAAATGAACAATTCTTGGATGATACAAATGACTAAACCTCCCTTCTATATATAGGACTCTAAGGGGTCACAATATAGTCAAGCCGACATAACAGTAATAATATAAGGGCACAAAAATAACAATAGTGGGTTTCTATGGGGCATATTAATAACAATATGGGGACAATAAGGGCACAATAATAACAGTAAGGGTCAGAATGACAATAGTAATGGGCGAATCTCTAGTATTATGGGGGCCTAACATGTTCTAGTAAAACTAGCTCAGCCATATAAATTAAATCATTCATAAACAAGGATAGGTTTCAATCCATCCTAAACATCAAAACTCTTATTACAAGATACATCTCAGTTTGTTAAAATTAAAAAAATCATCCAATTAACTAAATTATAACTTTATTTAAATTATTATTATTAAACAATAAAAGAAAATAATATATATGATAAAACATATGTAGATTTAAAAAAACATGGAAGAAGACTTTTACCTTGGAGATTCTTACAATATCATGTGTCAATACTATGGCTTATCAATATCATGTACCAAAAAAACCTTAACTCATTTTATATCATACATATTCATAGGATAATTTTTTTAATTAATCAATTTAATTAAAAACAAAGAATGGCATAACTACTTTGGAGATAAATGTGAATAATAACAATACATTTTTTGGCAACACTACAATGGAGAATGCTAAGGTTTTGCTGCGCTCCACAACTTAAGGGATAGTTGACAATGGGGCTGCGTCTCACGCCTAGTATGTCAAAGGACAAATCTAGAGCCTTTGTACTATGCCGGATGGCACCTTGGGTTCTCTCCCCAACCTCTTTCGCTTACCAGGTCTAAAATTTCTAAGGTATGTGACAAAGAGGTGAATATTTTTCTTTTTATTGATTTTTTTATTCAAGCTAGATCTCCACTTGCTGAGCCGCAACATAGATCACATGGATCTATCTTCTACAATGTTAATGGGTGGATATATGCATCCATAACCACACCCAATGGGAGCTCCCATCAAATCATTGGGGTTTTTCCTTTTGTCATCACGGATGCTCAATTGGCCTAGACATTACCGGAAAAGTAGAAACACTATACATTGATAAGTCGACGCATGCTAGATCTATCCTTACAACAACTGTATGACATAGATCCAAAGATCGTTTCTCCTCTATCTCCTATCTTAGAAGATCCATTACAAGAACATAAACAAGGGATAAAATGCAACACGACGATATTCGCCTTTTCTACAGAGGACATAGCTATCCTTGAATGTGATTTATATATGCCCAAAAAAAATTAAAATTGTTGTATCTACACGTTTGATTCGTACTCATATGAAGAGGGGATTGGAGCTCGATGCAGTCTTATGGATATCATCGAGACACACTTCTCAGCAATGTATATGGGATGCAAAGACACTAATACCTTGGTTACAGACCCAACCACAGACACCTGCAATGTAAGGTATACAAACCTTAGAGCTACCATATTAGATCTAGGATATACACTCATCCTGGGCGTATAAATTTCTAAACAAGGCGGATCGGGCCCTAATCCAAGGTCTCTTGAACGCTTCTCATTGGATTTGGCCTAAAACTTAATAAATCACATATCAACAAGGATCTTGCAGTCAACGAATGTACCCACAATGCAATCCCTACTACAGGGAATAGAAACATCATACAACACAGGTCCGGATCCTAAAACATCTGATATGTGAGAGAAGAAAGAAAAGAACTGCTTCCAAATTTTCTTAAAATCCCCTGTTGGTAACTCATCATTACTATGTGTACAAGATTCTGACAAGATCTTTCAATTGAAGCAAAATATTATGCAAAATCTGGGTTATCCATCACACTTGCAAAACTTGATCTGTGGTGGCAGATCACTACAGGATGATCACAATCTACATGAATACAACATTTTACCTGAGACCACCATCATCCTCAATCTGAGATTGAGAGGAGGAGTAGTAGGATCAAGTAAATCAAAAGGAGCAGGAGGTGTTGCTGGATCTAGGTTACGCAAATATAATGAACAGAATCAGGAACACATAAATGCTGGTATCTCCTTAAAAAATATCCTCCAAGGGAAACCAGAAGCTACAACGAAACCAGAACAAACACATAATATTCCTAGCGCCTACATAGTGGAGCAAGCAAATTATGTCCCAGAATTGATCATAGATATTCCAGAAACAAATGATCTTCACACTACCTATGAAGCACAAGCCATTATCTACAGATTCAACATCTTCTGGCCAAAACCAATGGATGTTCACCAATTGGACAACAAATTTTGAAATACTCCTCTGCTCCGAAGTTTTCTTCATTATAAAGTTTACATCATCAAAGGAACAAAAAGTTATCCTTCAGGAAGGCCCATGGGTTTGGGGATCGACTAAACTTTTCGTTACTCCATGGTTCGCATATTTCGATGCTAATACCATGATTATATCAAGAATGCCGGTTTAGTTTAGGCTACATAACCTTCCCCTTTATTTCTGGCATAATCAAGTGCTAGAAGGCATTGGGAATATCTTAGGATGATTCATAAATACAAACATACAAAGGATGGAAGAACGAATCTATACTTCGCACGAATATGTGTGGAGGTGGACCTCAGCAAGGACCTACCAGGCTGCATTCAACTCTCACACAACAAGCAAAGCTGGACTCAATTCCTAGATTTTGAGAACACAACATTCAGATGTCGAATATGCTGGCAAACAAGACATCTACAAAATACGTGTCCTGGTGCGAAGAAAGAGCAGCAAAGGAAGAAGAAACCAAGGAAGCAACCCAAAGGATGGCAATTTCCCCCAAATGAGCCAAAGGAGGACGAGGAAGAAGAAGAAAGAGATCCCATCCCAAATGTGGAAGAACAAAATATACAAGAAAAGGAAGGGAAGCGGGAAATATCTCAAGAACCATCAGAATTATAGATCACTATGGCACAACATTTGAGGAAACCTGAAGCAAAGGACATTGGAGGAAACAAACGTCATCATGCATCTAATAATTCAGACTCAGACAAGGAAACTTCAAGAATAGAAGGAAATCAGCTAGCTGTTGTTTCATCCACGCCATCTCAAGGAGAATTGTAGAAGGTTGAAAAGAAGAAATGGAGAAAAGTTTAACTTTTCCTCTCCATCTGTTAATTGATTGTTATGTATGAACTTATGATCATTAAATGATAGATTGCTTGCAAGCATCTACAACATCAAATTTTGTTTTCATTAATAAAATTACGATTTTTTCCTTAAAAAAAAACTATTTTGGAAATAAATCTCAATTTTTTATATGTATACTACTATGAATATTTTAAAATTTTCAATTAAAATTAAATCTCTACCATTAACCTAATAATTATCAATAATTAAATCATAATTCTAAAAATCCTATTCCAAAATTACTTAATTAAAATTGTTAAAGCTTTGTTCTAAAATAATCATACCAATAAAAATAATTTTATTTATTTTATAAATAATTTATATAATTAAACTAAATTATATATATATTTAAATGTTTGAACATGGTTATTATAAAATTTTAAATCTGTTAATAATATAAATGTTATATATCAATTGAATTTTACAAAAAAAAATTTATATAATGTAATTTTTTTTTTTTTAATATTATATAAATTTTATGTAATTAATATTATTTTATTATTATAAATATTTAGAAAATTATTTATTAAGTTAGTTATTGATTTAAATGCAATATCCATGATCTAATACCTATTTAATATTCTATTTGATTATCACTAATGAATTTATTAAAATGAAGTGATATGATATTTAAAAACACTTAATTTTGCCCACGTCATTTAAATATAAAACGTAATTATAATTTGATATTATATTAAAAAAACTAGATTAGAAGTTTAAACCAAACCTATGGTGCATAAAATATTCGTGATAACATCACATTTTTTTCATAACGAGGAAAAGCCCTCATATATCAGAACTTCTGAATGATATGAGAGTACCATTTTTCTGATATCGTTATCGCTTTACCATGTAATACGAAAGACTAGGATAAGTAAATCGTTTTACTTGGAGACAAAAGAAGAAGCCGGCATATTTTATTTTATTTTTTAAAGATGATTATAGCTGAAAATGAAAGATTATCTGAAACTTTGTCAATAGATCTGACATGACAGCTACACATATTCAAAACATCACACAGGGATATTGTTAGAGAATAAATATAATACCGGAAAGAAATATTATATTAATTAATTAATTTTAATTTAATTTTGTATTTTTGATTGAGGTGTATAGCCATTTGGTAAAGGAAGTAGAGATGTATTCCATCAACTTTTTTAAGGTATTTAGGAGGGTTGGTGTGCCAACACTCATATGTACGAAGCATGTGCAGTTTTATAATTTTTGGTGTTGTGGCGAATTTATTCTAGATTTATCATTTCATTAATTTTTCTTTTTTTTTTAGAAAAATATGTTTTTATGTCAGGGTCACATTGTTGATTGTGATTGTGGGATTTTATTTCTATCTATGTTGTATGGTCATATCGAGTTGTTATTATAGTAAGCTAGTTAAATGGGTGAGATTTGGTTGCTTTCAAAGTCACACGTTGAAAATGTTTTTGTGACTACAACTCACAAAGGCCTCCTTTTCCTTTTACTCTCGGTGACTAAGGACGATGGATATCAAACTAGGGGCGAGGGAAATGACGTTTCTCCTGAGTTTGAATCAAACTATGCTAAATATGTTGGGACACTGGGTCTCTAGATGCATTGCATAGACGAGGTTTTTGGCTCTTGCTCTCAATTTAAAAGAACAAGGTGTCGATTGGTCTTGACATTCTTTCGCTGCTTTTTTAGGTAATATCTTATCCTTGGCTCGATGCATTATTTTTCTTGGCTTATCCCTATGCTCCTCCCTTTGGGCATATTCTTCGGCACTGGTTGGATATGTTGGGTGCAAATCCTAGGTGTTGGTTCATATATTGTCCTTGGTTGTCTTCGCAGATGTTGATCAATGCTCTCAGATTTTTCTTCTATGCATGGCTTGATCCTAACGAAGGCACAGGGGAGGGTGGGCAGGGGCAACGAAGGAGGGGGTGAGGGTCTGATTTGTAGGTTGTATTGGTGTTGGTGGGTTATACAATCTTGGCCTTGCGTTAGATTACTTTGTTATGTGTTTTTAATGTCACATTAGCAAATGCGCAACTGCAAAGGGTTTGACTTCCATGGCCAGTGAGGGTAGTCACATGTCCAGACCTAGGCCCAAGAAGTGGTTGCCATATATCATTCAATGACCTCTCCTAGCATTCAAGAGGATATACATCAAATTTGGAATAACGTTACTCGTGATCATCAAGCCTACTCAAATTCAGAATTAATGGAGGAGGTTTATCATTGGCTTCTTGACCCTACTCATATTAGGTGAAGAAGTAACCAATATATGCACTCAATCATGCTACACTAGCAGTTGGACACCCTGTTAGGACAAGTATTAAAGGAGCAACATGAGGAGATGAATAACATAATTTCCTTTCTTAATGATATCCAAAGGGCCCATGGGCAAGAAAATTCATGTCTCGAGAGGATGGATGCCTGCTTGGCACACATAGAGACATACATCCAATCAAATTCATGCACTCTGCACTCTGCACCATCTGGTTCTAGTGTGAATGACCTTACTCTAGAGACATCTGTCAATACCTAACTTGGATGTTATGTTGTTCTTCTATTGTAGCATGTTGTCTCATTTTCACATTGCTTTGCCATGATTAATTGTTGTTTCTTTTGTTTTAATTGAATCTCAATGTCTTTTTATAATGGCTAATAGATCCATTTTCTTTTGTGGTTGAGTAAGGTCCATGTATTTTTTAACAAATAATATACTAGTAATATACTTGATTTCCAAAGGTTATACAAATCTAATTTAGAAAAAAACAAAATAATTAATATTAAAGTTTCCCTTATAAAAAATAATTTGATTAAAATTATAATTATAATTAAAAAATTATTAAATTTTATTTATTTTTTATTAAAATTATAATTATAATTAAAAAAAATATTTATATTTATTTAGGAAAATAAAATATTTTGCTCTAAGTTTAGCTTATTCTCATCATTATTAGTTTATGCGATCTATATTTTGTGATATTAGATATTTAGGAAGGGAAGAGAGAATTATTTATATAAATAATATATATTATTAGAAAATAAGATATGAAAACTAATTTTCATACCTGTGAATTACACTCTATTCGAAGAACTCCATTTTTTTTTGGGTAAACTTAACTTATCTCAACCCTCACACGCTTAAATTGCCTTTCTTTGTTTTTGTGAGATGGGAATTTTATGAACATAATGTTTTTGTGAGATGGGATTTGTATGAAGAGAAGAGAAAGTTATTGTGAGATGGGATTTTTATGAAGAGAAGAGAACGTTATTGATATAAATAAGCTAGGTTATTAGGGAATAATAAACTGCGTGTCATATTTGTGAGTTACACTTTATTCACATAACCAATTTTATACTAAGAATTTTTTTCATAACGCACTTATGAACACTTTTTCAACTTCTTTATAAGAATGAAATTTTATTTCTAACTTATTTAAGAATAAAAGAACAACATATTCACTCCGAAAAATACGCCCTCTTCACTATTGAAATGCCTCTGTATCATTACATATTTATAACTGCTATCTCAAAACAGTAACAAAACTTTCTTTATATCTATATAAATAAGGTATAGCTTCTTTCTTTTTCTTTTTTCTTTCTTTTCTTTTCTTTTTTTTTTTGTCTTTGATCAGATAACTTTGACAAGCTTTTCAATATTTTTTTGAAGTGAAATGAATTCAGCATTTAGAAATATTTTATTTTATTTTTATTGCCGTGGAAAAGCCTATCAAACTCAGTGAGTCAAACCAACAATGAGGACAGCTATCTCTGGCTGCTATCCGCGATTGTTCGCTGACTCATCACTGTTATCAAGGAAAACCATGCCACCTTTTTAATAACCCCTTAGGTGGTCTCCACGGGCGCAGGCTCTCACTCCTGCCAGATGCCTTGGGTCATGGGCCGTTACCCTGTTTCCTTACGTTCAAAGAAGACGAGCTCTTAGCCAAGTAGAAGCACTTTTACGGCATACCCCAGACCGCTAAACATTTTAATTATATGAACTCAAAAACTTAAAGTGATACTATTTCGTTTTTATCTATTTTATTAATTCCATTAAAGACCAAATGTAATCACCTCGCTCTAAATAAATAACTGTATCGGAAACCTACTCATGGCCCCAAAAAACAAAAAACATCCTGACCTCAAGTTCTGATGTTTTATCCTCAAAAGCTCAATGATCAAGAAAGACGCTACACATGATTATTTGAAGTTAGGACTTGTGACAGACTCTGAATGTGATTCGAAATCGCGTAGTCTAACCAAGCGGAGGAGTTATAGAAATTCTAGTTATATTTAGAGAAAATTTAGCAAGGATTTTTGTAAATTCAAGTTATAGTTGTTACACTTCAAAATTTTAGGTGTCTTAGACATTTTTGATGGTGCTGAATCCATTTCCACCATCAAAAACACAATTCAAACATTACCTCTACAAAAAATTTTATTTTTTTTTGACGCAGATTCCAACCTCTTTTGACTGTCCGACAATTCCTCTGCCTCAGTAAACGACTCCATTCAAAACTAAAAAGCATGACTTCCTGAATTAAATAATTATTATCATGATCCATATCGACTATAAACCATTAAATCTACGCATCGTCATGCTGCGTGATCCTGTCAGAGTTTGATTCGTCCATCGATCGCTTTAGAAAAATGGAGTCCATCATTATTCTTTTTACTGAAATCACTGAACTGTTATCTGGAGACTGGAGTCAAAGGAAACTCGTCGGTGATGTCCCATCGCAATGATGTTTGATTCGTAGAAGCGCGCCATAAACTCAAATGTTGAAACTTTAATCCCGCCCAATTATATAATAGGGCATATACAACCCCGGCGTATTACTGCCCATTCGCAGGCCAGTTATTTTAAGCCAAATAATAGCGTTAGACTCGTCCCTTTACGAGGTACTCTACACGTTCGTGCTAAGGATGAGATGCGTGCTCCACTGTGTTTCCTTCAAAAGACACTGATCGACTTCGTCACATTCGAGGTGGGTTCCCGGAAGTTGGAACTCTTCCTGGAACAAGCATTCAGATTTCTCGTCGGTGACTCACCTGCACTTCTTTCCGGTGCTGGGCTGCCCTATATATATAGGGGTGTCTGCGCCTATATTGAGAAGCGAGGGTGGTATCTGATAACTTGGAAGTTCCCAGTGAAGTAGTTTGTTGTTGTTAATTCGTCATTTTTGCAGCCAGCATGTCGAGCGATTGCGCAAATTGTGACTGCGCTGACAAAACCCAGTGCCCGTATGTTGTCCACTTTGTTTTTCTCTAGTCTTTTCATCCCAATTCCTGTCAATTTCTCTTTCTTCCTTTTCAAATTTCATGCCGCTCGTCATGAGTTCGAATCTTGGTAGGGACTAACCTCGTTCCCTGTTTGGATTGTTTTGTTGCACAGCAAGAAGAAGGGATTCCAGATGGACGGTATTGTGGAAACCAGCTATGAGATGGGGTACCGCGTTGTCTGCATAAATTGCTATAAATTTCGGTTTTATGGTTTCAAGATGATATGATCACTGAATATATTTTGGATTTGATGTTAACAGGCACGGTGGCGATGTATCTCTGGAGAACGACTTGCAAGTGCGGCCCAAACTGACAGTGTGGCACTTGCAGCTGCCACACCTAAGTCAATATATTGTCTCTTTAATAGTCGTAGTCTCTCCAAATGGTGTCTGATAAGTCCAGTATATCATAGCATATGTTTGTTTCATCAAACCCAATGGATGGTTTTGGAGGGCCATAGAGGCTACTGTACCTGTAGTCCTACATAAACGCTTGAATTTAAATAGACTTTGGATTTTCAGTATGCCTTGTATTGTTCATTGCATCTTAATTGTTATGTTGTGCTCTGCATCTTAAATTTCTTTGATTTCATGTGTTTGATTACTAGATAGGACTTTACATATAACAGGATATGGTTTTTCTCTTGATATTTTTATTCAAACAGCAAAGTGGTTATGATTTGTGTATAAAATGTTATAGTAACCATATCCGTTGATTGGGTTTGATGATTCGTCTCTTTTTGTAACACACAGAACGAAGCTTTACAAACGATGACAATAATAATTAGGAGCCCATTTTTAAATTCGGATCTTAAACATGAAAATAATATCATTGATCTTTCAAGCAGGTTGAAAGCACCTTCGTTGCAAAGTGAGTCAAATCTTTTGAATTTATTTTATTTATAATTTTTTCCCCATCTTAATCTTAAAGCACTTGGACTTGAGTATTATGTTCATTGTTATAATACATAGATATAAAGGTAAAAGTTCGATATATGCAAATGTATTTTAAAGGTAAAAGTTCGATATATGCAAAGCTGGTTTGGGTGTTAGAGATGCAACGCCATTTATGATCCGACAAATTTGATATATTCAGTCAATACTCGGAAATCAAGAGGCAAGGCTGAGAATTTTGAAGTAAAAATATGGTTATAACTTTAATTTATTTAATATATAAATGAAGATTGGGTTCGTTTTTATTTTATTTTTAAAGGTGGAAAAATCTATTAAACTTTGTTGTCAAACCAATAGTGAGGACAGTCATCTCCGGCTGTTATCCCCGAATGTTGATTGACGCATCATTGTTATCGAGGAAAACCACGCCACCTTGAATAACCCCTTATCTATGTTTCTTATCGCTTTATCATTAATTTAATTTTTACTATTTTATGGTGTTGATGTGACTTTAGTCTATAGATAATAAAAATTATCAGAAATGAATGTAACATTTTCTTAGATCTATGCAATCATGTTTTATATTGTTGTATCTTGCTCCCTTTACATTCTTGAAACTAAAAAGAATTTGAGATTGGGTTCTTGTTACCCATATTTCACTCATGAAAAGAATGAGAAATTTGAATAGAAAAAAGAAGTAAAATCTACTAAATGAGAGGAAAAGGGATTTCTTGCCTTAAAAAGGAAGGCTTCCATACTAAGTTCTTATGGAACAACCATCAAAGGAAGCCATAAGAATCTTGAGAAGATCTAAGAACTATAAACAAAAAATATTGTACTTAATGGGCAATAACTTGGATCTTTTTATGTACACATTGAACATAACTAAAGGAACTTTACTCATGATTGAATGGTGAGTAGAGAAAGAAAAATAACCTTCTCCTGTATGTGTATTCACCATTTTTTTATCATAGTCTTCTTAGGGGTGATAATTTTAGAGCACTATTTATGATTAAGTGGAAAATAGTCCCATGTTAATCAATTTCTTGGTATTTAGTTTTTAATGAAAATAAGCACGTTATATATATATTTCTTAATATTTCTCATAGTCTTGATATTAAAAAAAAAAAAAATGGACTAATTATAAATATAAATTTGAAAAACAAATTATGAATAAATTGTTGGTAAAGATGTTTCTACAATTCTAAATATTTTTTTATTTGTTGTTTGTCTACATATCTTCATATTTACATATCTTTTTTATTTTTATGGATCTTCTTTTTGGCTTTTATGGATCTTTCCTTTGATGCTAGGAAGGTTATCCCTTGTTAAAGGAATTCCATGAACCATATTAAAAATGTCATATAAAATATGACCAAAATCTCTAGTTGAAAATGAGTTCCTAAACACTTGCACTATGGTAATCCTTACTCGGATCTTGGATGTCAATTGCAATTATAGATATTGGGCTTTACTTTGAAATATAAAATCCCATGTAATTCTTTCAATTATTTTATCCAAATCTCTCTCTCTCGAGTTTCTATTATGACCAAGTATTTTAAAGTCAAAAGACATGTGGAAGTAACTTTCACCAATTGGAAATATCTTAGATATGGCCATAAAGTACTTATCTTGGATGTCTATTGCAATTACAGATATTGGGCTTTACTTTGAAATATAAAATTCAATGTAATGCTTTTAATTATTTTATCCAAATCTCTCTCTCTCTCTCGAGTTTCTATTATCATGACCAAAGTATTTTAATGTCAAGAGACATGTGGAAGTAACTTTCACCAATTGAAAATAATCTTAGATATGGCCATAAAGTACTTTTGCACTACAATATTTGCACCCAATACTCGTGTTACTATGTACTGTTCACAATTAAATATGCTTGAGAGTGTGATTAAAGAGGCTATGATTATGGAGGAGAGATTGCTATAGAAATTCCTTTTGGAAGAGTTTTTAATTGTAAATATAATTTTTGTTTTGTTGTAATGTTGTGGTTCACTTCATATAGAAATAGTGTAGTTAAATATTAAAAAATAATAATTAGAAGCTAAGTCACCTGACATGGGGATTCGAGATTCATAGTATCGGATTCGGACATGTTGCCCCCCGGAACAGGACACATAGGATTTGTTATATATTATTTTATTAAATATATATATATATATATATATATATATATATATATATATATATATATATATATATATATATATATATATATATATTAAAAATTAGATATTTCTTACACAAATTTTAATTAATGATACAAATTTATTGATTTCAAACATAGATCTTCATCTATAGCATGCATAGTACATACAAAATTCAAATACATGTCAATGGTCACATAAATCATGATTCATAATTCATAACTGAAAGACAACTTACAACTACAAGATAGTAAGATAAACACACTGACAACTGTAGTTTTCTCATTAAGTCATCAAATCAAAATGTGTTACATAGGTAGTGTTGGTGCAATGCCAATGGCAAATAGAAATAGAAAATATAAAAAAACTACAGGTATACATGCCTCAAGGCATCAATCCTCATCATCATCATCAAAATCAGCATCAGTGTCCTCATCATCATGGTCCCCACTGCTCTCCTCTGCATCCTCCTCCTCCCCTGTATCCATAGTCGCCTCTACATCTGCTGTTGTGGAGGATGACCCCTCTAAGTCATCAAATCTACAGGCTCTAGCACTGGATCATTGAGATCCATGTTGACCAATGCCAACTCAACACTGGTGTCCAAACCCATATCATCACGACAGACATCCCACATCTTTGTCTTTCCGCTCAACCACTCTTCCCTCTGCCCGTAAATAAGATGAAGGTTGGTGTGCACATACACCATTGTCTCTGCCTGGACTGCTCAAGCTTGCTCTTCTTCACACTATAAAAATTCCCATATGTGCTCCAATTCCTCTTGCAACAAGAGGATGAAGTCACCTGAGAGAGGAGCCTCATGGCTAACTGCTGAAGAGGAGGGATTTTTGCCCCATGATTTTCCCACCAAGAATAGGGCTCCGTAGCCCCCCTGTCTCTAATCACATCATAACCTCCAAATCGACCACTACCAGTGGAAAACTCTGCAAAGGCATCCTCCACCTCATCAAGCAATGCAGTATCCTGAAAAATCCGCCTGAATGCCTCTTTCCTCCCCTGTGAGATTTCACCATCCATGTGAGGAGGGAATCTACGGGAAGGTCCACCATTCAGCCACTCATGGCTTTAGTATTTGGGGTTCAATGAGTGAGCCAAACAATGTAAAGGTGTACAATTCTTGTCCCATCTGCTGACAAGAATATTCTATATAGTATCACAGAAGGCCTCTAGTGATGTCTCATACTCGGGGCAGTCACTCTATAGAATAATGCTCCTCACAGACTCAATCATGGAATCCCATCCCTCATAAACCTCTCCTAGGATGGGTTTGTCTGTATTTGCAAATCGAAGCAAAGAAATGATAGGGTCCATGATCCGAATAATTAGATCTACCCTCTCCCACCAAGCATCATCTAGCACTGTGTCCTTCACTCTTTTAGAGGTTACCTGATCTCTCTTTCTCCAAAAGACCAAAACTCAAAAATAACCATGGACCTAAGAGCGGTCTTGACCTCCCTAAACCTCTTCAACATCATGAATGAAGAGGCAAACCGTGTATCAGCAATCTTCAACAATGATAGAATGGTGTACTCCTTGTAGATAGTGAGGGAATTTGTATGCTTTTGCACAAAGTGACGGATATGTCTTGCATCCTCAATAATGCTTCCAATTCAAAGCACATCAGAAGCAATGGATTTCAGTGCTAAGTTCAATGAATGGACAATGCAAGGTGTCCAAAACACTTATGGATATTTAGCTTCCACAATCATGCTAGCAGCCTTGCAAACAGGTGCATTATCTGTAATGATTTGCACACAAGAATAAACACCTACATCTTCAATAACTTTAATAAATAACTCACCAATAAATTGTGCATCCTTGTATTCTCCAAGTGTATCCACTACTTTCATGAAAGCTGGACCACTCAAGGAAGACACCATGAAGTTGATGATTGGGTGTCGTGCTGGATCTGTCCATCCATCAGAAACAATGCTAACCCCAGATGTTGGCCATGATGCTACAATAGGCTTACGCATTTTTTGCACCTCCTTTTTTGCCTTCGTCAACAATGTGGTTCTCAGCTTCTCTGACCCAGGAGGAACATACCCTGCTGGAGCCCCTTGAGTTAGAGCTCGGCACATCTCAATAAATAGAGGTGAGCGTGCAACATTAAATGATATGAAGTTTAGATAGAATAAGAAGGCAATAGTGAGATCAAGCTCTTCCCGTCTCTCTTTTTGGAAAATCTTGTCCATTGGACGAAGTGCTCTTCTTTTTGCTGCTTGTCCCCCAGTAGAAGTAGAACTCTCAAATGGAAATTTGGCGGTGTCTTTCCTCAAAAATGGAAGGGGGTCTTCATTCTTCGGTTTTCTTGATTTTGAAGCCACATTTTCCATACCAACAGTGGACTCATTTTCCAATTCTTTTCTCTTTTGTAAAGAAAAAGCTTTACAAGCTCCAATCCCACAACTCGGTAAAGCCAACAAATGTGCTTTCACACGGTAATATGTGCTTTTGAAAGAAATGTGACAAAAGTTTCATCTCCATAGCACCATTGCCTCCTCCCTTTCCCTTGGTGCTTGTCCCATCCTCTCTTCTGACATATTTCCACAATGGATATTTATCAATGTTGTCTTTAGGTCCTCCTCTTCCATCAACATTACTTGCAGCAGACTCTGATGATATTGGGGGAGGAGGGGCATTTCATATACAAACTGCTGTAATAGAATAAGAAATGCAAAAAAATGGAGCTGAAATGCACTTACCTGGTGCTTGAATCTCCTTGCCGAACGCTTTACTCCCTTAGCTTCTTGCTCCAAACCCTTTTCCACTTGTAAACAGCTCAAACAATGCAAGCCACATGATAAACAGTGTGACTGAAATGAGGAAATGCGGCCTTTTTTAACTTGCGGGAGTCCCTTTTCGGCTAAACGAATCTGGGAAATCGGGACACGCAGGCAAAAATCGGGACACGCTAGCAAATTTCGGGACATGTTTGGGGTTCAAAGAATCCTCATAGGATTCGACGAATCCTATTTTGGGACACGTTTTTTGGCCGAATCGTATCCGACACGTCGTATTCCAGTTCGCCAGGCCGTTTGGATGAATCCAGTTATTTAGATTAGAAGGTATAATGCTTTCTCTAAACACCATGAGTTAGTGCTTCCAATCAAAATATTTATACATCTAATTACATCTGGCTCTTCTTTTGTCAACAAATATATATATATATATATATATATATATATATATATATATATATCTAAAACTTGTGTTGTGGTAGTTGGGGATGGCCATTTTTTGTTATTGTTGGGTTATGCCAATATATGTAATAATATTACCAATCCTTAGCTTATTTTTTAAAAAATCGCTTATTTGCATCATAAAGAAACTTGTGCATTTGCAATATGTCATACCAATTGTTATTTTAGTAGTGACATATTGGTATTTGAAATGACATAATAGAAAAGAAAATTATTTTGGTATTTGTTATGAAACCAGCTCACAAAAAGATAGAAAAGATATATCCACGCCTTAGAATTCAGCCTCTTCGAGGGGGCAACCTCCTTTACATTACACAAATGAATGATTCTTCAATGATTCAAACGACAAAACCTCCTTTCTATATATAGGAGTCTAAGGAGTCACAAGATAACCCAGCCGACCTAACAATAATAATATAAAGGCACAAAAATAACAATAGAGGGATTCTATGGGGCACAATAATAACAATATGGGGACAATAGGGGCACAACAATATTAATAAGGCATATAACTACAATAGTAATGGGGTAATCACTAGTATTATAGGGACCTAGCATGCCTCTCTCCTTCAAAAAAGTGTTGTCCTCAATGCTTGAGTAGTTCTGGATGCTTCTATATAAAATTCTCATCCTCCCATGTGGAATCTTCAGCGGATAAGTTCTTCCACTAGATGAGATACTCTGAAATTGATCGATTTCGTAGCCCATTGAATAGATAGATTCATTAGTTCATTTAGATTGTGACAAGATACTTATGATATAGATCTCCCTTGAGTAGGTGGATGTGAATGCCAATAATCATTAACAAATTTGATGTTATCAAGATCCATCGGCCAGATGGAATTGAATTTAAATGGGGCCCTTGGTTTCAGAAAGGGACCTCACAACTCCAAATATAGAGGGGAATGGTCAGGTATGCCATCACAACCCACCCATTAACAAAATTTTGTCAAGGCTCTTACCAAACTCTCCTTGATTAAGAAGCGATCCAATTTTCTGGATAGTGATGCTTCTCCTATTTTTTTGTTACGCCAAGTTGGTTGTAGCTTATTCATAGGGATATCAACAAGATGGTACTACTCGAGAAGATGTTCCAAATATCCGAGAGGGGGTCCAACTAGGCATTGTGTCCCCAAGATTTTGTGTGTCTAATTGAGAAATTTAGGTCTCCTCCTAGAATGAGGTTGCCTGTGTTAGTGAGAGATAGGTTGAGTAAATGATTCCAGAATTCAACCTTGTTATGATAGGGAGTAGACACATTGATGATTATCAATTCCTCATATAGCTCCTAGGAGTATATATCCATACCCAAAAACCCATCCCCTCCTGAGGATGTAAGTAGCTTAATCATGCAGGGGCTAATGCCAAGTGAGATTCCCCCAGATCGTCCACTGACATCCAGTGCATGGAAGGTCCATCTCAGCTTCAGGGAATCTAAAACAGAGATGAGATACTCGACCAACCCAAGGGTTTCCAGTAAATAGTTAATATCGATCTGCTAAGAATCCAGTAGTCTTGTGAGGGCTAATTTTTTAGCAGGGCTAGCCAACCCTGTACAGTTAAAAGAGACCCACTTCATGGATGAGATCGGTGGAGGGCGTCCGGTGCTCTAATAACCCTATCAAGTTTATATTTCTTGCCCTAGGCCACATCCGCCCCTACTTAGATAATGGATTTAGAAATATAGGAGTGCCAACCCCTTCTAAGCTTGGTGAATTTAGGAAGCGAGATCAGGCCAATGCCAGATTGCTCAAGAGGGTGTTTCCACTGAGACGGAAGATTGTAGGGATGAGAGTGACCAAAGGAGACCGATGCACCAGGAGAGGGAGGATTAATAGACAACTGAGGTATAGAAGCCAAGGTGGTGGAATAGGATTGGCGGGGGGGATTCAGAGGGGATGAGAGTGAAATGGAGGAAATGCTTGCAATGGATGCAAATGCAACATGAAATTGTTGTGCAAAAGTAGATAAAGATAATGAAATTGAAGAGCAATGAAGAGGAGAAATACTAGCACAGAGAGCGGTCGCAGTAGCAACCTGTGATCTCGTTATGGTAGGTGAATGATGCTTGGGGGAAGCCAAAGTAGTCATGTGAGTAGAACTACGATTTGGTGGCTTTGAATGAGAGAAATGAGTAGGTTTCTCCTATGCAGGTGCTTGAGCAATAGGGGTGGCACTGTTTGAGTCTTTGGTGGGAGAGGAGGCAGCAGTGACCAAAGGGCATTCCTTGTATAGATGGCCTACCTTGTCACACCTTCTACATCTGAATGACACCCCTTCATAATCCAGAATCTAGATTCTAGTGAATATTGTTTCCAGTCCTAATGTAGGATTTATGATAATAAAGGAAATTACCCAATGCATTCCCAATGCAATTAAAAATGTCTATAGACCAGAAGTGCAGGGGAAGTCCCGAGAGATTAACCCAAAGCGGACCAATGTCCAATTGTTCCCACTAGGGGTCAAATAACGAACTCCATCTCTTAAGCAAGATAGGGGCCAATTTTATGTGCCAGTATCATGAGAGAACCCATGAAGTGTAATATTCGCTTTGAAAGCTAAGAGAAAACCATCCGTAAGCCAAAGTGGTGACGGAAGGGAGTTCCCTGAGTATGTTCTTGCAAATATATGTGACCCAGAGACAAAGTCGGGTAGCCAAGTACAACCTCCCTCTGACACTTCCCACCAAAACTTTGTTCGCTATGTCCACAACATCACCCATTTGCACGCCTTCACTGAAACAAAGAGCCAGATCCTTTCAGGAGGCTTTAACACACTTATATCTTTTAACTTTTCCCAAACGAAGTGCTGTCATATGATCATGTAGAGGGTCCCGCGTACCCGAGGAAGATGCCTGTGACCTAATACATCTACCCAATTTAAAAAACCCCTAGTTTCACTAGATATTGTAGGTTTCCATTTTTCATTAGCATTTTTTATACCCCTTTATATCTTTTCATTAACTTAGAGCTGCATTTTTTATACTCACCAATATTTAAACCCTTTACCCCCTATTATATGCTCAATATATTGTTTCATATTTTCCTCAATATATATCCCCTAATATGAACCCACATGGTATGGTATTGCTCTCTTAGTGGAGCCCCTGTGGTCTTAAGGAAGCTAGTTTAGTTTGCAGGTTTAATGGCTTGTGGATGAGGCTTGTTGATCTCCACTCTTGGATTTATGAGCAATGTAAGCCCTTAATATCCGATCATTTGAATATCTACCCTCTGGAAAGAGGTTTTTGTATTGTTTTATTTGACAATGTTAATGATAGAGCATTGATCTTTTATTCTAGTATGTGGTTTTGGGGCAGTGTTGGGATTTCTCTATAACCATGGCTCCCCTCCTTTGACCCACTAACGACTTCAATCTCTATTGCTCTAGTTTGGGTAAGGCTCCCTAACCTCCCTTTGTATTTGTGGAATATTCCTTCTTTGATAGTAATTGGTAATGCTCTAGGCAAATTCTATTCCCAATAAAATGACACAAAATTCTACTTGAAACCCACATATGCCCACATATGTGTGGAAATGGATTTTTCCAAAGGCTTCCTTGTTGAAACTAAGTTAATAGGTCCAAACTTTTTATGTTTGCAAAAATTAGACTATGAAATTTTTTTTCTTTCCACCGTAGAGCTTGTTATGATACTAGACACTCCCTCAAAAATTGTCCCAGCTCCAGGAAAACTAAATCAAAGAAAACCAATCGAAGACCAAGATGGTGTGAGGGCACCAATTCATATCATTATACAATTTCTAAGGAGGTTCCTCCTCGAGTTCTTGGGAACGAAGCCAATCTTCAAAAGGATAAAATTTTCTCAAAGCACAAGGTTAATACTCTTAAAGATCAAATAAATATAGTAATAAAGTGCATATGGGTAATAGTGTGGAGGTTTCTGACATCTCAGTGAAAGATGGTAACTCTTGTGCTACTTTAGAGAATTCTTCCTTAAAAAAATTCTTTTGGGGCTTAACATTCATTATTGGACATTTATTATTTTGCCTCAAAGTCCAATACGCTTGAGTGTGTTTCTCCAAAAAACAAATTTGAAAAATCTCCTCTTGGATATATCAGGTTGATGTGGAGGAGCCCTCACTGGGTCAAAAGAATGACCTTGTTAGTAGAGATCACTTGAAAATAATGACGACAAATTAGATTCATAAGAAAACTTGGGTTGGATCCAAGTGGGAAAAACAATGAAAACTTGCGTTGGCTTAGGCCGTGGACTGTTTCCCTCTTTGAGGGTTTTAACCACGTCAAAAATACTGGTGTATTGATCTGCGATCTGGTTGTGAGCGGTGTCCTTTGGTGTTCTGTCTGAGGAACTTACCCTGTAAATTCCTACAGACTTACTAAAATTGGGTTACTTACACTTTGACTACAACTACTCTTCTTTTAGTCAAATTCTTGTAAACAATTACTTTATTACTTAACCAAAACATCACATATACAATTGCAATCATCTTAGATCATCTAAATACATTAAAATAAAACACAATATTATGTTTGTGTCTCATTAGACTAATACCAAAAAGATGTATAATAATGAAAAATATTACAATCATAGTCCACTGGCCTAAATTAATGACAATCTATGACGAACCATACAACAAAGACCATTCCTAGCTAAAATAACAAATTTGTGTTGAAACCAAAATTTACAATAGAACTCCATTTTTTTTGTTGAAATCCAAATATTAATCCTTCCTAAACTCTAAAATTTTCGCTACAATAAACTCAAAAACTCTACCTCCCTAAACTCCAAAATTTGACTCACCTAAACCAAAAATTTCATAATAGTTCCAAATTGCTAGATAGTAAAATTTAGACATGTGGAAGAAGCCCCAAATTTGGTTCTATATAAACCTCAAATTTCCTATCAAATAAAATTCTGAACTTTCTCCTAAACACCAAATTTTGATTTTCACAACCGAACATCAAAATTTGGGCCATCACATCATAGGTATAATGAACACCAAAAGTTTAGGGAAAGCCTCTGAATGCCAAAATTTGGCTCGCACCCAATAGTCTATCGTGTATGTGGAGAGAAACATTCAATGAATAAGTCATTAAACACTTCATCTCACATATCCGCATATTCTATAGGGTAGAACATCAGTTGTGTCCTCTTTGTAACTCATCATGGAGCCTTGTTTGATTCACTCTTCGTAATCCAATATTCCTCACCATCTTAATATTTTTTTCTTTAAAGAACATAATTATAAACCGTCATACACTGAAGATTCCATATCTTTAGAAAAATGCAAAACAGTTTATCCAAAATAAACTCAAGGCCTAATGATCAGGAAAGATGCTGGCGATTCTAACCTATAATTGTGACGTATGAAATGCGTTAGTGATGTGTGATTCAAACGGATTTTTATCAAATTTCGGACAAAATTATCCAGTGGATAATATATTCTCAAAAAATTTCAAAATGTAAAAAGAGTTAAAATACAACCTTTCGGATGTCCCACTCCAATAATACTTAATTTTGGCAGGACGTAAGTCGCACCGAAAAAAATCAGACGTTGAGCCCACTGTTCACATTCTTCTCCTTACGTAGTACCCTGTACATCCAAGTCACAATTGATGATAAAGATGACGTGCGTGCTCCACTTTAAGACGCTGCTCGACTCCCTCGTCTTCAAGGTGAGTCTCTGTTACACTTCTGGAGGCTGAGATTCCATACTTTCCGTGGGTGACCCACCTGTTCTTCTTTCCGGTGGTGGCCTGCCGTATATAGGGGTGGGCACGAACAGATTGAGAAGCAGACTTTGCCACTGTGGTGTCTGATAACTTACAAAACTTCCCAGTGGTGTAGCTGTAGTTTGCGATAAGTTGGTTGTTCCTGAAAGTGATGTTGTCATCTTTTTTATGATGTTAGATTTCATTCGACATTCTTAGTATACTGGAGATTTGCGCGGTTTAACTTTTTAAATGATTATGTGAGGTTCTCATATGTTGGTTGGTTTTTATTATTAGATTTAAACACACCTTAGACACATAACAAGGTACGCATTTCTTTAGACACCTAACAAGGTATGCATTTTCATTTAGAATTTTGTCTTTGGGGTTTTTTTACATCATTTGGTTGGTTTACATCACCATCTATTTGCTTTATCATGTATAATATGGGTAGCTTTTGATTCTATCAATGTTAAAGACTAAGTTTTTGTGGAGCCTTTACAAATTGTTGCTTTGGATTGGTATGTTTACATCACCATCTATTTTCTTATCGTGTGCAATATGGGTAGTCATTGATTCTATCCATGTTAAAGCCTAAGTTTTTTCTGGAGCCTTTACAAATTGTTGCTTTGGATTTGGGGTTTAGGATGGCGTTGTGAGTTGGAGTTGATAATATGACCCCTTAGGGTTTGGAAAGCATGAAAGGGATTTGTGTCCTTGACAAGTAAGGGATCAAGCCCATAGTTGTATGGAGCTTAGCGTCGCTTTTTGTGAGGGATCAAGCCCATAGTTGTATGGAGCTTACCGTCGTCTTTTGTGGGTTTTATTTTTCTCTCTCCTCTTATAGTTTTATGATAACTTATTTTTTTATAGTTGAATTTTCTAATGAAAAGCCTTGGTTTTGATTGTTTTAAATTCCGTGTAATTATAGTATTAAGACTGGGTTTATCTTTATTGAGTAGAATATGCTTCAATGAGTTATGGTAATTCAAAACTTGTGTTACTCCATTCCTTTTGTAGATGTTGTGATAATGTTTATTTAAATTTGTAAAGAAAAATTATTCATGTGTACTTAATTTCCAAAGAATTTAACTACTCAACTTGGAGTATTATGGAATATCTACATTGTTATTATTTAATAATTTGATTTTAATTTTAATTTCATTTAAAATATTTTAGTTTAAATGTGTATAAATTTCAATGATATTGTTATATACTATCTTTATCTATATAGATTAAATGACTAGTAAATGTTAATAAGCATCAATCTATAACAAGTGTCGTAGGCAACTTAGTCCTTGTCACTAAAGTTAAAAATTATCTTATCCGGAAATTATATAAAAAAATTATAACTTACATTGGTCAATGTTAGCTAAACTTATAGTGGTTAATACCCAAATGGAATCCTATAGTCTTTGGGAGGAACTATTAAATTGAGATTTGAAGTGAATATATTGATTACATGCTCAAACACATGTAGATGCATAAATTTTGGTGGGTAGTAACCACTAGTAAGTCTACACATGTATAGTTTTACTCCTACATAAGTGTTGAAGAAAACAAAAATAATAGAGAGAAGTAACCCCTAGTAAATAATTATATTTGCATCTTATTCCTATCCAATTTTTTATACAATAACTTGTTTAAACTATGGTGGGAAGTAATTGATGTTAAATATATTATTTACTTATTTTAAGGATTAATAATAATGAACCACTACACAAATAGCTAAAAAAATTGCATGAATATTGCAACGGCCATATCCATCAATTATGGCATAAAATATATGGTCCACATGGAATTATCTTATGCAAAGGATGCAATAAGACCACCAAGATATGGTCCAATCAAAATGTTTGTAAATTTTTTTTTTAGTAATATTGAAAAATATATATTTATTTTTGAAGGTTAAACAATGCTAAAATAGTCGTGGTCAACAAGCAAATCAATGGGTTTACTAAAATTTTAAAAAACCATAAAAACTGATTAAATTATAACTCTATTTTAAATTATTATTATTATCATTAATTATGAAAATAATTAATATATAAGTTAAACATATATACATTAAAAAAAACTTGGAAGAAGATTCTTAATCATGGATATTTACCTCTACTTTGCGAAGGAGATTCCTAATATGTAAATAGACTTTGTTCCAACACTATGGGTTATCAATACTAAATTCCAAAAAAACTATAACTCACTTCATACGACACTTGTTCAGATGTCATTGTTTTTAAATTAATCAATTTAATAAATATCAACCTTAGATTTGTCTATACTACCATGAAAATTCTAAAATATTCAATTGAGGTTAAATATATATTGTCCACTAGTCCGCTTTCGGTAGCTCAAGTGGCATGGTAGTGGCCATGGAAATGAAGTCTCACCGAACAAGAAGTCTTGGATTCAAATCTTGTGCTACTCTCCCCCCATAGCACGGTGAATAATGGACATGTAAAACACGAAAAGAAGAGTCCTACCAAGTTTACAATATATATATATATATATATATATATATATATATATACATACACACCATCCACTTAATAATTATTGATAATTATTCCTATAGGCATGTCTATTTTGGAGTAGGGATTTCACAATATTAATTTAATTATCAATAATTATTAGGTAGATGGTATGGATTTAGCTTCCATAGAATATTCCAGAATATTCTTAGTAGTATACACAATTCAAAAGTTGAGATTTATTTCCAAAGTAGTTATGCATTTTTTGTCCTTTTAATCAAATTCATTAATTACGCCGTAAGGCATTTCCCTCTAAAATCAACTCCCCCAATTGCCACCGTGTACTTGTTTGAGCCATCCGATCAGATGTTAGACGATTGAAACGTTCCAGAGCGTTGGATGTAGTTTAGGTTAGTTTCTTATATTCTTTCCGCATAGTTTTTCTCGCTACTTCAAATCGCCGCACAGTTTTTCTCGCTTCCTCAAATCTCCCTGAGCATGCAGCGTCTCTGGGCATCCGATTCGAGGAGCTTGGAGCTTGATGAGCTTTTATCTCAAGTGAGGGTTTTGCAGGCAAAGTTTTCAATGGATCTTTCGGGCTTCAGATTTCCTCCATTGGAAGAGAAATCCTGCATCGATCAGAAGAAATTTCCCGCGTTTTATGAAGGAAAATCCCCTTACAGACAGAGGACAAACGAAGATGCCAGATTCAGATCCTCCACTGTCAAGGTCATTACTTTACTTTGATAATCATTTTATCCAGATCTTCTGTAGACCGTCAAATATTCTGATTATTGCAAGTTTTTCAGGAATTTTTGTTTATGCTGGTCACATAAATCAGAGTTGTAGTTGTTATCTAACCTGAGAAGGTGGTTCAGATTCCAGAGCCCTAATCAGTTTTCCTGTATTTGAAATGCAACGCAGGACGTTGGGACCCGGAGCTGGCTCAACCTGCTTGGTAGGGCGACGTGTCTACAGTGGCAGTGTTTCCTTACAAGTAAGAACTTGCCCTGGTTTGAGGGGAAACTTAAAGCGTGGCTCCAATGCGATCCAACGGTGGAGCTTTTGCCAGAGTTTCCTCATCTCCAACTGTGGAGAGAATGACTTCATTTGTTTTGCATTCCACCCGCGAAGGTTGCTCTGATGCGGCCATTTTCCGCAGTGCTGTTTCGGTGGTCGGTAACTATGTTTGATGGTCTGGCGGTGGATCAGAAATGTTTACAGGTAAAAAGCTTTGGTCTTATCTTTCAGCTGGTTCTCCGCTCTTATTTCCTTGTTCTTCGTGACTGTAGGCGTTCAAGCCCTATCAGATACCCTAATCAGTTTTCTTGTATTTGAAATGCAACGCAGGACATTGGGACCCGGAGTTGGCTCAACCTACTTGGTAGGGCGACGTGTCTACAGTGGCGGAGTTTCCTTACGGGTAAGAACTTGCCCTGGTTTGAGGGGAAACTTAAAGTGTGGCTCCAATGCAACCCAACGGTGGAGCTTTTGCCAGAGTTTCCTCATCTCCAACTATGGAGAGAATGACTTCATTTGTTTTGCATTCCACCCGCGAAGGTTGCTCTGATGCGTCCATTTTCCGCAGTGTTGTTTCAGTGGTCGGTAACTCTGTTTGGGTCTTGTTTGATGGTCTGGCGGTGGATCAGAAATGTTTACAGGTAAAAAGATTTGGTTTTATCTTTCAGCTGGTTCTCTGCTCTTATTTCTTCGTGACTGTAGGTGTTCAAGCCCTATCAGATACCCTAATCAGTTTTCCTGTATTTGAAATGCATCGCAGGATGTTGGGACCCGGAGCTGGCTCAACCTGCTTGGTAGCGCGACGTGTCTACAGTGGCGGAGTTTCCAGTTATGGGTAAGAACTTGCCCTGGTTGGAGGGGAAACTTAAAGCATGTCTATGGCTCTATGCATCTATGGGATGCCTGTTTCGTAGCCAAAAAGCTCAATTTAGAAGAGGGTTAGAGCTTTTAATGGGTTTTTTCCCAAATGTAAATAAATTTTGCTATGACGATGTGATTATCATTTCAGATATTACCCAGAGCTTATTCTGCTCTGAGATTATGTAGTTTCATGTTATTCTCTTTGGTGACGATGAGGGTTTATAGAGCTGTGCCGGTTAATTATTCTGCGGTTTGATATGGCTACCATGGCCAACAGTCGACGGCACCATTTGCTTAAATTTGTTTTTGAATCTTTGCTAAATATGTATACCCAGTTCGAGGTTTGCGTCTTCGATTATATCTTCAGAAAATAATGTGATGTATACTCAATTCCTTGCTTACTCATGTTTTCGCCGTATGTTATATCGTTTACAAATTTTCCAGAAGTTGTTTGCATTATAAAGAGTTATAAGTCTTCGATTTGGATATGTGGTCTCGGCCAACCTGATCTCCGTTTAATAATTGCAGCTTGTTTACCAGTTACATACGTTTAACATTACCTAATGTATGTTCTTTTCCTTTGTAATTGCGGGGTCTGCTACCCAGTGTCATTATAGCCTGGCCTCCTCAATTTCCAAGTTTCTTTCGGGAGCTTATGATCCACTCCCAACCTCCAGGGTTCCACCGCCAGGAGGGTTTTCTTCTTTTACATGGTTGGTTATGGCTGCAGGGTTCTGCTGTTGAGCCCTCTGCCCGCAGGGACTACTGGCTTCGAAAATAGCTCGAACCCTTACCCTAGGTCCGAGCCACCCCTTTCTTGATTGCCTTGTTATCTACTCCAAATCAGATTATTTCTTATGCTTGGTTTCTGTATCCATGAGTTCAGCAGAACCTTATTACTTGTTTAAAGAAAATGATTCCAAGGAACTGTCTGGCATTCCGGCTCTTGTGCATGCCTCATTGTTTCAGAAAAGTTCACAGGTCAGTTAGACCTGGTAACGTGTTTGCCCCACGATAGTCTAACTATCCTTTCTGCGTATACCAAGACTGTAACGGTCCCCGTTCCTTCCTTTCTAGTTCCAAGATTCAATGCCAAGAGACTTTTACTGATTTCCGTTCCTTCCTTTCTAGTTCCAAGATTCAATGCGTAGAGACTTCTACTGATTTTTAACTAATTTGTTGGGCTCTCCCCCATATTTGAGTTTGTCTGCGCATTGCATAGTTCTTTGTTGTTTGATTTATCAGTACTCCCTCTGGTGACTGTCCGCTCTTCGTTGTTTTCCAAGGTTTTCTAATTCCTTCATTTCTCTGTTTTCTTGGAGCTAGTTATCCTATAAGGGTTATTTGGGCCTTGAGCTTCACAGGTTCAAACCAAAATTAATGTAAATATGTAATATTATTATAGACTGCCAAAATCAAAGTGCAGTGCTTGTATTTATCAAATTGGTTGTGTTGCTATCAATGCAATCATAGCATTAAGCATGGATTTATGGTTTCTAATATGGATTGTAACTCTTTTTATTGGATATCATTCAGTGCTATCATTTTCTGATATTGATATTTTTGAAGTTGCAGGTAGAAGCACATAGTTTGTAGGCTAAGGCTTCAGTAAACAAGAAAAATAATTTTAATTAGGTTGTCCGACAGTGGTTATTACAGGGGATTTTCAATTCCCATAGTATTAGCCCTCGCTGTTTTTTTTAATAAATAATCTTTTGTTGTAAAGCATCATCTGGCAATCTCTAAATATACATGTCTTCAAGTAGGCTTTAAGGCTTTGACTGCTTTGACATATCCCTGGATGGACTATTCAGCCCATCCATATACATGGAAACTACTTGCAGAGGAGAAATAATCTCTACAAGTGGGGTGCCTTGGCGGAACTCTTTCATGCGGCCTCTCTGATTCTTATTTTGAGGGTTAAGAAGCAGTGATCTAGGGTGTAAGCATCAAAGTTGTGATAAAAAGCAGTCACAAATTCAGCCCTAGTAGTCACCCTTTCATTCCATTTGTGTTTCTTCAAATGCAGATCCTTCCAGGTGTGGGGTGGAAAATTGGATTTTCTGATAATCCTTCGTATGATTAAATGAAAGAAACTTGACAATTTTCCTGTTGAAGCCCCTTGATTTAGTCTCTCTCCTCCGGTTCTCACGCGTAAGTTCTATGAGATTTTGCCATTGCAGGTAGTGCCTGTTTTTCCCGTGTTTGTGTTGAAATTGAGGCGCATATTTGGGTGTTGCATATCTGAAGATTACTGGGCTTCTAGTGCCCCCCAGCACACGAGAGTTAGCATTGCTAAACTACTCTCGAAAAGTTTCTAAATGTTACTCAAATTAAAGGAAATTTCAGGGGAATGCCCTTTTCTCTTAGTTATTTTCTCATCTGTTGTAGGTGAAGCTCTGGTCCTTGTGATGCTCTGTGTTTCCCTCGCTGGAAGGAAAGAATCGTTCAGGTAAGGGTGGGTGCGGGGTTAACACCGTTTCTTGAATTCATGGAAGATACTCTGATTCCTCGTAGCCTCCATTAATCCCAACATATTTACAGTCGAAAATGGTATCGATTATAGGAGGAGTGCTTGGATTGCCCTACACTTTCATGAAGACTGGATGGCTCTCAGGCCTTATTATATTGGCGCTGGTGGCATGCATTGCCTATTATGGCATGATACTGTTGGTGTGGTCTAAGAGGGCCCTCAAAAGGCAAGGATTTCAGAAAATAGATAGCTAGGAGATCTGGGCTTTGCTGTTTATGGAAGTACAGGGAAAGCCATGGTGGATTTTATGGTGGTCCTTTGTATGGCAGGAGTTTGTGTGGGTTATCTCATATTCATATGGAATACTCTGTCTTACATGTTTGCAGGATCCAAACCACAACCCAATCCCAAATCCCAAGAATCCTCGTTGAATCCTCATGGAGTCTATTTGTCTACCTCGTTTGATGTTACCAGGAAGGTAGGCTTCATATGGGCCATTTTTCCACTGGGCTCATCATGAGTGGGATTCGAACCCTTACCCATCTGGCCCCTTTTAGTATTTTTGCAGATATCGTTGACATTTCTGCAATGCTAACTGTTGTGGTGCAAGATGTGTTGTCCATATTGAGTACTGTGGGTCCAGATTTTCAGGCTTTCACTGGTTTCTGTGCTATTCCTTATGGAGTGGGTGGAGCAATCTATGCATTTGAAGGGTAAGCGTGATTTTGCCCCTGGAATTAGCTATGGAGAAAAAACATAGATTTGGTGGAGTTTTGGCCGTTGGATTTCTCTTCATTGCTCTCATTTATGGGGGTTTCGGAGCATTCGGGTATATTGCTTTTGGAAGTGCAACCAGAGATATGGTGACTCTGAACTTGGGGAAAAGCTGGATCAAAGATTTTGTTCAGATTTCCCTATGTCTGAACCTTTTCTTCACATTTCCACTGATGATGAATCCTGTTTATGAAGTCCTAGAAGGGAGGTTTAGCAGAGGGGAGTTTTCCTTCATGATCAGATCTCTTGCAATTTTCTCAATAACAATAGTGTCAATTCTGGTCCCTTCATTTGCAGATTTTTTTATCTCTGATTGGGAGCAGTGTTGGTTGTATTTTAGGGTTTCTATTTCCTGCTCTGTTTCATTTGCATGCTTGTTGGCATGAATTATCTCTGCTATCGATCCTTGCTGATGTCTTACTCATCGTATTCGACATTGTCTTCACCATTGGTGGGTCAGTTTTGTCTATTACTCAAATCTGTAGCAAATAAACATTCTTGTAAGTGGCCAGGGCGGAGGTTCTAAGCCATGTCAAGAAAATGAAAACCCAATAAGCATGGAGTTATATTTGGGCCTTGAGCTTCACAGGTTCAAACCAAAATTAATGTAAAGATGTAATATTATTATCGACTGCCAAAATCAAAGTGCAGTGCTTGTATTTATCAAATTGCTTGTGTTGCTATCAATGCAATCACAGCATTAAGCATGGATTTATGGTTTCTAATATGGATTGTAACTCTTTTTATTGGATATCATTCAGTGCTATTATTTTTTGATACTGATATAATTTTTCGAAGTTGCAGGTGGAAGCACATAGTTTGTAGGCTAAGGCTTCAGTAAACAGGAAAAATAATTTTAATTAGGTTGTCTGACAATGGTTATTACAGGGGATTTTCAATTCCCATAGTATTAGCCCTCGCTGTTTTTTTATAATAAATAATCTTTTGTTGTAAAGCAGCTTCTGGCAATCTCTAAATATACATGTCTTCAAGTAGGCTTCAAGGGCTTTGACTGCTTTGGCATATCCCTAGATGGACTATTCAGCCCATCCATATACATGGAAACTACTTGCAGAGGAGAAATAATCTCTACAAGTGGGGTGCCTTGGCGGAACTCTTTCATGCGGCCTCTCTTATTCTTATTTTGAGGGTTAAGAAGCAATCATCTAGGGTGTAAGCATCAAAGTTGTGATAAAAAGCAGTCACAAATTTAGCCCTAGTAGTCACCCTTTCATTCCATCTGCATTTCTTCAAATGCAGATCCTTCGAGGTGTGGGGTGGAAAATTGGATTTCCTGGTAATCCTTCGTATGATTAAATGAAAGAAACTTTACAATTTTCCTATTGAAGCCCCTTGATTTAGTCTCTCTTTTGACCCTATCAAACTTGGGATTGGGAACACTTAAGATGCCACTAATTGATACGGTTTCTTTCTGTTTTAACTTGATTGTCATGATTCCCATGATTTTCCATTCTCCCATTAATGTTCCCTGCAAAGGGGATTGCCCCCTTCCCCGCGCCCTTTTGTAGTCTTGGGATTCAACCCCCTTTTTGTAGTCTTGGGGTCTTTGCTGACCCCCCTTTTGTAGTCTTGGGATCTTTGCTGACCTTCACCACTACTCTCGCTTGCCTGTATCCTTCTGTCAATTGCTATAATCATTATACACAGGGCTTCGTTCATTTGTTCCATGGTGTCCCTTGTCGTATTCAAGTGAGCCCTTGATAGTGTAATTTATGTCCTCCAATTATCCTCCCATGAGTAACTTAGAATGAAGTCATAGTTGGTATTCATCCCTGTTATGAACCTAAATCGAGATATGTTTTTATTTCAAAAACCATAAGAGACTCGCATTTTAAAACTATTACCTGGATACTATTATCTATAATCTGAAGCTAATAGGGTGCTAACAATAGTAAACAACAGAAAAAACATGAGAAATAAACTCAGCACCAACACCAACAATGCAGTAATAACAGTAGAAATTCCAGCAATATTCAGCAATACATTTGATAACTGATTCTAGAGGACTAATTGCATAATCAAGTCTGCAGTAGTTACTGGCAACAGCAACTGGATACTCAAAATACACAGCACACAAAACTGAAAGCTTCATGAGAACATAGGGATGCCAACTCAGGTCAACTCCAAGGGAAGTATGGTTGATGCTTCAATTTTTTTTTGTTGACATACCTGCAATAATATGGCTCTGAAAAGCCCTCTACACTAATGCCTAAGAACCCCTTTTATAGTTGATTATCCCACTTTAGCATCAGTAATCTTCATGTCAGATAACTAGGCTTTATAGAAAGCTTCATTAACTAACAGAAAATGTGTAACCATGTAACCTAAAATTTATCTCAACATGAAGTCTGTTAACTCACAGGAATTTATAAATGACTCCAAATTTTGAATGATCCACATAAATTTCTAGTGATTCTCATATAGCACCAATAACTATCATTAAAAGCAGATATCTTTAGACATCGTATCAACACATATGTAAAAGTTTTTGCAAGAATCAAAGGTCTTAATTAATTACACATTAAGTACTAGTTGAAATATCAAATTTAAATTAATTAAATTGTAAAATGATGTAGAATGATGATTGAATAATGTTACAAATTTAAGTTACAACTCAAATTTCCAAGGCCAAAACCCTCCAGAAGTGCCAAGCTGTGTTCATGACTGCACCGGATGAAAGACTCAGAATAACATCTGAAATTCTTAATAGTATGAAAATAATCAAACTACAAGTATGGGAAGAAAAACATCTGAAATTCTTAATAGTATGAAAATAATCAAACTACAAGCATGGGAAGAAAAATTTAAAGCGCTGATAGAAAATCTCTGTGCTGTGGAGTTCAAATGGTTGTCTTCAACACAGTTTAATAGAACATATGGTACCATAATCTCCTCGATGTCACCCATCATTATTGCATCTATATTTTTTGCCGGGTGTGCTATCATAGGGGATCCACCGTTAACTTCCACAACCATATTTACAGTGCTTGCAACATTCTGTGTGATACAAGATCCAGTGAGAATGCTACCTGAAGTTTTAGCTATATTAATTCAGGTTAAAGTCTCCTTAGATTGTTTGGAGAAGTTCTTACAATATGATGCATTGATACCAGATTCTGTTGTGAGGAAAGCACTTGCCAGATCCCAGTATACCATTGAAATTCATCAAGCCATACTCAGCTGGGATCAAGGAAATTTGCTCCACTATATACAATTCTTGGAGAAATCCCAAAAATTTCAGGAGATGTAAGTTGAACATTAACTACTCTTCTTGAGCAAAAGTAACCATTTCATAGTTCAACAAGATTGTAGATGCAGCTTTTTTTGCTTTCTATGTACATAAATTCTTCCATAAACTTTTTGATTGGACTACGTGCAGGTTGAAGTATATGGCAATGTTTCCTACGTGGCACAAACAGCTTGGATTCAGAGTGGTACTGTCAGAGATAACATACTCTATGGGAAACCAATAGACAAAATTCAATACAAGAAGGCGATAAAAGCTTGTGTATTAGACAAGGATATAGAGGGTTTTGCTCATGGAGATATGACGGAGATTGGGGAGAGAGATTGAATATGAGTGGAGGACAAAAACAGAGGATTCAGTTGCGTAGAGCAGTATATAACGATGCTGACATTTATCTATTGGATGATCACTTCAGTGCAGTCGATGCTCATATAGCTTCAACTCTATCAAATAAGGAGGAGACATTACATAACAGACTCCAAGACTTGCTAATATTACTTGTCGTAGTATGAAAAATCTGGATTACCTCTGTATCAGATATGTAAAGATCTTAGAATGAGATCCAGACATATTAATGTGAAAATTTCTCTAAAATATTAAATATAAAGGATTTGAGTTTTGGGTTACCAAAGCTATAGATTGAGAACTACATGGATTGCTTGATAGGATCGCTAGCTCGATTTGTATATCAGGATTGCTAGCTTTTTTGTGGTGGTAGTCTGAGATCAATTGGGAATTGCCACTCGTTTCATACTTCAAGAGGGAAACAAATTTCCCAATGATGGTGGTGATGAAGGAACCTAGTGAAAGCACAGAGAATAGCATAGTTGATTGAATAAAAAAATCAAATGTGTAAATACAAATAACACACCCTACAAAGTGATGTCTTCTTGAATATTGATCAATATGAATGATTTTCCTTTCACAGTTCTTGTGTTTTGATTTTTTATGAATAGGAATTGATTCATTCAACCAAAATTGGTATTGTTGATTTTGATGGTACTTCTGTTCTCCAGCGTGATGATTGGGTGTTGTGCCGAATTTACAAGAAAAATGGTCATTCTCAGAGAGTACAAGGGGTAGAACGAGATGAATCACCAAGTGCAGATGAAGTGATGGCTTCTTTGCTTGATATTGATCAGCAAAACAAACTGCAACTGCCCAAAATTGCCTCTTTCAGTTGGTTGTTGGAGAGTGACGATCTTTTCATAGATGGTTTTTTAAACGATGAAGCCATGGATGGCAATGGAAACAGTAGCAGACTACCTCAAGTCCAGTGCTCCAACCTCTCTCACAACAATTTCAGCAATAACAATGACAACAATAGCGATTACCGATATGAATTTGTCCCAAAACAAGAAGAATTAGCAGTGGAGAATGACAACAAATTCAATTCTCTCAAGAGGACCCTCTCCTTAGCATATGGGCATGATGAAACAAAACTTGCAAAGAGATTCAACAACATGCAGAACAACTACAGCTACAACATCAACAATAATGTTTCAGCATTGCTTAATTCAATGCAGCCCAATCAAACTCTCCAACAGCGGAACTTCCTAAGCGGATTGAATGATAGTGAACAGAATTTCAGACTTCCCTACATTCAGAACATGCATTGGACCACCTAAGCAAATAGAAAAAAAATTCAACCGCTGCAAAGCCACTAACATTTGACACACAGACAATATATATAGGATAGTGATTTGATCTTTATTAAGTTTAAATGTCATAAAAACAATGTATGAAACAACTAAATTCCCCCATTTCACAATTAGTATAACAGCACATGCATGAACACCATAACATTAGAAAATTAGCACGCCATGAATTGGGCAATGGAATGAAAACATCAAGGACAGTCTTCATCCCTCCTGATTAGATTGACATACTGGAACCCTCCTATCTGCTGGCTCCAATTCTTTAGGGCATTCAGAGTTCTGGATACTCTGCAGAAAAACAATTCAATGCCTATAAAAAAAATTGTAGTGTAGCATGAAAATCAGATTATGCTTGTTTAAACTAACATAATATGCAGCTTTCATCATAAAAATAAAAATGCTAGCACATGCTACTTCACAGAGCATTACCATTTAGAGTAACCATAATTTTCCAAAAGACATAACTGGCACAAATGCTGCTTGAATGAAAATAACGCTGAAGCACAATTCCCATTCTAAAATCTAATTTTTGCATCCTTGTAACAAAAGTGGCATCATATATAATGCTTCAAGATAGGTCTGCAATTAGCTAAGTAATTGGACTGTTGAGAGGCCATGATGGATGAAAGTTGTATATATTATTATTTTCCAAGGACCACGGAGCTAACTGAAATCCATTTTTATATGATTTGTGACATAGGCAGGGTTAGTCAATATTACCATACTAGCTGAAAATAGAGTTTCAGATAACAATGTGATATGGTTTAAGGTTTTCATATCACACCAGAGTTTGAATTGAACATTGAGGCTTATGATAAATACAACAAATTGTATCTTCGCACATTGTTTGATTTCTCCACTGGATTTGGTTTTGCAAAGATCATAAAAACAATGTATGAAACAACTAAATTCCCCAATTTCACAATTAGTATAACAGCACATGCATGAACACCATAACCTTAGAAAAACTAGCACGCCAATACAGAGCTCCTTCAACTGCATAATTTTATGATAAGTAACTGTGTCCTTACATTCGAGCTCCATATCTTCAACTACTAATATTGCTCTTCCACATGAGGTCCAAAGGAAATCTGCGTTCATTTGGTTCCAAAGTTGGAAGAGCTTCAAAATCATTGTCTAAAAGCTATATCTTCTGTTTTAATATTCTCATTCTCCTCTGTTTTGTTGGGCAGTGCCAATGGAGATATGAGCAAGAGATGTCTCTGTGTACGATGTTGCCATGGAATATAATAGGCATAGGAACAATGTGGGTTGGAGGACAATACAAAGCTCCTTCATGAGCCCAAGCATTTGTTTTCACCTCCTTATCAACCACCTGTAGCTTCTCTGCATCATAAGGAATATATCCTGGCAGTGATTCAGTTCATCACAATGTGACATGGTTTAAGGTCTTCATATTTCTAGGCAAATACATTAGAATGTTGTTTGAAAAGATTAACATACCTCTCCTTAAAATTTTGTATATCGATATGGATACCCAGTGGTTGTTCGCCTGAATTCATTTGTTTAACTTCACCTTCAACTAGGCAATCTTTAAGGTATGTAAACAAGTTCAATGGATATGTATGACTATTTTTATTCCATTTCATAGCCACTTTAACCCCCAAATAGGGTTTTCGGCATGTCTTCCTCAATTCAAACTCATTATAATCGACCCTTGCTTTCAAAAAATCCCATTCACATTTCAATATTCTTCCACACACTATGCCTTTCATTTGTTTTCTTAATACCATGCCATATTTCTAGGAATATATCCTGGCGGGGATTCAGTTCATAACAATGTGATATGGTTTAAGGTCTTCATATTTCTAGGGAAATACATTAGAATGTTCTTTGAAAGGATTAGTTCATCTGGAGGACAATACAGATCTCCTTCAACTGCATAATTTTATGATAAGTAATTGTGTCCTTACATTCGAGCTCCATATCTTCAACTACTAATATTGCTCTTCCACATGAGGTCCAAAGGAAATCTGCGTTCATTTGGTTCCAAAGTTGGAAGAGCTTCAAAATCATTGTCTAAAAGCTATATCTTTTGTTTTAATCTTCTCCTTCTCCTTTGTTTTGTTGGGCAGTACCAATGGAGATATGAGCGAGAGATGTCTCTGTGTACGATGTTGCCATGGAATATAATAGGCATAGGAACAGTGTGGGCTGGAGGACAATACAGAGCTCTTTCATGAGCCCAAGCATTTTTTTTCACCTCCTTATCAACCACCTGTAGCTTCTCTGCGTCATAAGGAATATATCCTGGCAGTGATTCAGTGCATCACAATGTGACATGGTTTAAGGTCTGCATATTTCTAGGCAAATACATTAGAATGTTGTTTGAAAAGATTAACATACCTCTCCTTAAAATTTTGTATATCGATATGGATACCCAGTTGTTGTTCGCGTGAATTCATTTGTTTAACTTCACCTTCAACTAGGCAATCTTTAAGGCATCTAAACAAGTTCAATGGATATGTATGACTACTTTCATTCCATTTCATAGCCACTTTAACCCTCGAATAGGGTTTTCGGCATGGCTTCCTCAATTCAAACTCATTATCATCGACCCTTGCTTTCAAAAAAAGCCCATTCACATTTCAATATTCTTCCACACACTATGCCTTACGGCGTTTCCTTTGCAACATTAGGTGCAAATGCTAGTTAAAGTAAATGTTATAAACTTATATGAACAAGTGTCAAATGAAATGAATTATGGTTTTTTTGACATATGCTATTGGTCTATAGTATTATAAGAAAGTCTACTTACATAGTAACAATCTCCATGATAAAGTGGTCATGAATATTCGTGATTAAGAATCGATTTAATTTATATGGTTTTTCTGTTAGGAAACCAGCTCACAAAAAGATAGAAAAGATAGATCAACGCCTTAGAATTCAGCCTCTTCGAGGGGGCAACCTCCTTTACATTACACAAATGAAAAATTCTTGGATGATACAAATGGCTAAACCTACCTTCTATATATAGGAGTCTAAGGGGTCACAATATAATCAAGCCAACATAACAATAATAACATAAGGGCACAAAAATAGCAATAGTGGGTTTCTATGGGACATACTAATAACAATATGGGGACATAGGTGCACAATAATAAAAATAAGGGATACAGTGACAATAGTAATGGGGGAATCACTAGTATTATAGGGGCCTAACATGCCCCTCTCCTTCCGAAAAGCATTGTCCTCAACGCTTGAGTAGTTCTGGATGCTTTTGTATAAAATTCTCATCCTCCCATGTGAAATCTTCAGCGGATAAGTTCTTCCACTTGATGAGATAGTCCGAAATTGATCGATTTCATAGCTGTTGAGTTCTTGTTTTTGTTACTGCCTCCGATTCTAATATGATTTTTCCTTCCTCATCAAGTTCTGAAAATATTGTTTGAACTAGGAGCTTGTCAACTATAAACTTCTTTAAACATGAAACATGGAAAACTAGGTGCACTCGGGAAGTTGCAGGAAGCTCCAATTTGTATGCCATAGTACCAATCTTTTGCAACACCTTGTATGGACCATAATACTTTGGTGATAATTTATTATCCTTCTTAGCTTGCTTGAGGGACACTTGTTTATATGGTTGTAGCCGTAGGAATACCCAGTCACCTACATCAAACATTCTTTCGCTACGATGTTGATCTGCCTGTTGTTTCATTCTATTATGCGCCAACATGAGTTTATTCTTTAAGAGTTGGAGAACTTGTTGTTGATGCTTGATGTGATGTTCCACTGCTTGAACCTTAGAATTTTCTCTTAAATATGATGTGATGGATGATGATATCCATAAAGTGCCATAAATGGGGTCATTTTTGCTGCAGTATGGAAGGAAGTGTTATACCACCATTCAGCAAGAGGCAACCATTTGACCCATTGTGTCTGTTTATCAAATACAAAGCAATGAAGATATCATTACAAACATTTGTTTACTATATCAATTTGCCCATCAAATTGAGGATGATAAGATGAGCTATGAGCTAACTGAGTACTGAGATAAGAAAATAATTATGTCCAAAAATTTCTAGTGAAAATGGGATCTCTATCGCTTACAATAATCTTTGGGTTTCCATGTAGCTTTTGAATTGTTTCCATAAATTCAGTAGAAACTATACTGGATTTAAATGGATGTGATAATGCACAAAAGTGTGCATACTTGGTAAGTCTGTCAAATACCACCATGATGACACTCTTTCTTTTGGACTTGGGTAAACCTGTGATAAAATCCATTGAAACCTCCTCCCAAAGTTGGCTTGGAATGGATAAAGGTTGTAATAGACCTGGGGTCTTAATTGTTTCAACTTTATTTTGTTGGAAAACAAAACATTCTGACACAAACTTTTGAATATCCGATTTAAGGCCATCCCAAAAAAATTCCTTCTTAACCCTGTGGTAAGTTTTTAAAAATCGTGAGTGCCCTCCTAAGGGAGAAGTGTGCAATTCCATAAGAATATTTTGTTTGATTTGGGAATTCTTACATAGGTATAAGCAATCTTTGTACCATAACGAATCATTTTTCCAGCCAAATGTATCAGATGTACTGGGATCTTGTTGTATCTTTCGAATGATTGCCCACACTTCTTCGTCATTCTTCCACTCCTCCCTTGCTTCGTTTATCCAATCTAGTTGGATAATATAAATGGCGCACAACAATGCTTCCACATCCTCATCCTTTCTTGAGATTGCATCTGCCACAACATTTTTCTTCCCTTTTTTGTAGATGATTTCAAAGTCATAACCCAACATCTTTGTGACCCATTTTTGTTGCTCTTTAGAGGATAATCTTTGTTCTAAAAAGTATTTAAGACTATCATGATCCGTTTTTACCTTGAAGTATCTTCCCATTAGGTAGGATCGTCATTTCTTAAGTGCATGTAGTATTTCCAACATTTCCTTCTGTTTGGTCAATTTAGTGTGTTTTAAATTGCTATTTAAAATGTCAATCCGGGATTCGTAAGCTGACGAAGTGAAGTGTACTATATGTACTAGATAACCATTTCCTTAATCTTTTGTCGTTTTTGAGTTTTTAGTTTATTTTTGGATTTATCTTTCCCTAATGTGTGATGGTGAAAATGAAAGTGAAGTATGGATGATAATGGTGATGGTGATTTCTACAGTGATTTTTCTCAAACTTAAAAGTGCTCAAAAAGAAAGCTTTAAAACAACTGTAATGAAATCAATTCTTAAGAAAAAAACAGTGAACTAATGACAATGGCCCAGTATCCTTGCTGCTGAATGAAATGAAAGTAAATTGAACTTAAAGCAACTCAAAGCAAAGCAACTAATTCACACTACTTTAACTCTTCTGATCCTTTACCCTTCAGCTCAATCTACCTTGTGGGAAGCAATCATGAACAAGTCAAGCAATATGATATCTAAATGGCAAGAAATTAAATTGCATAAAAGAAAATAGTCACACTACTTCAACTCTTCTGATCCTTTACCCTTCAGCTGAATTTACCTTGTGGGAAGCAATCATGAACAAGTCAAGCAATATGATATCTAAATGGCAAGAAATTAAATTGCATAAAAGAAACTAGTCACACTACTTCAACTCTCCTAATCCTTTACCCTTCAGCTCAATCTACCTTGTGGGAAGCAATCATGAATAAGTTTAAGCAATATGATAACTAAATCACACTACAATAAGTAATATTTTGATTTCTTACTAATAGAGTTACTTGACTATAGAAAGAAACCATAAATTGATGAGCAGTATGATATCTAAATAACAGAAAAAAACAAATAAGCAAATCACAACTTGAAAAAGACAGCGCTGGAATTAAACTTCAGAAAATGAAAGTTAGCAGGAAGGACAAGATGATCTCATATGTCAATAATTATCAAAAAGATGAAAATTTGCCCGGGCTGCCTAAGAAAACCTGCAAAAAAACATTGATCAGCTGACAGCTACAAGAAAGCAGAAGTGAAAGTATAAATAGCAGTGAATTAAGAAGCATCAAAACAGCGTGTTATGTACAAGCTAAAGATTATGAAAGCAGAACATAATAAAACCAAATGAAAACTTTACAAGGCTTCAGCGCGCAGGGGCCCTCTGCCACTTCAGCCAATCAACGAGTAGTCACACGAATGAACTTAGAAAAGTCTTCTCATGTATTAAAGCAACAACATATATAAAACAGTGAGGTGATAACAACAACAGTTCGGAAAATTACATATCCAAAAACTTTTTTCACAGCGTTCATCAATGCGTTATTTATAATGAGAAAGTGATGAACTAACTAACTGAATCCTACGCTATTAATTGTGTTGCCAAAGACACGTAGATCCCTTCAGCCGAGATCTAGCGTAACTGTCATCATGTCTATTAAATCTTCGGAGTGGTAGCTGTTGGATTCAGGTTACGGTGATGATCTCCAGGTGTGTTGGTGTCTTCGTGGGCTGAGGACTGTGCCACGTAAACGTTCACGTGCCCAAAACAGAGACGTGCCACCACTGAACTCCTTGGTTGGCTTTGCCTTTGACCCTCGTTGACCGTGACCTTCCATGGATGATTTGGCTGATTTGAAGGGACACGTTCCATGTATCCGTCACCTGTAGCTTACCCATGTAGCTCGTTTCTTCATAGGACACCTGTAGCACAGCTTTTAACAAAATAGCTGTGGAATCTTGTGCTCGTTGCGAAAACCTGTGCTGGCTGCGGAAACTGAGAAGTTTCTGCAGCTGCATGAACAAAAACTAAACCAAACAACAGTCATAAGCATAGTCAGAAAACCATGTAAAAAGCTCTTTTTAAACTACAATGCAATGATTTAATAGCTGGGTGGATGAAATAAGTGGAAAAAGAAGGCTGAGAGGGTGTATAGGAAGGTGCAGGTTTGAGGCTCAACATACCCCCACTGTGAAGGTGTTGCATGTCCTCATGCAACCAAAATTGAGTTATTTCCCTCTAATCCACATGTTCTGAGGCTTCTGCAAGGACATCTAGCCCTCTTTTCTTCTTCTTTGATGCTAACATCATCATCCTTGATTTCCTGACTAGACATTTGAACTTGAGGTTAATCAATGCTCTGCTTAACTTTTTGAACTTCTTCTTCAGTTTTCTGTTTTTCTTTTGCCACATTCCTAAATGAAGCATAGTGTTATCATGGACAATCTTATCTACCTTACTTTGCTCTTTGAGTGCTTCATTTTCCTGTTTGATATGCCTACTTAGGACTTCTAACTCAAATACTTCCTGTTTCAAAGACTGAACTTGTGCATCAAGTGGCAGAGAGGTACTTGGTCCTGTAGTTGATTATTCTAAGGATTCCAGGTAATTGTATGCCTCTTGCTGATTAGGATCTACCTCAGGTGTCTTTCTCGGTGTTGGAGATAATACTGATTCCCCCCCCCCCCCTCAGTATTATTTCCAACAATTGGTATCAGAGCAGGTCCTTCAGAACAGCTTGATCGCTTGAAGGTAGATCGTTCATCATGAGCAACTACGAGAGAGAAGCATCAATCAGGCCACCCGTCTTCGATGGAACAAACTTCAATTATTGGAAGGTAAGAGTTACTGCATATCTTCAATCTCTTGGTACAGAAGTTTGGAACATTGTAGAATCAGGCTATGCCTTTCCTTCAGTTACTCCTACAGATCCAGCTGAGAAAAAGCAGTATGAAACAAATGCAAAAGCAGTCAGCACTCTATTAGGAAGTATATCTCAAACAGAGTTCATGAAGGTCATGCACTTCAAATCAGCAAAAGAGATATGGGACAAAATGATCAACAAGTATACAACAGATACAGTCTACTACAGATATCAGATCAGTAATTACAGAAACAACCCAGAACACCTTATGAACAGAAATATACAGTTAACAGATCATCTTGAGACAGGGACGCATATTTTATTTCTGTGGCCTGCGACTGGACGCAGTATACCTTATGCTGTTCTGCGTGCAGACGCACTGTTCCTTTTGCTTGTCTGCGACCGACGCACACATCAACACTATCGCGCCGCGTCTTTCGCTTCAGAGACGCACCCAATACCACAGTCGCGCCGCGTCCTTCGCTACAGAGACGCACCTGATCCTTTACTGTACTGCGTCCCGGCGCACTTTCCCTTCACTGAATCTGCGTCCCTTTAGATATAGAAGATAAGAGGACTTCAGAACCAACCCAAACACTCAGATCCACAGATCTGATCATGCGCCATATAGATCGTAGTCCATTAGAAGATTTACCCTTAAAGATATGGACTAGATCACACCAAGAGATGATCAACCAAGATGATGCCTAATCCAAATGAACTCCTTTGCTTTATATAGGCAAGCTTCTCCCCAAAGCGTGGAACAATACCACGAGCCGACACCAGAGAAACACGCAACCGTCGGCTAGATACCACACAAGAAGCCCCCACGAGTTTTTCTCTACCTTGAAATGTGTGCACTGGGCGGACGCACCTTCTGAACGGCTGGCCGGCGTCCCTAGACGCGGGTTCTGAATGGAATACCTGCGGGGACGCGCTTGCTAAACAAAATTTCCTGCGTCCTTCTTGATTTACCACCTGAAGGCGTTTGCCATCAAGTACAACAGCTGAATCATAATGCCAACACTCGGACTAGGCTCAAAATCTGGTGGAGGAGGAACACTGCTCTCTCTTTCCGGCCGAAAAGGGCTTTCCTCACGTGGAGGATTTGATTCAGTGCTTGGCTGAGCTGGAGATTTCTCAAGTGTCTCTTCACCTAAATCAATAAAGTGAGACTGTTTTTCTTTGGTTTTATTCCCCTTCCCTTTTAGCCTAGTGCTCCTTCTTAAGTATGAACTAGTACTCTTCTCTTGTGCACTCTGTTTTCCTTTTTGCTTTTTCTTGGCTATGGCAGCAACTTGAAGATCTATTAATCTTTCTGACAGAGGTTGATAATCCTCTTCTATGGATTGCTCAGGGGATGGATAAACTTCTTGGATGGTTCTTTTGCCTTTTTCTTTTCTCTGTTTCTTACTTTTAGCTCTATCTTCTTCTTCTTTTTGGACTGTTTCTTGAATTTCTATTGTAGGGGAGTCTTGGACTGTAATGTTCTTTTGTTTTCTCCTACTTTTCTTTGGAATCTTTGGTGGACTGCTTCCAGAGGCCTCAGACGGCTCTTGGAAGTAGTTTCTTGTCAAAAATTGCTCCCAAGTATCCTTATTTTTCTTTAATTGGTCCTCAATAAGAATTTTTATGAGCCCATGATGGTAGAGATGAGGTTCAATATTGCCTACATGTTTTTGAACTGTAAAACTCATCCTTTTCAGACTTAATAGCAGAAAATGAGGCAAATTAAGAGTGTGACCATCTATGAAATTCATCATCAATCTAACATGATACATATACATAGAGCCAAAATGACCTTCACACGTGATAAATTTCTGGATGACTAACAGTAGACTAGACCATTCCTCTTTTAGTACATGAACAGGGATGCCTCTTGTAAATACGGTGGTATCCATACCTTGGTTTTGTATCATGGTTTTCCATATTTGATCGTCCACACTTCTATTTTTAAACCACCTTTCACCTTCTTGAGGTAGGCCCGTGGCAGCTGCTATAGTGGCCTCGGTCACTGTGAATTTCAAGTCTCCAATCTCCACTGTTTTTCCATTAAAAGACCTCGCAAAAGCTTTGGTCACCTCCTTGTTATGACCTTTAAACTTCTGGATGAATCGTAGCCATCTGACTTTCTTCAGCAATTCCTTAGTTTGAGGATAACCCTCCAAGTATTTCGATCCTTCCGGCTCAGCTCTCAGTAATTTTCCCATCCTCTGTTTTAGATTCCAACTGAGAGTTCTTCTGCATGTGAGGGTTAAGGGAAAAAAAATAGCTCTGTTACAAGGTTTACGAGAAACTGTAGTGACTGCAACGGGGTTTAGGATGACTGTAGTGACTGCGGTCAGGGTTTAGAACGAACTGTAGTGGCTGCAGTTAGAAATGGAGAACAGTGAATGGAAATACCCGAATTACAGGAGGAACAGTGGGTGAGCAGCAGTAAACGAGTTCATGAAATGAAATGCGGATGCATGCGAGGAGTATGGTATAAGTGGAGTGTAAGTGGAGTAATAAGCGAGTGGAGTAACGGCGGGACTCTTTCGAATCAGATGACTGCATATGAAATTTTACACGTCTCAACAGACGGCTGCGGAAATTACGGCTAAGAAGAGCCGTAACACAATAGGTCACGTCTCAAGAGTACGGGTAATAAATGGAAGTGCAGTCAGTCTTGAGTTTAAACTCGGGATAATCATGAGACCGTTAGGGCAATGAATGCGAGGTGTGTGGAGTGATATCGTGGAATAGGAGTGGTAGTGGAGCTATTGTATCAAATCATCGCTCATAGTAGAACTTGTTATGGTTTAATGACTATGCGTAATTATGACTTGAATTGTTATTTGATAAAGATTTTTTATCATACCTTTGTAACTTTGTCATTTCTTGCTCAAGGCTTCTAACCAATTGCTCTTCTTTGTTATCTTGGAGATGCCCCATGTCTTTAGCTCAATTACACCTGCATTTCATGATTATGGCACTAACAGTTGACTGTAAATTTTGAAAACAGAGTGATGTTGGCTGCGGAAACTGTTTCTGGCTGCGGAAATGGTCTCCAGCTGCGGAAACTGAGACAGCACCCCCTTAACTGCACAAAGATAGTTAGAGGAAAACCAACTGAATGAAAATAGTCCTGAAGGGGACTTTTATTGATGGAGTGAAATGGAATGAGTGGAGTGAAATGAAAGTGAGGTGGAGTGAAGTGAAATGGAAATGGGAATGAGATGGAGGTGAAGTGAAATGGTAAGTGAGATGAAGTGAAGATGGAAAGAGAAGGGGAGGAGATTTTTTTTTTGGAAAATATACAGTGTCAGGTGTCCCTGATTTTCACTCTACATTTTCTGTATAAGACCGCCAATCTATGATTGGTTTTTAGGCTTATACACAATTTTTTCCCTTTTTTTTTTTTTTTTTTTAACTGAAAGAAACAAAGGTTAGGCTGGTGGGGAAGGAGAAGGATTCTTCTCCACCAGCCTGATTGCAGAATTCTCTTGGAACATTTTGACAAACTCCTCTTTTAAAAGTGGCTTATGATAAATTTTCAATCGGTGGCCATTATTAGGCCCCTATACTACTAGCGTAACCCCCTATTGTTGTTAGTATAACCCACTTATTATATTGATGTACCCATGTAGTGCCCATATTGTTACTATTGTGCCACATAGAAGCCCACTATTGTTATTATTGTGCCCTTACATTATTATTGTTATGTCAGCTCTGATTATGTTATAACCCCTTAGACTCCTATATATAGAAAGGAGGTCTTTTCATTTGTATCATCCAAGAATTGTTCATTTATGTAATGTAAAGGAGGTTGCCCCCTCGAAGAGGATGAATTCTAAGGCGTTGATCTATCTTTTCTATCTTTTCTTGAGCTGGTTTCATAACATTTGGTATCAGAGCTTTGGATTCTAGGGTTTCGTTGATCCAAACAGGTCATCGTGGCATTTTCGCTATAACTTTTTTTCTGTGACGTTTCAAAAGTCGCAAAAAAACCCATTTGAGAAGAAATCACGCTGAACCTTGGGTCCAAATTTCAGAGCTTTTTGCGCGATATTTTCGGAGATATGATCTGAGGAAGTTGGTCTTTTTGCAGACTCCTGAATTACACTCAAAACAGGTGACCTGGGGAAAATCGTCATAACTTTCTTTCTGAGCATCAGATTGAAATTTCGTAAGAAGGTATAGAAAGAGGATGGACTGTAGTTTTATTTTATATATTTTTCAGAGTCAAAGGTTGAAACAGTGACACGTGGCACTTCATACAAGTTCGCTCTACTGAACTAGTCTATAATCAAGTCACTGTGGGAGATTTCGCATAACTCTTCCTTGGAGAATCCAATTTGGGTCAGACTTGTGGCATTGGAAAGAGGACATAGAGGGCTACTGCAGGTCACAAATTCAGAACTAGGTGATTCAAAAGTACAGAGTTACAGTCGTTTCAAGGTCGAGCTCCTAAAATCAAGAAAAAGAAAGATGAGGAAGTTTGATGGCAAGGATCCGGTAAATTGGATACTTCAAATGGAGCAATATTTTGATCTACATGGTGTACAACTGTTACAAAAGGTATGTATTGCATCTTCATATTTAGAACCAGATCAATTTTTATGGTATGAAGGGCTTTGTTCTCGTAAAAAACTTGTTACGTGGTCAATTTTCACGGAGGAAATGATAGCACATTATGAGGATACAAAGAGCAACACCTTCTTTAGAGCAACACCACAACAATTGGAAAGAGTAAAAGGGCTTTGTGACATAATGAAAAGAAAAATTATGGAAACCAGGAAGCATACCCCTCACAACTATAAAGATGGAAGTGTTGTTTCTCCCAGCCTTCCATAGCCTACAAGGGTTACACCACAACAATTGGAAGAAAAAAGAGAAAAAGGGCTTTGTTACAATTGTGATAGCAAATGCACTAAAGGTCATAGGTGTGCTGAGAAGAAATTATTTTACATAGAATATGAAGAGGAGGAAGAAAAAGATCAAGAAACATCAAAAGAAGAGGATATACGCCAGGACACCACCCCAGAGAAAGAAGAAATGAATCAGACCATATCTTGTAAAGCATTGGAAAGAATTACCACTCCTCAAACTCTCAAGATAGAAGGACATATCAAGAAGAAAAAGGTGCAAATAGTGAAAGATCACATCGAGAAAGAAGAAATGAATCCAACCATATCTTGTAATTCAATGGAAGAAATTACCACTCCTCAAAAGATAGAAGGACATATCAAGAAGAAAAAGGTTCAAACAGAGAAAGATCACATCGAGCATCAACAGCAAGTTCTCCAACTTTTAAAGGATAACGCCACTTCGGTGCAAAATCAAACGAAACAACAGGTAGATCAACATCGTAGTGAAAAATGTTTTGATGTAGGTGATTGGGTATTTTTACTGCTACATCTCAAACAAGCTATTTATGAGAAGGAAATGTTGGCAATACTACATGCACTTAAAAAATGGCAACCTTACCGAATGAGAATACTCTTCAAGGATGAGGATGTGGAAGCATTGTTTTTTGCTATTTATATTATCCAACCAAATTGGATAAACGAAGCAAGGGATGAATGGAAGAAGGACGAAGAAGTATGGCCACTTATTCAAAAGTTGCAAAAGATCCCAATTCAAGCAATATTGTCAGAAATTGAAGAGGAAGGAAAAATCATATTGGAACCTGGAGCAGTCACAGAAACAAGAACCCGACAGCTACGAAATCGATCAATTTCAGAGTATTTCATCAAGTGGAAGAACTTACCCGCTGAATATTCCACATGGGAGGACAAGAATTTTATACAGAAGCATCAAGAACTACTCAAGCGTTGAGGACAACGCTTTTTGAAGGAAAGGGGCATGTTAGGCCCCTATACTACTAGCGTAACCCCCTATTGTTGTTAGTATAACCCACTTATTATATCGATGTACCCATGTAGTGCCCATATTGTTACTATTGTGCCACATAGAAGCCCACTATTGTTATTATTGTGCCCTTACATTATTATTGTTATGTCAGCTCTGATTATGTTATAACCCCTTAGACTCCTATATATAGAAAGGAGGTCTTTTAATTTGTATCATCCAAGAATTGTTCATTTATGTAATGTAAAGGAGGTTGCCCCCTCGAAGAGGCTGAATTCTAAGGCGTTGATCTATCTTTTTTATCTTTTCTTGAGCTGGTTTCATAACAGCCATTCACAATAAGAGGAGTCTGAAATTCATCAATGGTCTTGATTCTTACCACTCCATTATTAAAGACTTTATCAATCTCATATGGCCCAAGCCAATGAGTCTGAAACTTCCCTTTGAAGTCTTTAAACTTGGAATCAAACAGTAAAGCCCAATCTCCCTCTTGAAACTTTCTCTCTTTGATGTATCTGTCATGCCACTTAGCTCTTTGATGTTGAACTAGATCAGTCCTTAAAATTGCATCTTGTCTGATCTCATCTAGCTCATTCAGCTGCTCCATTCTATGCTTTTGGGCTTCTGATAGATTCATCCCCAATTGAACTGCCATCTTGAAAGTCTTGACTTGAAACTCGATGGGGAGCAGGACTTCTTTCCCATAAACAGGTTCATAGGGAGAATGTCCTGTTGTGTTCCTCCATGTAGTTTTGTAGGACCATAAGGCTTCAGGAAGCCTTTCTGCCCAATCTCTTCTGTGTAGATGAACAGTTTTGGTGATGATACTCTCAAGAACTTTATTTGTAGATTCCACTTGGCCATTTGCTTGCGAATGGTAAGGAGTGGATTTTCTGTGCTTGATTTTGTATTCTTCCATCAGCTTCTCCATCAAATTAGATGTAAATTGACTTCCCTGATCTGTCACAATTTCTCTTGGGACACCAAAATGAGTAAAAATATCCTCAAAAAGAAATTGAACAACTGAATTTTCAGTGGCAGAAGGCAATGCCTTGGCTTCTACCCATTTAGTGACATAATCAGTGCAAACCAATATATACTTCTTTTGTTTAGATGGTGGATTAATTGGTCCAATGAAATCTAAAGCCCATTTTTCAAAGGGTTCGATGAGTACCTGTGGCTGTAATGGCATTTCATTTGAAAGAGTAGGTCTCCCAACTCTCTGGCAGCTGTCACACCTTCTGACATATTGTTTTGCATCTTTGAAGAGAGAAGGCCAATCATATCCTAAAGAAAGGATTTTATAGGCCGTCCTCTTGTCGGCAAAGTGTCCACCGCATGGTTCATCATGACATGCCTTGAGGATGTCAGGCATTTCATCTTCCCGAACACATCTTCTGATCACACAATCTAGCCCTGTTTTAAACAATTCATTAGAAATCCATGAATAACTTGAACTCTCCTGAATGATTTTTCTTTTCTCATTAGGAAATAAATGTGGAGGTAGTTTCCCTGTAACCAAATAGTTAGCAATATCTGCATACCAAGGAGTCTTAGTAGTTACGGCAAACAAATATTCATCTGGAAACTTATCCTCTACAGGAGAATCTTCGTTAGTTTTTTGGATTCTAGACAAGAAATCAGCTACTGTATTTTGTTTCCCTGGTCTATCCAACACAGTAATATTGAATTCTTGTAAAAGTAAAAGCCATCTTGTAACTCTGCCATTAGTAACAGGTTTGTTCATGAGATATCTAATTGCAGAATGATCAGTATGGACAAAAGTTTCATAGCCGGTTATATAATGTCTAAACTTGTTGATTGCATGAACAACAGCTAAGAACTCTTTCTTAGTCACAGTATAGTTTAACTCAGTGGGAGTCAAATTTTTACTGGTGTAGTAAATGGCATAAGGAACTAAATCCTTTTGACCCAACACAGCTCCTAGAGATGTATCTGAAGCATCTGTAGAAATATGGAAAGGAAGTTTCCAATTTGGCCCTCTCAAAATGGGTGCTTCAGATATTCTTGTTTTCAAAGTTTCAAATGCATATTGACAATCAGGATCCCATTTGAATTCACAGTCTTTTGTAAGTAATTTGAAGAGTGGAGATGCTATTTTGGTGAAGTTTTCAATAAATCTTCTATAATATCCAGTAAATCCAAGAAAACTTCTAACATCTTTTTGACAATTTGGAATAGGCAACTTGGAGATGACTTCAACTTTTGATCTATCAACTTTAATCCCATCCCCTGAAATATGATGTCCTAAAACAATCCCTTCAGTAAACATCATAAAGCATTTCTCATGACTTAATGAAAGGTTTGTTTCCTTACATCTTATAAGGACTTTTTCCAAATTCTCTAATGCCTCTTCAAATGTATTACCATAAACTGTAAAATCATCCATATAAACCTCTACACAATCATGGATTAGATCAGAAAAGATTCCTAGTACTGCCCTTTGAAATGTTGCGGGTGCATTACATAATCCAAAAGGAAGTACTCGGTAAGCAAAAGTTCGCCATGGACAGGTAAATGTGGTCTTGTCCTGATTTTCAGGTGCTACCTGAATCTGATTGTAACCACTAAAACCATCCAAAAATGAGAAATACTTGTTGCCTGCTAAAGTATCTAATACCTGATCAATAAAGGGTAAAGGAAAGTGATCCTTCAAGGTTGCTTTGTTCAATTCCCTGTAATCAATGCAAACCCTCCATTTACCATTCTTTTTAGGTACTATAACCAAAGGAGAAACCCATCGGCTATCTGAAATTGGATAAATGAAGTTCACATTAAGTAACTTTTGGAGCTCTTCTTTCACTATCTCCCTAAGGTTTGGATTCATCCTTCTCTGAGGTTGTCTGATTGGTCTACTGTTTTCCTCAATGTAGATGTGGTGAATGCAAGTTTTAGGGTCAATACCTTTCATATCGGTATACTCCCATGCAAATGCAGTAGAATGTTTTTGCAAGATTTTGGTTAGCTCTTCCTGTTGTGATCTTTCCAAGTTTTTGTTGATATTCAATGTTTTACCTGGAAAGATCTCAATGGCGGAACTACCAAACTCTTCCATAGAGAAAAGAGACATTTGTCTAGATGATAGATACTCAATGTCAGAATCTAACTGAAATTGTGTGTGGTCATATTCTGAAGATGTTTCAAAGTTTTCTAATGTGTTCAGAATTTGACTATCTTCACTAACTTCGGAAATGGTAAAGACAGGTTGTATAGTATCTTCATCATCAATCCACTCATTATCTCCTATTTCTGTAATTGCTTTTGCTGGAGGATACAGATTGAATTTCTTTGTCGAATTACCATCAGAAATATACATATCCCCAGACCTACAACTGATAAAAGCATCAGCTGTGGCTAGCCAAGGTCTTCCTAAGATGAGAGGATGTCCTCCTAAATTACTCTTGGGAGTTAAAATCATGAAATCTACTGGATATTCCCAAGAGTCTAAGGAGACTTAAATGTCTTCTAATACACCATCTGGTTTAATAATTGATCGATCTGCAAGTTGCAGTAAAGTAGGTGTAAAGAGAAGGTTAGGAAGTTTCAGCTGTTCCATAGTCTGTCTACTCATAATGTTGATAGCAGCCCCCAAATCAATCAAAGTATTTGGAATTTCTACCCCATTGATATGTGTTTTGACAATTGGACTACCGAGATCTACATACTTCTGCATAGTAATTTTTCCCATCATGATATCTGCAATTTTTCCTACCAGGTGGATTTTTCTTGTATCTCTTGGTTTCCTTCCTGGTCTTTTAAAACTCAACTCCTTTATTGTTTTTGCTAGAATAGGAATCTCCTTAATGGCTTGTAACAAGGGAATCTTGATACAGACATTCTTCAATTCATCTAGAAAATCATAGTCAGGCAACAAGATTTGTTTTTCCACCCCTTTGTCAATTTGTAATCTTTCAGAAAAAGGAGGTGTGGATGAAGATGCAGGTTGCTCAACTATAGGAGTTGTGGGGGTTAGTTCTTTTTCTTTTTCTTTCTGAGTGTTTGGGTTTTGAAGAGATGCTTCAGAACCCTTATTGACTTCAAGAGATTCTTCCTCAGAAATGCTTTGATTTTGAGCATCTATAGAAGGCTTATCTAAGACTCTACCTGATCTGAGTTGTACATCATTGAGAGGGACAATCATATAGGTAGGAAATTGTTGACCTTCCATCATGTAAGCATTTTGAGGGTTTTTATTATTGGGGTTTGGCAATGGCTGAGAAGGAAGTTGATTTGACTTCTGTTGGAATGGGAGCAAGAATTGAGAATTTGGATTCTGTTGAGAAGGTTGTTGTTGTTGTGGAAATGGTAATGATAGTTGTGGGTTTTGATTTGGAAGTTGTGGAGCTTGTTGATTTTGAAAAGATGGAGGATATTGATAAAATTGAGCAAATCTCCCATAAGGATTTTGCATACCTTGTACCCATGATTGAAAAGGATTTTGAGGTTGGGACCAAGGTTGTTGCCAAGGATTCCAATTTGGTGGGGGTTGAAAGTTCATAGAGTTGTTAAACCCTTGATTTTGTTGCCCCTACCAAGGTCTCCTTGCAACAAAACAGAGAGACTCAATTGTATTTGGATCTTCTTGAAAGACAGCTTTGAGCCCAGGAATTGAAGGACAATCCTTGGTCTCATGATTCTCTGAACAAATTACACATGTTTCTACAACTTTTGCATCCAAGGGACATTCCCTTAGAGCATGTTTCTTTCTACATTTTGAGCAAAAGATGGCCAAAGCTTCAGCTTCTGCTTTCTGCTTGTTGTGTATCTTAAGAGTGTCTAGTTGCTCACTAAGACTCCCTAAGATATTATTTTTGAACTCATCAAGCATGTTTCCAATCTCAGCCCTACTTACTGATCCAGTTGCATATTTGTTTGCTCTGATGAGAGAACGATCTCTAGGCCCTTTTTGAGTTTTAGATTTCCCCCTTGAGAGATGGACAAATAGCTCCGCTATATCATGAAGTGGAAGTTGAGATATGTCTCCTTTCCCCATCATGTTCAAAATATCTATCCATTCATCTCTAATGGCTTTTAATAGAAGGGCTTTCAAGGTCTCCTCATCTAAGTTACTCATTTTTGCTCTTTTCAGATTATATTGGAATCTTTTAAGTAAATCTTCCAAGTTTTCATCTTCTTTTTGTACCATTTTGAATACCTCATCCTTGTGATTGGTGGGCATACAATAGTCCAGGTACCTATCCAAAAATGTTTGTTTCATATCATTCCAAGTCCTAATGGATTGAGTGAGTAATCCTATGAACCATTTCAAAGCTGCTCCTTTCAATGTTGAAGGAAACAATTTGAGTTTTTGAGAGTCTTCCAGATAATCATAAGTTCGACACACGACCTCAAACTCAAATAGAAATGTTTCAGGATCCTCATTTCTTAACCCATGAAAGTTTGGGAGGACAGATGGTGAGATGTTTTTCATTGTGGCTCGAGAGTCCTCATCGACTATAGGAAATCCGAATGAATTATCTCCATCCCTATTTCCCCCAATGTTACCTCTACCTCCTCCTCCTCCTCTACCTCTACCTCTACCAAATCCATTTGCTCCTTCTTCTGTCATGGTAGTTTCCCTGGAGAATTCAAAGTCCTCTGGTTCCTCTACTAAGGGTGAACGAGGAGGAATTTCTCCCTCTTCTTCCTCAGGTGATTCTACTTCTTCAATTACAATTTGTCTCCCTGTAGAAGGAAGGAAAGGATCTCTTCCTAATTCAGATTCGATGGATGGTGTGGGAGAGTCAACTACTGCCTCTTGAATTCCAGGAATCCTACGGCTAGGAGTGTAGGTTGGAGATGATGGAGGTGTCTCTTGTCTATTCCTTGAAGTAGATGGAGTTGTAAAAATCGAACTCTTGGCTCTAGCTAAAAACCTTCCCCTAGAATCTCTTGCTCTATGCATGTCATTTTTTTATTTTTCTTCAAGTTGGGCTAATAATTCTCTTTCTGATCTTCCAGGTCACTTTAGGTGCAAGAAGAGAGCATACTCAAGAACTATTAAACCAATAACTTTCTCTTTTTTGATCCTACAGATCACACCAAGTGCAAGAGTAGAGCATACTTTGATAGGTTATCAATTTTCCTTCCTTGAAATTTTCTTGTTTTTTTTTTTAAGAAATTGGCTACCTAGTTTCACTTCCCCAGCAACGGCGCCAAAATGTTTGGTCAATTTAGTGTGTTCTAAATTGCTATTTAAAATGTCAATCCGGGATTCATAAGCTGACGAAGTGAAATGTACTATATGTACTAGATAACCATTTCCTTAATCTTTTGTCGTTTTTGAGTTTTTAGTTTATTTTTGGATTTATATTTCCCTAATGTGTGATGGTGAAAATGAAAGTGAAGTATGGATGATAATGGTGATGGTGATTTCTACAGTGATTTTTCTCAAACTTAAAAGTGCTCAAAAAGAAAGCTTTAAAACAACTGTAATGAAATCAATTCTTAAGAAAAAAACAATGAACTAATGACAATGGCCCAGTATCCTTGCTGCTGAATGAAAAGAAAGTAAAAATTGAACTTAAAGAAACTCAAAGCAAAGAAACTAATTCACACTACTTTAACTCTTCTGATCCTTTACCCTTCAGCTCAATCTACCTTGTGGGAAGCAATCATGAACAAGTCAAGCAATATGATATCTAAATGGCAAGAAATTAAATTGCATAAAAGAAACTAGTCACACTACTTCAACTCTTCTGATCCTTTACCCTTCAGCTCAATCTACCTTGTGGGAAGCAATCATGAACAAGTCAAGCAATATGATATCTAAATGGCAAGAAATTAAATTGCATAAAAGAAACTAGTCACACTACTTCAACTCTCCTGATCCTTTACCCTTCAGCTCAATCTACCTTGTGGGAAGCAATCATGAATAAGTTTAAGCAATATGATAACTAAATCACACTACAATAAGTAATATTTTGATTTCTTACTAATAGAGTCACTTGACTATAGAAAGAAACCATAAATTGATGAGCAGTATGATATCTAAATAACAGAAAAAAAACAAATAAGCAAATCACAACTTGAAAAAGACAGTGTTGGAATTAAACTTCAGAAAATGAAAGTTAGCAGGAAGGACAAGATGATCTCATATGTCAATAGTTATCAAAAAGATGAAAATTTGCCCGGGCTGCCTAAGAAAACCTGCAGAAAAACATTGATCAGTTGACAGCTACAAGAAAGCAGAAGTGAAAGTATAAATAGCAATGAATTAAGAAGCATCAAAACAGCGTGTTATGTACAAGCTAAAGATTATGAAAGCAGAACATAATAAAACCAAATGAAAACTTTACAAGGCTTCAGCGCACAGGGGCCCTCTGCCACTTCAGCCAGTCAACGAGTAGTCACACGAATGAACTCAGAAAAGTCTTCTCATGTATTAAAGCAGCAACATATATAAAACAGTGAGGTGATAACAACAACAGTTCGGAAAATTACATATCCAAAAACTTTTTTCACAGCATTCATCAACGCGTTATTTATAATGAGAAAGTGTTGAACTAACTAACTGAATCCTACGCTATTAACTGTGTTTCCAAAGACACGTAGATCCCTTCAGCCGAGATCTAGTGTAACTGTCATCATGTCTATTAAATCTTCGGAGTGGTAGCTGTTGGATTCAGGTTACGGTGATGATCTCCAAGTGTGTTGGTGTCTTCGTGGGCTGAGGACTATGCCACGTAAACGTTCACGTTCCCAAAACAGAGACGTGCCACCACTGAACTCCTTGGTTGGCTTTGCCTTTGACCCTCGTTGACCGTGACCTTCCATGGATGATTTGGCTGATTTGAAGGGACACGTTCCATGTATCCGTCACCTGTAGCTTGCCCATGTAGCTCGTTTCTTCATAGGACACCTGTAGCACAGCTTTTAACAAAATAGTTGCGGAATCCTGTGCTGGCTGCGAAAACCTGTGCTGGCTGTGAAAACTGAGAAGTTTCCGCAGCTGCATGAAAAAAAACTAAACCAAACAACAGTCATAAGCATAGTCAGAAAACCATGTAAAAAGCTCTTTTTAAACTACAATGCAATGATTTAATAGCTGGGTGGATGAAATAAGTGGAAAAAGAAGGCTGAGAGGGTGTATAGGAAGGTGCAGGTTTGAGGCTCAACACCTTATCATAAATAGCTTTGTGTAAATACATTCCCCTGATTGGATGAATTTCGAAAGTAATGAGTCTTTCATCTTGCATTATAATAACACCAATTCCATTTCCTGAAGAATCACATTACACAATAAAGGTTTTTGTGAAGTACAACATAGCTAAGGTCGGTGCTTGGCACATTGCCTCTTTAAGGTGTTCGAAGGCATTTGTTGCTTCTGAAGACCACGAAAATGCATCTTTTTTCAATCATGTTGTTAGAGGTGCTTTTATTCTCCCATAATTCTTAACAAACTTGCGATAATACCATGTCAACCCGAGAAATCATCGCCGATGCTTTATGGATGTGGGGATTTTCCATTCCTTAATGGCTTTAATTTTGCTAGGGTCTACCTTAACACCTTCATGAGATACAATATGACCCAGATATTCCACCTCTTGTACTCCAAAGAAACTTTTGGAGCTTTTTGCATATAATTGTTTCTCCTCCAATAGTTTGAGCACCCTGTCAAAATGTTCAACATGATCCTTCCAAGACTTGCTGTAGATTAGTATATCATCAAAAAATACTAACACAAATTTTCTAAGGAAGTGTTTGAAAATGGAATTCATCAAACCTTGAAATGTAGAAGGTGCATTGGTAAGGCCAAAAGGCATGACCAAAAATTCATAATGATCCTCATGAGTTCTAAATGCTGTTTTCAGAATGTCTTCAGCCTTCATTCTGATTTTATGATATCCTGATATTCTGATTTTATGATATTTTCCCCGTGAGGTTATGTGAATGGAATCACCCCATTCACCTTTGTCCCTATCTGGACGAAGCCAAAAAGGTGTTGAATAACCATCCTGCTTCACCGCAGCGACTTCCATATGGTTACAGGAGACTCTCCATTTCATCATGTTGGGGGCATGTAAACCAATCTCAAGCATAGTTCTTCATTTCAAGCTTGTGTAAAAATGAAACTGAATCCAAGCATAGTTTTTCATTTCAAGCTTGTGTAAAAATGAAACCGAATCCAAGCATAGTTTTTCGTTTCAATCTTGTGTAAAAGTGAAACTAAATCCAAGCATAGTTCCCTATGGTTCAAGCTTGTGTAAAAATGAACCCATCTCCATTTTTAACCCTCGTGATTGCCATTCTATAAGCCTTTTTCGTTAGATCAGCCTTGGTTGTTTTCATCTCATTGCCACCATCCCTTTGGCCGATCATACGTTTTCACTTGGTTGTTTGACCATTTTTTGAGGAACAGTTGCAATGAGTGGTCTTATTAGCTAGTCTCTTCACCTAAATCAACATGTTTTGAGAAGTTCCAACATCACCAGAACCATTTGCTATCCTAGACACCACTCGTTCCTCAAAATGGAGTCCTCTTTAAGCTCTTTTCAGACTCTCAAAATATGAAAAGATTGCCAAGCACTTGTCCTTTTCAGCTCGTTAACGGATTGGAAATAACATCTATGTTGTATTATTTTATGCTTTTTCGGGCTTGAGAGATTAATTTATGAAAAATAACTTGTGGAGTTTTGTTTTTGTCCCTTTTCAAACTCTCTAAATATGAAAAGGACCGAGTTATCTTTGTCATTAAACTCGTTAAAACATCAAATAGCGACAAATTTGTCCATCCAGACGAGACCGAGTTTCACCTTCGCTAGACTCGTTAAAACATCAAATAGCGATGGATTCACCCAAAGGGTGGAATTATACAAAAAGAATATGTTATCCTCCTCAAGCTTGATAAAAATAAAGAGGTATTGGTCAGCAATGACTGGAAAAAATGGGAAAAAGGGGAAAACCATTTTATGGTAGCAGGTCGCTCTTGAACATGACACTTTCGCTCCATCACCATGACTATTTGGGTTGGGTTATTTGCTTGATGGTTATCATACCTATGGTCTATCACACCATCCATCACTTTTGGTTTTGGGTCATTGTTGCCAATTCATTCGGACTATTTGGGTTGGTTTATCTGCTTGATGGTTATCATACCTATGGTCTATCACACCATCCATTACTTTGGTTTTGGGTCAATGCTTCCAATTCATTCAGTGTTGCCGATATGGTCAATAGAAGTCATCCTTTACAGTACCATAAAACTTCATCTTCATGATCGCCATTCCTAAACTTTGTGTCGTCAGTCAACTTCCATCACCAAAATCACTACACTTGTTTCGTGTTGTTGATGTGGGATACATCAAGGCCCTCCTGCGACGAGTCATTTCTTATTGACATCAGCACATTATCCAAGAAGCTAACTTAGAAACACCCATTCAGTACCTTGAGGCTTGCATGCATCAATGGTAGGTTTCTCGCTTCCAGCGATAGGCATACATCAATGGCCTTCGACTGAAAGACTTTGTATGGTGTTCGACATCAAATCATCCATTCACACCATGCAAAATGTATTGCAGTACCTTGAGGATCATTATCATTATCAGTGATTTCTCTCGCATCTGTTAAGGGCTTACATCATTAGCTGGTAATCAAATGGTGTCTTCCCATGTTCGACTTCAGATCACATATTCACATGGTTAGACTCATACTTGAGCGAACGGTTTAATGAGATTGAAGACCCCGGATCTAGTTTCATCCATCCCGGCTGCGATTTCAGGAGTACTAAATCATATGTACAATGGCTTTACATTGATGTTCATTTCGATCATGGGTCTATATCTGTAGATGACTATTTATGTACATGTAATGAAAGTTTATAAGCTGAGCATGGGTATTCCTTCCCTCAGCAATTCAAGTAAAATCAAATATCATGATATATGTATTGTAATTGATGCGGTTCGCCTTCCACTTCGATACCTCCTTATCACATTGTAAAGCATTTCATTCGACATTGGTATTTGTCTGACTTCATCCTTTAAGGGGAAACTATTACAGATCCATTTGGGCACATAAATCCAAACATTCAATTCAGTGTTTTAGGGCTCATCAAACCCTAATTTTAGTTGCTTCATGCCCTAAACAAGTCACCCATTTGAATGCCTTCTTCCTAGACAGTTTCATGACTTGAAGACATCCATAAATAGCCTCTAGAGGGACCAGCGTAGGTAAGCCCTTATGAAGGTGTGCTGCAGAGCAGTTAAGTCCACTACCAGGGTACTCTGCAGAGCTCTTAGGCTTTCTTTCACCTGCGTTGGGCTAGAATGAGCAATATTCACATAGGATTTAGGGAATATTCTTATCTTTTGGAGTCATCTAGAATGTTCCCTCACTTATCAACTCTTATGAGCTCGAAAATGGATGAGGAATGAGTTAAGGTGCATCCTATCCTCTCATCCCTTCCTCCATGGAACTAATTCTAAGTATGGAAGGCCATTCAATTCCACCATTAATGACAAAACCTCCTTCATCTTCCTATAAATTGACCACTCATCTAAGTGATCGGGGGTTGGATTATGTTGAATTGCAAGGAGATAATGTTGCTATGAGATTTGGCTTTGAAGCAAGTATTGTAATGCTACAAGTTCGTCATGCTTTTGTTGTGATGTGGATGGGATCCAAGATGGAGGAATGGCTTTGAATCAAACACCAATGGTTGTAATTCCTTCTTCTATTTAATAAAGTGTTTGAACCTTTTTCCCATATTTTTTTATTGTTTCATAATGCTTATGTGTGTGAATTGTATCTGGTTCCTTTCACTTATATTCAATAGGTTGTATGCTTTGATCAGTTTTTGTCTTATGTTGTGTTTACAGGGTACTTCTCAAGCAGATTAAGTATGGGAAGGAGTGACGGAATCGATACAAGGGAGATGAGAGGAAAGCAGAACTACAGGTAGGTCTTCTATATTTTCATCTTATCTATTGCTTATAAGAAAAGTCTAAAACACTTTAAATTGTTGTTCTAGATACAACTACTTATCTAGGGAATTAGTATTTATCCGTAGATACTAAATTCTCCAAAACAAGGTGGTGGTTCTTCCACTTTCTCATACATTTCTCCTTCATCGGTCATTTTATAGGCCATTGAAGGTTGTCATGGTGATGGTGTTAGAACCTTGCTACCTTGTTATTTAACAATCATATGTTCTTAGCCCCTGGTTCCTCAAATTTATTTCTAGATCCTTGTTAAGATTCTCTCTGGGCATTCGCTACTCCTTGGGGTCTACTCCACAAATTTGGTATGGGACCTCAAATATTCCCTAGAGCTCATGATGGGTATTCCCTCTTCACGAAACACCTACTTTTTGAAGGTAAGCAATTGAATGATTCTTCCCCTCTTCCATTCTATACTATTGGTAAAGATGCCACTATTTTTATGTCCCTTCATTTACAAGGGGAGGTTATGGGAAAGTCTTCCTCCTCTAAAGATTTTTCTTATAATGATGTTGTGACTTACCCATTCTTATACCGCCCTAAATTGAACTCAATCCTAGGCGGCTCCTTGGCCCTTTCAGGTCAAAAAATATGACGAAGTTCCATTCGTATAATTCTCTCACTCTGACCTTGAAGAACTCCACGAGGTTTATCCAAAGTTAGCGCTAATATATCATTTCAATGGTTTATGTCTGTACTCAACCGATCTTTAAAAATGGATCCATTATTCATGGAACAAGAGTTAGGAGGTTATTTTCTGCTCCAAATTCTTTTTCATTGTGTTGTTTTCCTAAGTGGAAAACTATCATAAAGTTTCATCTAAAGGGCTCTCGTTCTAGGGAATTGCTACATTGTTCTTAACTCCTTGGTTTTGATATGTTGACCCTTCTACAACAGTCATTATCAAGATGCCAATATGTGATCCGGAGTTATGCAAGAATGCAACAAAATACAGATATACACGTAACCATAGAGATGCAGTAGAAATAAAACTTCATTTCATTAATATCAAAGAACTTAAATATGCTTACATATAGAAATGGAAATAAACTAGCTCGGGCAATGGTAGCTTATCTCTAAGAATAGATGTTGTGGCTACATGCCTCTGAACTATGTTACAATGAGGCTCAAGGGCCTTTTTATTATGGTACAACAAGGGGAAAATGTAAAAAACAAAAACACTAACCCTAGGAGATGGAACACCAAGATTTTGTGTGCCCCGTTGGGGTTATTTGGGCAACCAACTTCTTGGGGTCGTAACTTGGTCATACTCTCTCTGTTTGGTGCGTATGATACCTCATTGGAAATATCTCTCCAAGTAATACAGGATTTACCATAGGCTCCTACCTATAGCAAAGGTCCTACTGCGAACCTCAAAAAATGTTGTGTAGGGGGTCAAAACTATTCCAGAAGTTCATGACCTGAGAAACTACTAAAAATAGTAAATTATCCTATACACAAGGAAACAAATGAAACTAGTTGGAGGTCTAGGTGAAATAGGCAGGTGGCCACTAATATCCACCTGGATTAGTCCTCCCTCCTTAGGGATAAATTGTCCGCATTGCATGTAGAGCCTCCATGATGTGAGGAATTTTTTTTGAACTTGGTCCCTGGTGGACCACTTGTCATGGTGAAGGAGTTGGACCGCTTTGAAAACTTGATATACATGGATCCTCTGTTGGCGGGTGTTCCTGATATGCGTGTCCATGATTCGATCAATTGTGGTTTGTTTCATGCAGTATATATTTAACTCCATTGGTGTGAGTTGTTCTGCAATGTCATATGTGTCGAGCAATGGTGGAAAGTATGGCCTAAGGCGGTCCACATTGAATATTGGGTGAAGGCCAATGAATGGTGGAATGCTAAGCTCAAAGGAATTGTCCTGGATAGCCTTAGTGATGGTGTACAAACCATATCTGATCGGGTAAATCTTGCAGCGAGGCTCGACGAGGTGTTCCTTCTGCAGATGTAGCCAAAATTTTTCACCTACTTGGAACTTGTGTGGCACCCGATGTTGATCATGTCGCTTCTTATAATTAGCATTGGCTTTGTCCAATATGTCATCGACCTAATGGCGGATGTGCTAATTGAGTTCAATTAATCTATTAGCCATGTAAGCTTCAGACTGGACATGAGGTGAAGCTACCTGAGTAGCTTCAAATGGTATGGCCACATTAATGAGACATAGTGGTTGGAATCCTAATCCCACTTGAAAAGGGTTATGGTGAGTTGAGCTATGGAGAGCTCTGTTGTAGTTGTGCTAGACATAGGGGAGGCTTTTATCCCATGTGCATGGATGCTTTGAGTTGTACATGCACAGAATGTGTACGTTCATCTTGTTGATGACCTATGTTTGGCCATCAATTTTGGAGTGGAAAGTCGTGGATTTAGTGAGATTGGTATCCAACATCAACCAAAGACTTGACCAAAATGTACGTAGGTACCTATTGTCCCGATCTGAGATAATGGACTATGGGATTCCAAAGTGTGCCCACACTTGTTCAAAGAAGAGCTTAGCAATGGCTTCTGTTGTGATACTCTTCTTGCAGGCCGCCATAATGGCCATCTTAAAGAATTTGTCAACGACCATGAAAACATAGTCATTTCCATGTTTAGTAGAAGGAAGGCATGACATGTAATTCATGGAGATGGATTCCCAAGGTCTACTAGCAGTAGGCAAAGGAATATATAGGCCTTTCTTATTGATGGTTGGTTTGGCAATTGCTCAGGCAGTGCAGGATCTGTTGTACTTCCTAACATCCTGTCAAATGTTCGGCCAATAAAAATATTTCTACAGCACTACCACTATTTTCTCTACCCTGAAATGTCTAGCGACCCGATTGTAGTGCACCTCCCAAATAATATTGGCACACTCGCTTGAAGGAACATGGAGGTGTCCCAGGTGGAATAACAATGCATCGTAGAGGTGAAAATTTAGAACTTGCTTGCCTTCTAGGAGCATCTGGTATGTGTTACCGAATTCTGGATCGCTATTGTAAAGATGCGGCCACCTCATAGTCTTGTGCCCACAAGAGTCGAGCATAGTGGTCAGCACCATGACCGACAGTCTACTGAGGTAGTATGCAACATTGTTAGTGTTGATCTTCTTGTACATAATGTTCAGATGGAACTATTGCAGGTCTGCGAAACATTTATGATGGCGACTATTCTGCAACTCCCCTTGTGTCCGTGTGAACTATAGGCATCGATGGTCTGTGTGGATGACCATTTCCTTCCCCAGAATGTAACACTTCCATTGTCGGTGGGCCTGCATAAGGGAATACATCTCTTTGTCATAGGTGGGATACTTTTGAACTGTGTTTGAAAGTGTTTCACTGTGATATGCCACTGGATGCCCCTACTGAGTAAGGACTGCACCAATAGCATAGTCAAAGGAATTTGTCTCAATTTCAAATGGTTGTTGCAGGTCTGGTAAAGTGAGAACTAGTGCAGAGTAGAGGCAATTATTTAACTTGACAAATGCCTTCTATTGGGATTCAGACGAAAAGAACTTTTCTTTCGCTCCTCCCTTGGTGACTTGACTCAAAGGCCAAGTGATATGAGAGAACCCAAACATGAACTTGCAATAGAAGTTGGCAAGGCCTAGAAAGCTGTGAAGATCTATTGGAGTGGTTGGGGCTGGCCAATCCTGAATGACTTTTATCTTGGCTAGGTCCACATGCACACCTTGCATCAATCATGTACCCCAAATATTGAACCTGTGTCCTACCAAAAGTGCATTTCTCTAAATTGGAACACAGCTTGTGTTATCGTAGCATTTGGAGGACCTGTCGAATATGGTGGAGGTGCTCTTCCCAAATTTGGTTGAAGATTAGAATGTCATCCAAATAAACTACCACGAATGAGTTGGTGAAGGGTCCCAAGATGTCGTCCATCATCCTCACAAAGGTTTTGGGGGCATTCGTCAACCCGAAAGGCATGACCAGCCATTTGAAAAGGTCCTCCTTGGATTTGAAGGCATTTTTCCACACATTGAAGGGTCCGATTAGTACCTAGTGATAAAAAAACTTCAAGTTAATCTTTCTGAAATATTTGGCCCCCTTGAGCTAGTCTAAAAGGTCATCAATCCTTGGGATTTGATACTTATTCTGGACACTAATCTTGTTCAACGCCTGAGAGTTGATACCGAGTCTCCAGGTCCCATCCTTCTTCTGTACGAACACGATATGGCTCACATAGGGTGATGAACTTGGTCTCATGTTCCCTTTCTGCAACAGCTCCTGAATCTACCTCTTGATTGCATCACTCTCCGTAAAAGAGCATCGATAGATTGGTCCATTGGGTAGCGGCGCGCTCATGGTCAGATAGATGGAGTGCTTGACTTGATAGTGTAGAGGTACCCTTATGGGTGAGGTGAATATGTCTTTGTAATCCTCCACAACCTTGTCCATCTGTTGTTGTCGTACGGAGGGGCACTATCTAGAGGTTGTGGCCATAATATTCTTCTTTCCCTAAGGGCGAATCATAAGGAAAATAAATTTTCCGTTCTGGGAAATGATTCTACTACATTGCTACATGGTAATCAAAGGAATGGCAGTAGGTGGTGCTACATGGGATATCTTGTACAACTTATTACCCAAAGTAATAATAATAGTACGAGGCCTAGACTCATACACAACATGTCACTTGCACAAGTATGGTTGGCCTAATAATACATAACAAACTTTAAGAGGAGAAACATTACACAATACCTCATCTATGAAGGGCTTGACGCTTTAGGGAAAGTGAAATTGTTAGCTGATGTAGAGATCTCGGCCATGGTGAAGCCACCGAACGATGTACGACTTCCGGTGTGGTGTGGTCAGTAGGACCAACTGCTTCATGACCTCTACTAAATGAGGTTCTTTTGGCTCCTGTCGTCGACACTGTACTACAATGAGAATCCTTTACCTACATTTGTGAGTGGAACAGTCGCTCCCCCTTATTTGGGTCTTCGGGATCATCCTTTTGGATCTTAGTGGTGGAAACGGTGGAACTTGGCTACACATCAATAATATTCTTCCCTTTTTTATTCCCCTTATTAGTTTTTGACTCAAAGTCAGAACAACTATCTGATTCAGAAGCCTTAAGCTCGACCACCAGTGACTGCTTGGCTCGCCACTCACTTGTGTTGTGAGTGGGGCTCTTATGGAACTCACACCATTTCCCTTTGTCATTCTTTGTCTTCGTGGTGTTTTTCTTTGCTTGTGTATTCAGTAGGTTGTACTGGGTTGTCCCACCTTGGTTTTTTCCTTTGTTATATGGTTTGGGGGTGACTTTCCCTTGCCTAAGATTCACAAATCCAAAGTCTCACATCTTCTGTTTGAATTTCTACTTGATATTGAAAACATATTGATAGGGACGCCAAGGGAGGAGATGTCCAGTAACTCCATCTCATCCCAGATGTATTTTTGTAGACAACCGCGGTACTTGAGTACCAAATGCCACTTAGAATCCTTGATACCCACCTTCATGCGAAGGGTATGGAAAAAATTTGTGAGCTCTAACACATTTTGGTCCTTTTACTGTTGTAACATGGTCCACTTTATGTATTTATCTTCATAGATCCCAACAGGGTAATATTGTTCCTTGATTTTGTCTCGGAATGGATTCCAAGTGGGTGAAGCTGAAAATAGTGAGGATTCCCTCTCATCCTTTTGTTCACGATAGTTTTTCCACCAGTCCTTGACATGTGGGGAAACTTTGAGGAGTGCAAAAGTAATCTTTTCCAGATTGCAAAAATCTTGAACTGAAAATATCCTTCCAACAGATTTAACCACCTATCTACGACATCTGCATCTATCTTGCCTTCAAATATGGGAATTTCAAAATTAATCTGTACCTTAAAAGGAGTGGCGCCTCCAGAGTGGCTGCTGGATGAATATATGTCGCTTGTGGGTAGCCATCGAAGGATCTAGGCAAAGTTATCTCTTAACGCATTCCTTTGTCACTATAGGGATTCCTCGAGAAATATTTTGAAAGGATCTACTACCCCCTCATATTTCTTTTCTTCTACCATAAGAGATCATTGGGGTTTGTGAGGCTGGTCTTGGAAAGGTTCAACCAGTTCAAGCCCCAACTCCTTATACCGTGTCCTCATTGGGGACATGCAAATAAAAAAAGAGAAAGAGCATACCGCACTCCAGACTTATGCATGAACACAATAAAATACAGATATACACATAACCATAGAGATTCAACAGAAATAAAAATTCATTTCATTAACATCAAAGAATTGAATTATACTTACATTCAAAAATGTAAATAAACTAGCTCAGGCAATGGTATCTTATCTCTGAGAAGAGATGTGGCACCTACATGCCTCTGAAATGTGTTACAATGAGGCTCAAGGGCCTTTTTATTATTGAACAACAAGGGAAAAACCTAAAAAATTAAAACCCTAACCCGAGGAGATGGAACACCAAGAGTTTGTGGGCCTCGTTGGGCTTAATTAGGTAGAAAACTTCCTAGGTTCGTAACTTCGTCATATTATCTACGTTTGGCGCACATGATACCTTGTTGGAAAGATATATTCAAGTGCTACAAGATTAGAAACATTCCCTTTCCTACGACTATGGGTCTATTGCAGACCTCAAAAAAATTCTATTTAGTGGGTCAAAACAGCTCTAAAAGTTCGGGACGTGAAAAACTGCTAAAAATAATAAATGTTTCTATAAACAAGAAAGTTGATGAAACCGACTCGAGGTCTAGTGGAATAGATAGGTGGCCACCAAAATCAACCTCGATAAATATGTTTCTATCTTCCTATTCTTTTTTCTCACTTGTGGCACTACTCAATCTTTCATGGCATTGGAAATTGCCTGGGTTGTTTCATTGAAATTGATGTTTTTCATGGGTAGGTTGGCATTTATACATATGGAAAAATATATGTTGAAATCAATATCATTAAAGGGCCCAAATCATTTTAAAAATAGGTGATTTTCATTGGACCCATGCTCTGAAACTATGAGAATATTGCTTTCTGTTGTCGCTTTCACCATAAAATAGGTCATTTACAAAGCTCTTCCACTCTATTCAAATATCATTAGAAGTGGAACATTCGAAATTCCGGAACTAAAATTTGGAAGCCTTGTAACTCGCCCTCTATTGAGGGCAAATATTCCTTTATTTTGGAAAAGGATGACAAAGGATATTATGATGAAATGCATTCAATGGAGAAATGTCAAACTTCATCTCCTTAGGAGTCTCTTGAGGATCCTATTTTGAACCATGCTCCTTCAAGAAGCATAGAGATATAGAATAATAATGCTTCTTCAGACGCATTGAAGCAAGATCATGATTTTACTTCTTTGGACTCTAACAAGGATTCTCCTTTAACACACAATGATAATTTTTAAATCACATTGATAAAACCACCTTCAAAGGTTGGGTCAAGGTTTCAAAAGAGAAATGAAATAAAGGTCACTCTGAGGACTTGCCCCAAATTGGTTAGTTCTCTTTTGTAATTTTGTTCCTTTATGTCTCCTTTGTTATTCTTAGTCTCATACACCTCGACTATATTCCCATCAGTAGATGCCACATTGTGCCATATAAAGAATCATGATTTGATATGATGTATTTCATTTTTGATTGATCAATAGAATCTTTAAAGTTAAAAAAGACTATGCTTTGATACCTAAACTAGGTGGACACCATACTCCATGTGTCAAATCATATTTAGTGATATAATATGTGTGGATTAGATAATATTTACTTATCTATATTCATCTTTCATTTTCCTTATAATTACCTAAAAGTAAGTTAATGCCCAATTTAATTCACTTAAATAATCATAATTTTCACAACCTCAGAGAACCCACATTGTTAAAGGCTGCCCATGGATATTTAGGCATGTGATACCAACATTTTATCTCCCTAATGACTTGATCAACTTGGGCTTACTTAGACTTGGATTATAACTACTCTTTTTTTAGTCAAGTGTTTGCAAAAAATTACTTTATTACTTAAACAAAACATCACATGTACAATTGCAATCATCTGAAATCATGCAATACATTAAAATAAAACACAATATGGTGTGGGCAACTCATTGACCTAATACCCAAAAGATTTGTAATAATGAAAATATTACAATCATATCCCACTGGCCTAATCAATAACAATCTGTAACATTCCATATAACAAAGACCTTCCCTAGCTAAAACACCAAATTTGTAGTGATCCCAAAATTTACAACACAACTCCAAATTTTTGTTGAACACCAAATTTTAGTCCTTCATGAACTCCAAAATTTTTCCCACAAGAAACTCCAAACTAGGCCTCCCTAAACTCCAAAATTCAACTCACCTGAACTTCAAATTTCATAACTCCAAAACTCACAAAAACCAAAAATTTAGGCCTATGGAAACCCAAAATTTGGTTCTATTTGAACCTCAAATTTCCTTCCCACACAAACACCAAATTTTGATCTGCACAACAGAACATCAAAATTTGTTCCATCACATTTGTAGGTTTAGTGAACACCAAAGTTTCAAGGAAAGCGTCTGAATGCCAAAATTTGGCTCGCACCTAATAGAATGTCATGTATGTGGAGAGGAACATTCAATGAATAAGTCCTGAAACACTTCGGCTCACATGTCTACATGTTTGGCAAGGGTAAAACATCTGTTTTTTCCTCTATGTAACTCATTGTGGAGCCTTATTTGATTAACCCAATCAAACATTATCTCCTCTTAAATTCCTTGCTACTTGTTCCAATTAACTTTTTATCTAATCCAACTCCTCCCAAGTACATATATATTATTTTTTTTGCGGGCCTCACCCAACCAAAATGTGACACTACCTTTCACTTGACCAATGTTCCAACTTCAACCAATTGGCCATCTCACCCTTGGCATGCATGGTAACATTTCTTCCAACCAACCTACTCTTCTAACGCTAATGCTTGCATGTTTGGTTGAATCGTTCAAATCACTATGCAAGTGCATTCATGCCCTGCCTGTTATTCCGAAGATGAGTTCATGCACCAGACAAACCTCTTTGAATCATTTGGCATGCGTGCACACACACACACACTTATCTTGTATAACCATCCTAAACTCTTCTACAATGGCTAGCCCATGGGTTGGTCACACCTCGTCGCACGACTCACCAATTTCATGATATTGGAACACCAAATTATGGGAGTTTAGTTCCACGTTGTCTTATGCAAGGACCCTATTGATTGTCTAGGTGTGCCCATAAAATGCAATATTGCATCAGAACCTGCATGACACCCAAATCCTCCCCGGTATGCCTGAGCACTCTCACATGATCAGTGTGACTAAATATTTGAGGGACTTTCATACTCCTCCACACAAAATCATTTTCATCCTCATAAATCCTCCACTTCGCAAGCTTGAACCGACAAGTCACCCATCAAAGTCTCCATAGAATGCCATCACCAAGTCTCCAAAACCTATTCAATCTAATTTCTTCATCCACAATAGGAGGCTTCAAATTCTCATGTCATAAACTTCATCAATCACAACATGTCACAACCATCCATATGGCCATGTTCCCAAACTAGCCATATAACCTCGAAAGGACACCTTCCTCCCAATTTTTTCGTAATGTCTTGTGATGCAATTGTGATCATACTAAATTCACTTCCTTTCACAGTCAATGTTGTCACTACTACAAAAAATTCTCACTCTACTACAACATCACAAGAAAATCTAAGCAAAGAGTTATCACAACTCTTGCTCCCATACTCCAACCAACTTAGGCATGTATAGGCACATTGGTATCCCTCATGTTTTGAACTGACTAGATGATCATTCCAACCATCATGTCCAACTCATTAAAATGCACGTCCTCATGTTGTTTTACTTGTTTATGGATGCACTCTCATCACATTTCTAAACCTTAGTTATTTTTGTCATTGTCCAAACACTAGCAAGAAGTCCCTTGGCAAGTATCATTCCTCTAGATTGTCATGAATATTCTAACCTCAGTCTGCAACCTTGTCCATATGAACATCATCTTAAACCAATGCATCCTAGCCCTAAAATCCTACAAATACTTTTCGAAATGAAGTTTGTTTAATAACTCCACTATATACTCCATATTGAAGTCTCATAAAGAGATCCAACACTCGCATGGCTTCCATCTACAAAATCTCACAAAATATACCATACAATAATTTGATGTCACATTGGTGGCCACAACTACATCATCCACAACTCTTAGTGTGCCTCCAATCTTGCTTGGTGTAGATCCCACCAACACACTCAAGAAAGTGTCTCCACTCATCTCTCTATGCCAAATGGGTCATTAAATCTCTATATGTTCTCTTCCTCAAGAGAGTACCTTAGTGTAAAAATAGCCTCTAAATCTCTCCATACTCTCCTCATTGGGAATGTACATTCATTCCAAGATCTCCATCAGCTCCAATTGTTGTCACCACAACCATAGGTTCATCCATATCTCCAAGCTAGCTCAAGAACATCTCGCCTCTTCTAAAGTCGCATATTAAAGGTCAGTGAACATCCCCTAGTCACTTGCACTATGGCTTACTCAGCTTGATCATATATCAATATATCTCCTAACCCTTTCTCCACTATCTCTATCTCATGGAATGGAATAATCATACTCCTCAACCATACCACTCTCTAATCGTTGTTGTAATGGTTTAAGTCCTTATGAATTAACCAAACTACTTCTCAAGTGTCTCCTCACTAGGCCCTCACCATAGATGTAACCAAATCTTCCCAATTTCCCCATTAAATCCATGTGAACTTTTGATCTCAAGCTGTCTCTCCATACATTATCAAGACTTCTCCAAAGTGGCACATCTCATTCCAAGCAAGCCCCAAATGAGTTGTAATTAGTCTATCCAGGTGTCCTAGTTCTTCGCCCTAGGAATCTCAACAAGTCTGAAATCTCTCAAGACAACATACCTCCTCATGAAGGATCCATGTTCACATCCACAACATACTCACTCCTTGCCTCAAACCTCTCTTTCCCAAGTCAACAATAATCTATATATGTTGATCATGCTCTCGACTATCCCATGTCTCCAATAATGTCTCCACCCCCTCTAGCTACCTCTACCCATTGAGCCACTAAGTTCTCACATCCACTCTTATGTCCAACTAGATCTACTCAATTGACTCCCTCTATCCATTGTCATTGATGCTCTCAAATCATAGTGAAGTTCCTTGACGAATATTATCCATCTCATGGAAATCTACAATCAAACTACTATGCCCTTCCACTCAGTGTGCTACTCCACCTAGATGACTTCAATCCTCAAGTCATAGTGAACACTTCATTAATTTACATCTATTGGCCAACCACAACTCATCTCTCACAAGTATACCTCATCCATTGCCCTTATCCAAGGCATCTGCATATTTTCCATTTGACCCCGAGTCTTAGGTAAGTGGGGTTCATTTGTGTAAGTTCAATATAGGAATCCATATGTATAGCTAATCTATATGATAAGAAGAGTAGGCATATTCCTATAGAAAATGTTATTCCCTTTGGTATTTTTAATGTACCATACACCTTTCATAGCCTCATGAACTGCAAATTTCAAACCCTTCTACTCCATTTATTTCTTGATATTCTTTTATTGCATCTTGATATGCAACAAACTTAGGTAGGACATATGGAACATTTGGATCAAGCCTTACAACTGCCCTAAAATCACTAGTTGTTCCTAAAGCAATCTAAATGTGCTTGTAGTTCTTTAGAATTTGAAAACTTTTGACAAATTATTAGTGGGGAGGGTACATGTGTTGATCCTAAGAATATTGAGTTAATAAAATATTGGCTTTATCTAATGACCCACAAATTTTTGCATGGATTTCTGGGTCTCATGAGTTACCAGTGGAATTTTCTACAAATTTATGGTAAAATTGTAGTTCCTCTCACTAGCTTGGTCAAAAGGAATTCCTTCAATTGGACTAAGGAGGTTGATTATGGTTTTCAAGCTTTAAAATATGATATGTGTACGACACTAGTCCTCGCTCTACCTGGTTTTAATAATACTTTCATTTTATATTTGATGCCCCTGGAAAAGTTATTAAGGTTGTGTTAGTGCAAAAGGGACCCCCACTTGCCTTCACTAGTAAGAAATTCTGTGATAGAAACTTGGGAAAATCCATCTATGAGAAGGAAAATGTTGGTTATTCGTAATGTAGTTGATATTCAGAATTCTTCCTTACCAGGGCATCATTTATAAATTAAAATAGAACATCACAACTTGAAATATTTCATAGAATAGAGTTTTGTATCCCTGTAGTAACAAAAGTGGGTCACAAAAATGTTAGGCGATGACTATGATATTATATACAAGAAGGAAAAGTAGCATGTGGTCATTAATTCTCTTTTTAGGAATGACGATGAGGAAGGTTCTATTTCCTTTATCCTTCCTAGCGCCCAATTGATTATAAGTGATACATCAAGAATGGTTATTTGATTCCAATATACTGCATATGGTTCACTAGATATTAGTCATTTCACAAATAATTAATACATCAATAATTGTCATTCGATGCCAAGATAATGCATATAATGCACTAGATATAAGTCAACCCACAAACATGCTTGGGTTACGCTTGACAAGATGATGAGATCTCCTATAAAGGACAAACTTTTTTGGTTCATTATTTCTCATTTAAATTCAAGTGTTATCTAAATTACACTTCTCTAAAATTGTGGGTCATTTTTTGTTTTAGAAAAAATATGATAGAATTAAGTCATTATTCTTTTAAAGGCAAGAATAAATACATCTACACTTTTGTTGAAGAATGTTATACTTTAAACTGACACAAGGGGGAAATAGTGAAGCCTCCAAGAGCCTTACAACGCTTACCCATTCCTACCACTATGTGGGATGACATTTCTATGGATTTCGTTTGGGGTTACCAAAATTGGGTAATAAATCAATGATAATCGTAGCCATTGATCATGCCTTTCCAAATATGCATGATTATGTAACTCAAAACACCCAGTGCCTTCATAATGCCACAAGTATTCATTGACAATGTTTTTAGATTACAAGGCATGCCTAAATCCATTGTCATTGATTATGATCCCAACATCACTAACAATTTCTAGTAGTAATTGTTTTACCTTTAAGGTAATCAACTGAATCTTAGCACAACATATCGCTCTAAAATCGGTGGCCAAACAAAGTAGTCAACAAAATTTTGGAAGATATTCATTCCTATCTATATAAAAAAGCCCTATGCCTTTAAAGAAATATCAAGAGAAGGGCATATGGCCATTTTATATAGATAAGAATGTTGTTCATAGGGATTTTTTATATAGATAAGAATGATATTCATAGGGATTTTTTCAAAATTAAACTAAGGATTGGAAATATTATTACATACATTGGCATAACCCAAAAATAACAACATATGATCATCTCCAATATTTAATTAAATGAACATTCCAAGAAACAATCAAACAACAATAGACAAATGGATATAATTCTTATTTATATAAAAAAGCCCTATGCCTATACTCCAAAAGACATATAGTCCATATTTCTTTAAAAAATATCAAGAGAATGAGAAATTTTAAAAGAAAATATATAACACACTCATATACCAAGCAATTGATTAAGAAAGGACTATTTTCCACTTAATCATAAATAGTGCTCTAGAGACACCATGCCTATCAAGGCTATGGTACCACAAAATTGAATAAGAAATGTGAAATAACCATACAAGACAAGGTGATTCTTCTTTCTCTACTCACCATTCACTCATAAGTAAAGCTCATTTGATCCTCTTCAATGTGTACATAGAAAGATCCAAGTTAATGTCTATTAACTAGAATATATTTCTTTTTTAGTTCTTGGCTCTTCTCAAGATTCTTATGACTTCCTTTCATGGTTGTTCCATAAGAACATAGTATGAAAGCCTCCCTTTTCAAAGAAAATAATCTCTTTACCTCTCATTTTTATCATCCCACATTTAAATTTTTTTTTTCTATTCAAATTTCTCAGATCATAAATGGCATTGCATCTTTAACTTTTTATATGTATATGGCTGTATTATTGGAATCAACATAACACTCGAAGTGCTTTAAGATTAAAAATAGAAAAAATAAAAAGATTCAACTCACTTTCACTTTACATGGAAGGTGCTTTCAACCTGCTTGAAAGCCCCATGATATTATTTTGATGTTCTAAATCCGAATTTAAAACTGGGCAAGATTTAACAAATCTACAAAGGTCAAACTTGACCTTGTAAAGCTTCGTTCGTATGTTCTGTGTGTTACGAAAAGAAACGAATCATCGAACCCAATCGACAAATATTGTTACTGTAACGTTCTATACACATATCATAATCACTTTACTATCACATATCATAACCACTTTGCTATCTGAATAAAAATATCAGAGTAAAACCATATCCTGTTATATGTAAAGTCCTATCAAGCATTCAAACACATGAAATCAAAGAAATTTAAGCGGCAGAGCACAACATAACAATTAACAATACAAGATATACTGAAAATCCAAGTCTATGTAAATTCAAGTCTTTATTTAGGAGAAGTACAGGTACAGTAGCCTCTGTGGCCCTCCAAAACCATCTATTGGATCTGATGAAACATACATATAATATGATATATTGGACTTATCAGACACCATTGGGAGAGACTACTATTATCTAAAAGACAATATATTGAATCAGGTGTGGCAGCTGCAAGTACCACACTGGCAGTTGGGGCCACACTTACAGTCGTTCTCCAGAGATACATCTGCAGCATGCCTGTTTACACCAAAACGCAAATACGTTCAATTATCACATCATTCTGAAACCATAGAAATGAAACTTACAACAACTTATACACATAACGCGGTACCCCATCTCATAGCTGGTTTCCACAATGCCGTCCATCTGGAATCCCTTCTTCTTGCTGTGCATCAAAACAATCCAAACATGGAATGAGATTAGTCCTACCAAGATTCGAACTCATGACGAGCGGCATGAAATTTGAAAAGGAAGAAAGAGAAATTGACAGGAATTGGTATGAAAAGACTAGAGAAAAACAAAGTGGACAACATACGGGCACTGGGTTTTGTCAGCGCAGTCACAATTTGCGCAATCGCTCGACATGTTCGCAAGAAAAATGATGAAGAAACAACAACAAACTATTTCACTGGAAACTACCAAGTTATCAGATACCACCCGCGCTTCTCAATATAGGCGCAGACACCCCTCTATATATATAGGGCAGCCCAGCACCCGAGAGAAGTGCAAGTGAGTCACCGACGGGAAACCTGGAATCCTGGTTTCAGGAATAGTTCCAACTTCTAGGGACCCACCTCGAATGTGACGAAGTTGGCCAAGCTCTTCTGAAGGAAACACAGTGGAGCACGCATCTCATCTTTAGCACGAACGTACAAAGTACCGCGTAAGGGAACGAATCTTTGAATTTAAATTTTTGTGATCCATAATAATTATCTTAACATTTTTCGGAAAAAATCTCATAACATCTTCTGAAAAATATTATGATAATTCAAAATCTTGTTATTCTAATCTATTCAAAAGACTAAAGAAAAACTATAACTTATTTATATAAATATAAAGAAAATTTGTTACTGTTTTGAGAGGAACCAATTATAATAAATGTGTAAAGATATATAGGTTTTCCATTATTGAAGAAAGGCGCATTTTTAGTAGTGAATAAAATTTTGATGTTTTTAAAAAAGTTGAAAAGTGTTCCTAGAAAAAAAAGAAAATTCTATGTGAATAAAGGGTAACTCACAAATGTGTATCTTTCTATGTGAATAAAGGGTAACTCACAAATGTGTAAAGATATATAGGTTTTCCAATATTGAAGAAAGGCGCATTTTTAGTAGTGAATAAAATTTTGATGTTTTTAAAAAAGTTGAAAAGTGTTCCTAGAAAAAAAAGAAAATTCTATGTGAATAAAGGGTAACTCACAAATGTGATACTCATTTTCTTATTCCCTAATAACCTCTTTTATTTATATTTATATGACTAACTTTGTCTTCTTTATAAAAATCCCATCTCGGAAAAACAATGATAAGAAAAGCTTACAAAAAAATATGGAGTTATGTAGGTATGAAAATTAGCTATCACATCTTATTCTGCAATCACATATATTATTTATATAAATAACTTTCCCTTCCTTTCATAAATATCTAATATCATAAATAGAGACAACATAAGCTAATAATCATCGAAAATAGGCTACAGCAAAATACTTTATTTTCATGAGAAAATATAAATAAAATTTAATAAATTTTTTTTAATTAAAAATTTAATAAACTACTTAACTTATAACAAAATATTTTATTTTTATATACAAAACTAAATAAAATTTAATAATTGTTTTAATTATAATAAAATTTTAATCAAACTATCTTCAATAAAGTTTAATATTAATAATTTTAGTATTTTCTAAGTTAGATTTGTATAATTTTTGGAAATCAAGTATACTATTTGTAAATTAAATTTTAATGATGTGATTAATCCTAAAGACAATATTATTTACAATATAGATTACAAAAGTTTTAGATCTAATAGTAAACCATTTGTCAAAAACTATATTAATTTCACTCTACTATAAGAGAAAACGGATGTATTAGCTGGTATAAGAAGACATTGAGTTCCATTAAAACAAAAGAAACAACAATTGATCATGGCAAAGCCATGTGAAAATGAGCCAACATGCTACAATAGAAGAAAAACATAACATCCAAGTTAGTTATTCAAAGATGTCACTCGAGTAAGGTCCTTCACACTAGTACCAGCTAGTGTGGAGTGCATGAATTTGATTGGATGGGTGTCTCTATGTGTGCCAAGTAAGATGGATTTGATTGGATGTGTGTCTCTATGTGTGCGAAGCAATTGATTGGATGTGTGTCTCTATGTGTGTCAAGCAAGCATCCATCGAGACATGAATGTTCTTGCCACCGGTCCTTTGGATATCATTAAAAAAGGAGATTGTGTCATTTCTCTCCTCTTGTTTCTCCTTTAATACTTGTCTTAACAGGGTTTTCAGTTGATAGTGTAGCGTGATGGAGTGCATATATTGGTTCCTTCTTCAGGTAACATGAGTAGGATCAATTGTGAGTGGTCTCCAAAAATTCTCTTAATTAAAGATTTTCTTTTTTTATTATTATTTCATTTAGTATTAGTTGTAATGTTATTATTTTTATTATTATTTTCATTTATTATGAGTTGTAATGTTATTATTTTATTATTATTTCTTATTTACTATATATTTATTATTATTATTAGTAATGTTTTTTATTTGTTGTAAAGTTATTATTTTTTATTTACTATACATGTATCAATATAAATATTGATCTTTATGATTAATATTTCTTATTTGTGCTTTTCAACTACATTTATTAATATAATCGTGCATCTAATTGAAATACACCAATTTATATATATCAACTATATTTATTAATATAATTGTACTAATTGTAATAAAAAATCCCAAAATTAATAATTTAAATCTTTTCAAGTTTTAAAATTTTTCCAAACTCATTTTCTTATTAATTTTTTCTGATTTTTCCAATTAAAATTTTCCAAAATCCTTATAAACACTTTGTCATAATTCCAAGTCATCCCAAGTCCCTAACCATTTCATGGGTCACAAGTTTAAATAAGAATCTCCAGCATCTTTCTTGGTCATTGATCGTTGAGCCTATTTTGACTCATTTTCACGTCACCCCCGCAATTTTTTTCAGGTAAGAATTGTTCGTTTTTATGTGGGTGAGCATGCTTTTTGGGTCTATTTCGTTAAGATTTTGGTTTAAATGGATAAGGGTAAAGATATATTTAAAAATAAATATTTATACGGAGAAAATTGCTGAGAATAAGAAAACTCATAGACAGATTTAATATCAACATCAAATCTTTAGTGGATAAGATCAAAGATGAATACACAATATTAGTGGATAAGATCAAAGATGAATACACAATATCAACATCAAAACTTTAGTGGATAAGATCAAAGATGAATACACACAGCTCAAAGCTTTTGCAACCGATCCTTCGATACCTAAGGAGGGATGACCTTTTGGCATCTTGCCCGAGATGTGATTTTATTTTGATACATGTTTTTATCTCGGAGTTTAATTTCTTTGTAGTTATTTTTTCAATTGAATTAAATTTTTTTTAAAGGGTAAGGAGAAGATGTAATTTGGATTATGGAACATAATTAGTACTATTATGATTTTAATAATTTTTTATATACAAATAGGTTATTTTTAAAGTTATTTATTTTTTTAATTTTAATTGAGGAAGAAAATAAATGGTTATGAAATGATGGAATCTATTTCAACAATATTTATAAATTTCAATAACTAAATTAAAATTAAAGAAAATAGAAATTTAATAAAATGTTGAGAACGGTTTTTTAATTTTTTTTAAATAAAACATTAAAATTTAAATTTAAATTTTTAATTTATAAAATTTTGAGTATTAAATTATAAGTGAAATGGATTAATTGTAATTTTTTATTAATATTATAATAAAATAATAAATTATTAAATCAAAAAGTCTAATTGACATGACTATTAATATTTGGTTATCCAAATTTATGTGGATTATCCTAAAAGATGTTGCACTATGTACATTTTCCTTGAATTAAGCTAGAAGAGAGAAATATATTTCTTCTTCTTTTTTAAGTTTAGTAAAGTATGTGTTTGTTTAACATGACTTTTTAACATAAAATTTGGAATACAATTTGGAGTTGTGTGTAAGAGTCTATTTAGAAAAATAAATTTAACTTAAATTTATTCACAATTTTAATATGATTAGAGCTTTTAGCTTAATCCAAACTTGATACATACTAAAGTTTTATTCTCAATTTTATCTCACTTTAAATTAATCAAAATACTTTCGAAAATTGATTAAAAAATATTTTTAATAATTAAAATAAAACTAGTAACATAATTAATATTTACTTTCTAATATTACCCACTATAAAGAAATAACTATGCTTTGATACCTTGGAAGGATTTCAACCATGTCCCAGGGGAAGAGATCGAGGAAGGATAAGTGGCCCGATTCAGCTAATGGTTATGGTTTCATAACCCAAAAAATGGCACTAAGGGCCTGTCTATACATCAAATTTTAATTCATTCCATTGGGTTTTGTTTTGTCGAAAAACAAAGGCCCTAGATGTTACAGGGCTTGATGGAGCCTTCGTTCAATGTAATAGTGGAGGAAACAATAGAAGCCAAGTCGGTGGTAGTGGCAGAGGTGGTGGTTCTTCCACTTTCTCATGTGTATCTCCTTTATAAGTAATTTTCTAGGGAAACAAAGGTTGTCATGGTGATGGTTTTAACAACCTATTACCCTGCTATTTAGCAGTCCTATGTCCTCAGCCCATGGTTCATTAAATTTATTTTTGAATACTTATTAACCATCTCTCTAGGCATTCACTACTCCTTGGGGTCTACTCCACAAATTTTGTATGGGACCTAAAATCTTCCCTGGTGCTCTGGATGAGTATTCCCTCTTCCATTAAACAACTACTTTTGAAGGTGAGAAACTAAATGATTCTTCCCCTCTTTAAGTCTATAATATTGGTAAATATGTCAATGTTTTTATGGACCTTCATTTACAAGGGGCTGTTTTGGGAAAACCTTCCTTCTCTCAAGATTTTTCTTATAAAGATGTTGCCCATGCTCAACTCTCCCTAAAGGTAGCTCAATCCTAGATAGCTCCTTGTCCCCTTCCAGTCAAATCATCTAAGGAAGTGAATTCTCTCACCCTGATCTTTAGAAACTCCATCAATTCTATGCAAATTTAGCCCTATTCTTTCATTTCAATGGTTTATGGCCCTGCTAAGGTAATCTTTACAAATGGATCCATTCTTCTTGGAATAAGAGTTGCAATGTTATTTTATGCTCTAAATTATTTTTCATTGTGTTGTTTGCTTAAGTGGAAAACTATCAAAAAGTTTTATCTAAATGGATTTAGTTCTGGGGAAATGTTGAATTGTTCCTAACCCCTTGGTTTCCATATTTTGATCCTTCTACAACAATCATTATCAAGATGCCAATATGGCTTCGGCTTCGTAATAATTCTACTCACTTTGTGGAACTACTCAATCTTTCAAGGCATTGGAAACTCCCTAAGTCATTTCTTTGAAACTAATGCTTCTTGTTGGTATCTTGGAATTTATAGCTATGGAAAATTATGCGTTGAAATTAATATTCGTAAAGGGCTTCTAAACCAAATCAATTTTAAAATAGGGGTTTTTCATTAGACCCAAGCTTTGAACTATGAGAATACTACTTTTCATTGCTTCTTCCACAATCAAACAAGTTATTTACAAAACGCGTCCACTATATTCAAATCTCACTAGAAGTGGAACATTTGAAATTCTGGAAATAAACTTTGGAAGGCTTATTACTCACTTCCTATGGAGGGAAAAGGTTTCTCTATTTTGGAAAAGGGTGACAAAAGATTTGATTATGAAATGCATTTAGTACACAAACTTCAAACTTCATCTCCTCACAAGTCTCCTGAGGATCCCATTGTGAACCATGCTCCTTCAACAAGCACGAAGATAGTGAATACTAATGCTTATTCTGGCACATTCAAGCGAGATCATGAGTCGACTTATTTGGACCCTAACGAAGATTCTCCTTCAGCACACAATTATAATTTTCATATCACTTTGATAAACCCACCTTCAAAAGGTTGGGTTAAGGTTTCAAAAAAGAAAGGAAGGAAATGTCGCTCTGAGGACTAGCCAGAAATTGGGTGATTCCCTTTTGTAATTTTGTCCCTCTATATCAGCTTTTTTATTTATAGTCTCATATAGCTCACCTATATTCTTGTCAATATATGGCACATTTTTCAATAAAAATAATTATTATTAGATATGATGGATTTCATTTCTGATTGATCAATAGAATATTTAAAGCTAACAAAAAAAAACTACGGGTTGATACCTAAAGCAGGTGGCTAACATACTCCATTTGTCAAATCATATTTAGTGATATAATATGTGTGGATTATATATATATATATATATATATATATATATATATATATATATATATATATAATTACCAAAAAGTAATTTAAGGCCCGATTAATTCACGTAATGAATCATAATGGTCACAACCCTAAAGAACCCACATAGTTAAAGGCCACCCATGGATATTGAGGCACGTGACCCCAACATTTTATCTTCACAATGACTTGCTAAACTTGGGTTACTTACACTTTGACTAAAACTACTCTTCTTTTATTCAAATGCTTGTAAAGAATTACTTTATTACTTAACCAAAACATCACATATACAATTGAAATCATCTTAGATCATCTAAATACATTAAAATAAAACACAATATTATGTTTGTGTCTCATCAGACTAATACCAAAAAGATGTATAATAATGAAAAATATTACAATCATAGTCCACTGGCCTAAATTAATGACAATATGTGACGAACCATACAACAAAGACCATTCCTAGCTAAAATAACAAATTTGTGTTGAAACCAAAATTTACAATAGAACTCCATTTTTTTGTTGAAATCCAAATATTAATCCTTCCTAAACTTCAAAATTTTCGCTACAATAAACTCAAAAACTCTACCTCCCTAAACTCCAAAATTTGACTCACCTAAACCAAAAATCATAATAGTTCCAAATTCCTAGATAGTAAAATTTAGGCATGTGGAAGCCCCAAATTTGGTTCTATATAAACCTCAAATTTCCTATCAAATAAAATTCCGAACTTTCTCCTAAACACCAAATTTTGATTTTCACGACCGAACATCAAAATTCGGGCCATCACATCATAGGTATAATGAACACCAAAAGTTTAGGGAAAGCCTCTGAATGCCAAAATTTGGCTCGCACCCAATAGTCTATCATGTATGTGGAGAGGAACATTCAATGAATAAGTCATTAAACACTTCATCTCACATATCCGCATATTCTATAGGGTATAACATCAGTTGTTTCCTCTTTGTAACTCATCATGGAGCCTTGTTTGATTCACTCAACCAAACATTATCTCCCCTTCAATGCCTTGCTACTCATTCCAATGAACGAAGTTGTCTATTCCAACTCCTCCCAAGTACATATATATCACTTTTTTATGGGCCTCACCTAGCCAAAATGCAGCACTACCTTTCAATTGGCCAAGGTTCGAACTTCAACTGATGGTCCATCTCACCCTTGGTATGCATGATATCATTTTGGCCAACCAGACATACATGTTTGACTCATTTCGCATGCACACACATGCAGGCTCATCTCAGCTAACCATCCCAAACTCTTCTACAATGGTTAGCCCATGGGTTAGTCACACCTAGTCGTACGACCCACCCATTGCATGATATTGGAACCTCAAATTATGGTTTTTTAGTTCCACATTGTCTCATTCAAGTACCCTATTGATTTCCTAGGTGCACCCATAACATGCAATATTGCATTGCGACCTACATGACACCCATCTCCTCTCCAATATGCCTAAACACTCTCATGTGCTCGTTGTGACTAAATATTTGAGGTACTTTCATACTCCTCCATTCAAAATATTTTTCATCCTCATAAATCCTCCACTTTGCGAGCTTGAACTGACAAGTCACCCATCAAAGTCTCCATGGAAGGCCATCTCTAAGTCTCTAAAATTTATCCAATATAATTTCTTCGTCCACCATAAGAAGCTCCAAATTCTCATGTCATAAACTTGATCAAAGCGGTCCAACTCCTTCACCATGACAAGTGGTCCACCAGGGACCAAGTTCAAAAAAAATTCCTCACATCATGGAGGCTCTACATGCAATGGGGACAATTTATCCCTAAGGAGGGAGGACTAATCCAGGTGGATATTAGTGGCCACCTGCCTATTTCACCTAGACCTCCAACTAGTTTCATTTGTTTCCTTGTGTATAGGATAATTTACTATTTTTAGTAGTTTCTCAGGTCATGAACTTCTGGAATAGTTTTGACCCCCTACACAACATTTTTTGAGGTTCGCAGTAGGACCTTTGCTATAGGTAGGGGCCTATGGTAAATCCTGTATTACTTGGAGAGATATTTCCAAAGAGGTACCATACGCACCAAACAGAGATAGTATGACCAAGTTACGACCCCAAGAAGTTGGTTGCCCAAATAACCCCAACGGGGCCCACAAAATCTTGGTGTTCCATCTCCTAGGGTTAGTGTTTTTGTTTTTTACATTTTTCCCTTGTTGTACCATAATAAAAAGGCCCTTGAGCCTCATTGTAACATAGTTCAGAGGCATGTAGCCACAACATCTATTCTTAGAGATAAGCTACCATTGCCTGAGCTATTTTATTTCCATTTCTGTATGTAAGCATATTGAAGTTCTTTGATATTAATGAAATGAAGTTTTATTTCTACTGCATCTCTATGGTTATGTGTATATCTGTATTTTGTTGCATTCTTGCATAAGTCCGGATCACATATTGGCATCTTGATAATGACTGTTGTAGAAGGGTCAAAATATCAAAACCAAGGAGTTAGGAACAATGTAGTGATTCCCTAGAACCATAGCCCTTTAGATAAAACTTTATGATAGTTTTCCACTTAAGAAAACAACACAATGAAAAAGAATTTGGAGCAGAAAATAACCTCCTAACTCTTGTTCCATGAATAATGGATCCATTTGTAAAGATCAGTTGAGTACAGACATAAACCATTGAAATGATATATTAGCACTAACTTTGGATAAACCTCGTGGAGTTCTTCAAGGTCAGAGTGAGAGAATTATACGAATGGAACTTCCTCATATCTTTTGACCAGAAAGGGCCAAGGAGCCGCCTAGGATTGAGTTCAATTTAGAGCGGTATAAGAATGGGTAAGTCACAACATCATTATAAGAAAAATCTTTGGAGGAGGAAGACTTTCCCATAACCTCCCCTTGTAAATGAAGGGACATAAAAATAGTGGCATCTTTACCAGTAGTATAGAATGGAAGAGGGGAAGAATCATTCAATTGCTTACCTTCAAAAAGTAGGTGTTTCGTGGAAGAGGGAATACCCATCATGAGCTCTAGGGAATATTTGAGGTCCCATACCAAATTTGTGGAGTAGACCCCAAGGAGTAGCGAATGCCCAGAGGGAATCTTAACAAGGATCTAGAAATAAATTTGAGGAACCAGGGGCTAAGAACATATGATTGTTAAATAACAAGGTAGCAAGGTTCTAACACCATCACCATGACAACCTTCAATGGCCTATAAAATGACCGATGAAGGAGAAATGTATGAGAAAGTGGAAGAACCACCACCTTGTTTTGGAGAATTTAGTATCTACGAATAAATACTAATTCCCTAGATAAGTAGTTGTATCTAGAACAACAATTTAAAGTGTTTTAGACTTTTCTTATAAGCAATAGATAAGATAAGAATATAGAAAACCTACCTGTAGTTCTGCTTTCCTCTCATCTCCCTTGTATCGATTCCGTCACTCCTTCCCATACTTAATCTGCTTGAGAAGTACCCTGTAAACACAACATAAGACAAAAACTGATCAAAGCATACAACCTATTGAATATAAGTGAAAGGAACCAGATACAATTCACACACATAAGCATTATGAAACAATAAAAAAATATGGGAAAAAGGTTCAAACACTTTATTAAATAGAAGAAGGAATTACAACCATTGGTGTTTGATGCAAAGCCATTCCTCCATCTTGGATCCCATCCACATCACAACAAAAGCATGACGAACTTGTAGCATTACAATACTTGCTTCAAAGCCAAATCTCATAGCAACATTATCTCCTTGCAATTCAACATAATCCAACCCCTGATCACTTAGATGAGTGGTCAATTTATAGGAAGATGAAGGAGGTTTTGTCATTAATGGTGGCATTGAATGGCCTTCCATACTTAGAATTAGTTCCATGGAGGAAGGTATGAGAGGATAGGATGCACCTTAACTCATTCCTCATCCATTTTCGAGCTCATTGGAGTTGATATCATGCACCAGACATACATGTTTGACTCATTTCGCATGCACACACATGCAGGCTCATCTCAGCGAACCATCCCAAACTCTTCTACAATGGTTAGCCCATGGGTTAGTCACACCTGGTCGTACGACCCACCCATTGCATGATATTGGAACCTCAAATTATGGTTTTTTTAGTTCCACATTGTCTCATTCATGTACCCTATTGATTTCCTAGGTGCACCCATAACATGCAATATTGCATT